>OY755046.1:40906285-41266285 GCA_963576565.1 Aspidapion aeneum | reverse complement strand
TAATAATAATAATAATAATAATAATAATAATAATAATAATAATAATAATAATAATAATAATAATAATAATAATAATAATAATAATAATAACAGGGCAAGCTACGACAGAGAACAAAATGGACAGATGAAATGAATGAGTTTATATACCGTAGCTTCCTTGTCTTAACTGAGTTAGAGACAAAACCAACCAAATACAGTAAAGAACTACATGCACTTGTTACGAATCAATTCCCAGAACTACGACAAAAAACTGTCCAAAACATTCTAGACCAAAAACGTGCAATCCTAGCAACGAACAAACACCGCCGAGAAACCCAATCCATGTCCAAGAAGCCCTAGAAGAACCCTCTGATGAAGAACGACACATCGAGAACTGTTTTGAGGAAACCTATATGAAGTACTACGAAACGACACCAAACCTAAGACCGAAGCTCCCAAAATTGAAAACAAAGATTACGCCGAAGGCGAAAATCATTATTAACCAAATCAACAATATAATTAGAAATAAATCAAAACAGAACGACGACATCACAACGATCCACAACCTTGTTTATATAGGAGCAGCAACCGCGTCAGGTCTTATACAACAGAAAACACCAAAAAAACAACAAAACAAAGAAACCTCAGAAAGCCAGACAATGCCACCATGGGAACGGAGAATCAGCAACCAAATAGATGAGCTACGCGCAAAAATAGGAAGGCTAATAAAAACACAAGAACCAACAGCAAGTAAGAAACTAAAAAACAAAGCCCAAAACATTATAAAAGAACATCAAAATGAAGAAAACAAAAATATCATTGAGATCTTAGACTTGCTCAAACAGAAACTTGCTGCGAAGTCAAAAAGACTAAGACGACTAAAGGAAAGCGACCAACGCAGACAACACAATAAGCAATTCAACGAAGATGAAAGAAAATTCTACAGGGGTCTGAACGAACAAAAGGAAAACAAACAGCAAAACGAAGACCCAGATAAAGAAGAAACTAAAACTTACTGGAGCAATATATGGTCACAAGAAAAACAACACAAACAAACATCGAAATGGATTAAAGAAGAAAAAACGAAGATGCAAAACAAAAAACAAATGAACAATCACACCGTAACAACTGAAGATGTAAAGAAAGCCATCAAAAAAACACACAGTTGGAAATCACCAGGAAAAGATGGAATACACAATTTCTGGTGGAAACAATTCACACATACACACAACAGAATAGCAGCACTATTTTCTAAAACTTTACAAGGAGAAGCGGAGACTCCAGAATTCATGACCGAAGGCATTACGTATCTACTGCCCAAAACAACACCCACAAGCAAAAGCCCAGATAAATACAGACCAATAACCTGTCTACCAACTATTTATAAAATATTCACATCTATCCTTACAGAAAAGATATATGGTCACCTGATCGAAAATAACATGCTAGCTATAGAACAAAAAGGATGCAGACGAAAAACCAAAGGGTGTAAAGAACAACTGATCATAGACACCATCATAACACAACACAAAAAGAAAGACAAAAAGTCGCTATATACCGCATACATAGATTACAAAAAAGCTTTTGACAGCGTCCCACACACCTGGCTACTTGAAATCTTAGAAATCTACAAAATTGACCCGTATATCTTAAACACCCTCAAAGTATCAATGGAAAAATGGAAAACAACACTAAGTATAAACACAACTAAATCCACATTCACAATCGATAACATTGAAATAAAACGAGGTATCTTTCAAGGCGACGCGCTTAGCGCACTATGGTTTTGTATGTCAATAAACCCACTATCAAACATGCTGAATAAAACAAAGAAAGGCACAACCATAGGAAACACCATCATTAGTCACCTTCTCTATATGGATGACCTTAAAATGTATGCAGACAACAAAGAAAACATTGAAAAGCTTATCAAAACCACCAAAACGTTTAGCGAAGACATCCATATGGAATTCGGACTAGATAAATGTCGAATAAACGCAATGGAAAGAGGTAAATGGAAAAAACATGAAGGATATGACATAGGTGCAGAAAAGGGACAAATAGAAGGAATGGAAATAGACGAACTTTATAAATACCTAGGATACCAACAAGCTAGAGGAATAGATCAAAAAGAGAGCAAAGCGACACTAAGAAACCAATTTAAAGAAAGAGTACGGAAAATATTGAAAACGAAACTCAACAGCAAAAACACATCAAAAGCGATAAACACGTACGCGATATCAATCCTCACATACAGCTTTGGAGTACTTAATTGGACAGACACAGAACTTGAAGAGCTCAACAGAGACATCCGCACTCTAGGCACAAAATTTTGCAAACATCACCCTCGCAGCTCAATAGAAAGAGTAAACATACCACGAGAAAATGGAGGACAAGGTATCACAGACATAGCAAAACACAATGAAAAACAAATAAAAAATCTAAGAAAATACTTTATTGATGAAAACTCAAATAACCAAACATACCAGGCTCTAAGAAAACTAGACAACAAACTAACTCCACTGAACCTAGCAGATAACAATATCGAGGAACCTGCAGAAGATAACATAGAAGAGAGATGGAAAAGAAAAGAGCTACACGGACGCTACCCAGCAATACTGGCGCAACAACATATCAACAAACATGCTTCTTTTATGTGGCTGAAACTAGGATACCTATTCCCCGAAACAGAAGCATTTATTATAGCAATCCAAGATCAGGTTGTTGCAACACGAAACTATAAAAAATACATAATGAAAGAACACATCCCAACGGATAAATGTCGAATGTGCGGGAATCAAACCGAGTCCATCGACCATATAATAAGCGGTTGCCAAACAATGGCTCCAAAAGAATATACGAAAAGACACGACAACGTTGGGAAAGTGATCCACCAAGAACTCCTAAAGCTAAACACTGAACTAACAGAAACAACTCCCTATTATAAGTACAATCCAGAAAGCGTTATCGAAACTGAAAACTATAAGATATACTGGAACAGAGAGATAGTAACAGATATACCCATACAGCACAACAAACCAGACATGGTGTTTACAGACAAAAAATCCAAGCATACTTACCTGATAGACTTTTCCGTTCCACTAGCTACAAACCTGCAAAAGAAACACACAGAAAAAATTAATAAATACCTACCTCTCGCAAATGAAATAAAGGACATGTGGAACCAGGAAAGAGTCACCATTGTACCAATCATAATAGGAGCAACTGGAGAAATCCCGCATACCCTCTTAGACAGTCTTAAGACGCTGAACCTAAAAGAAAAAATTTATCATCAGTTGCAAAAAATAGTACTCATTGAAACTAGTGGAATTGTCAGACGAGTACTGAACGACAACACCACAAGTCATTAAATAAAACTTACCTGTTTTCTTGCATCTAATGCCGAAAAAGGTAAGAAGCCATATCCAGATACGTCTGTGGAACCTGAAAATAATAATAATAATAATAATAATAATAATAATAATAATAATAATAATAATAATAATAATAATAATAATAATAATAATAATAATAATAATAATAATAATAATAATAATAATAATAATAATAATAATAATAATAATAATAATAATAATAATAATAATAATAATAATAATAATAATAATAATAATAATAATAATAATAATAATAATAATAATAATAATAATAATAATAATAATAATAATAATAATAATAATAATAATAATAATAATAATAATAATAATAATAATAATAATAATATCTTTAGCTTCTCATAAGTCCAACCCTACGTCCGAGCGTAACACTACATAGCCACGTGAGGAGCGGGCAACGCTTAAGAACATCTTAGCGGCTAACAGGGCAATGGCAACCCTCTGTTTTGGGTCAGCAACCCCGACAGAGTGCAGATATACGCTAAACCTTCAAATAGAAATAAATCGGGCGGCCGGGAGTTACGGGCTGGCTCCCGTCGGAACCGTCCTGAGGAACAGCTTGTAGGGAGTGCGGATGGAGCAAACAGTGTCCCCTCCCGAGATGGCACTGTAAGGTCTACGCCTGCAACCGGAAATCGGACTGGAAACAACAGCTTGGAAGTCCCACAGGGGCAACCCGCTGATGAAGTAACCAGGCAGACGAGACGTGTGCGCTGGAGTAAAGAGGAGAATATCCAACTAATGAGCGCACATTACAAAGCAATGTCAGAAGGAAATGACCTAGAGAATGTGGGCAGGAGCTACAGACAGAGACTAGTGGAAGCATGGATTGAAAAAAACCCGAACAGACAACTATCAGGACAAACGCTTTCAGACAGAGTACGATGGCTTCTAAGAACTAACAAATTCTCTGACGCAGAACTTATTCAGATACAAAGGGGGAAGACACCACAAGTTCACACAAATGAAGCAGCAGGTCCAAACAGACCGGCACCAATGAGAAGAACCTCTGGCAGATTCTCTCTCGGAATCACGGTGCAGAGGGAAGAAACCATAATGCATAATAGAACTACTGAAAACATTAGGAGGAACCAAATGCAATACACAGGCCTCGATTTCAATAGTCGTCCAATTATCCCAAAAGTAAATTACTCTAATACTACGCTACAAATTGTGAACCAAGTGAACAGTGCACTTGCAAACGTCATCCAAGAAAGCGAAAGCCTATCTGACACATGCGATATTGTATACGCGGGAGCGGTCACAGTGTGCGAAATGTTGCAGATAAAGCTTAGATCAAGCCGCGCTGGAATAATACCAAAAAACAATGAGCCGCCGCCTTGGAAGAAACGAATCCAAAGCCGAATTGATCTTAGTCGAAAATATCTTGGACAAATCTACAACTACCTTCATAGAACGCCAAGTAAAAAAGTCGTGAACGCCGTCAAAACAATAGCTGCGAAACATCAAATCAAATGGACATCACCAAGGGTAAGCCAGAAACTCGAAGCTCTTGAAGATCACCTAAAACAAAAAGTCAAAGCATTAGGACACAGAATAAAAAGGTACAACACAAGAGTTAAAAGATTCCAACAAAATAAACAATTTATCCAAAACCAAAAACAGTTCTTCAGATCTCTGAATAAGGAGTCTAAAGAAACAAAACAAGAACCACCAAAACAACAAGAACTAGTTCAGTTTTGGAAAGGTATATGGTCGCACGAGGTACAGCATGATTTTGAAGTTCCCTGGATAAACGAAATCGAAACCGAAGTAAATTATCCGCCCATGGATAACATCAATATTACAGTCGAAATTATTTCTAGTGCACTAAAAAGGGCTGGGAATTGGAAGGCGCCGGGTGTCGATAAAATCCAAAACTACTGGTGGAAAATGTTCACTAGTGCCCACCAAAAGTTAGCTTTACAACTGCAGGAAGGTTATGAAGATCCAACAAAATGCCCAAACTACCTTACCCAGGGTGTCACCTATATGTTGCCAAAAGACGGTGTGCAACCAGATCCAAAAAAGTACCGCCCAATCACCTGCCTAGCAACTATATATAAAATATTTACATCTATAATATCTTCATCCATTGATAGATTTACTCGCCAACACAACATAATTGCTTATGAACAAAACGGATGCCGGAAGATGGCCCAAGGAAGTAAGGAGCTACTTGTAATCGATTCTATCATTACCGAACAAGCTACAAAAAAACGACGCAACCTATCAGTGGCTTGGATTGATTACAAGAAAGCTTTTGATTCGGTACCGCATTCATGGCTCATTAAAGTCCTCCAACTTTATAAGGTAAGTGACAAAACGGTAAATTGCTTGCAAAACCTCATGAGCAAATGGAGAACAGCGTTGGTCATGAATACCGAGAGCGCTAGCTACACCACGGAAGAGATCAACATCAACCGAGGGATATTTCAGGGCGACTCTTTAAGCCCTCTCTGGTTTTGTTTGTCTCTCAACCCCCTAAGTCAGTTACTAAACAGAAGACCAGGTTATATTATAGAAAGAGACCCATATATCCAAATTACACACTCCCTATATATGGATGACCTAAAACTCTACTCGTCAAACCCAGACCAACTGCAAAGCCAACTTGAAGTAGTAAAATCATTTAGTGATGCCATAAAGATGGAAATGGGCATTGAAAAGTGTGGGGTCTTCAATATACACAGGGGAAAAATTTTGGATCAAGATAATTTAAGCCTAATGGATGGTACCATAATACCCTCTATAGAACCAAACTCGTCCTACAAATACCTAGGATTCCAAAAAAGCCTATGTATTAAACAAAAGGAAATGAAAGAAGTATTCCGAGGAAAACTTCTAGAACGAGTACGGCAAGTCCTCTCAACTAGGCTGGCATCAAAAAATCTATTTCAGGCGCTGAATAGTTGGTCTATTCCAACAATTATGTATTCGTTTGGCATCATAAAGTGGTCACTAACGGATTTAAGAGCAATGGACAGGACGATACGGACCCTATTAACAAAATACGGATACCATCACCCAAAAGCCGAAATGAACCGTCTCTACATACCAAGGGCTCAAGGCGGCAGAGGACTACATAACCTTGAAATGACATGCGGGCACCAAATATTAAAACTTCGGAAGTATTTCGAAAACACCAACTTACCACTACACAGATCCTTGGTTCGAACAGACAAGAAATTATCCGCTCTGAATTTATCCGGCGAAGCTCCAATAACTGCACCATCTTTTGTTGAGCTCGTGGCGGAGTGGGCTGGAAAGCAACTACATGGAAGATTCCCAGCAAACCTAAAACAAAATCATATCAGCATTGATTTATCAAATACTTACCTTAAAGCCGGATATCTGTTTTCCAGAAACGGAGGGCTCGCTTATGGCGATCCAAGACCAGGTTGTCCCAACAAGAGCGTACCGCAAGCACATCCTTAAAGAAAACCTCGATAATGATCTGTGTAGAAAATGTAAGGGAACAGCGGAAAGCATCCAACATGTAACAGCGGGCTGCCCAAAGTTAGCACCCAGGCAATACCTCAAGCGGCATGATGAGATGGGCAAAATTTACCATCAAGCCATTGCTCTCACGACAGAACTAGTCACTGAGGAAAAAGAATACTATAAATACACCCCAAAAGGAGTCCTCGAGAACACAAAATTTAAAATGTACTGGGATACGTCGATGATCACTGATAGAGAGGTGCAACATAATAGGCCTGATATTGTACTGTTTAATAAGGATAAGAAATCAGTTATCATAATAGACATTACAAATCCGCTCGACGAAAACATTCAGAAAGCTTATGAAGAGAAAAAACGAAAGTACACAGACCTGGCTTTTGAACTAACCCAAATCTACCAACTAAAACAAGCAAAAATTGTTCCACTTGTAGTATCGGTTAACGGGATTGTGCATGAACATTTAAAGCACCACACAAATGACTTAGGCCTGTCTGATAAAATCATTACCCTAGCACAAAAAGTAGTAGTTCTGGGTACTGCTCGCATTGTTCGGTCGTTTCTGAATGACCCGTAGTTTGCCTTGGAGAAATCCCGGCAACTATGTAACCCCAAAAGGTGACAAAAAAAAAAAAAAAAAAAAAAAAAAAAATAATAATAATAATAATAATAATAATAATAATAATAATAATAATAATAATAATAATAATAATAATAATAATAATAATAATAATAATAATAATAATAATAATAATAATAATAATAATAATAATAATAATAATAATAATAATAATAATAATAATAATAATAATAATAATAATAATCGGGAATCTTCTCGGGAATCCTCTGTAGGAAAATCGATGACCACCTGGAGAAAAAGAAAATAATTAGTGAAGAACAAAAAGGGGCAAAAAGGAATGTATTAGGGTGTAAAGAACAACTGATTATTGACTCAGTAGTAACCGAACAAATTCGGCAAGGAAAACGCAATGTATACATGGGCTACGTTGACTATAGAAAGGCCTTTGACTCCATTCCCCACTCCTGGCTATTGAAAGTACTCAGAATTTATAAGATTCATCCTTCCCTAACATTATTTTTAGAAGCTACCATGAAAAATTGGAAAACCACCTTGAAAGTTCGAACTGCATCTGAACAAATAGATAGCGGTGAGATTGCACTAAGACGGGGAATTTTCCAAGGGGATTCCCTTAGTGCTCTCTGGTTCTGTTTGGCATTGAATCCGCTATCAAATGCCATTAAACTAACCAAGTATGGAGTAAAAATTAAAGGAAGGGGAGAAGAGTTTTTACTTGCACACCTACTATACATGGACGACCTTAAATGTTACGCCTCAAATGAGAAACAACTCAAAACTATCCTTAGCCTGGTACATAGTATGAGTCAAGATATTGGCATGACTTTTGGTGTGGAGAAATGTGCTACTGTTAAGGTCATTAAAGGTCAACTGCAAGAAATGCCAAACCTTGAATTAATGGAACAGCTAGAGATATCCCCAATATCAGAACCATATAAATACCTCGGCATTGCCCAAACACACAAAATTGAACACAAAAAAGTAAAAGAAAAACTTACAAAGGAATTCCAAAACCGTATGAAAAAACTGACTAAAACGAAGTTAAACTCCAAAAATCTAACGAAGGCTATAAATACATTCGCTATCCCGGTCCTAACATATTCTTTTGGCATCATTAAATGGTCTAATACAGAGTTGGAAGACCTAAATAGGAAAATTCGTACTACATTAACCTCCTTTCGCATGCATCATCCGAAGGCCTGTAAAGAAAGGATTACGATACCTAGAGAACAGGGCGGACGAGGAATCACAGACATAAAACAGCAATGGATGAAACAAATACAAAACATTCGAGACTTCTTTCAAAAAAATTCGCAAAACACCTTGCACCGAATAATTTCAGATGCGGACAAAAACTTAACGCCTCTTAACTTACAGGACATAAACTATGCGCCCATAGCCATGACCGATGAGCAAAAGAAAGATGAGTGGGCACGAAAGGAGCTACATGGGAGATATTATAACCAACTTCATCAAGAGAATGTCGACCAAACAGAATCTTTACGATGGGCAATCGAAGGCAACCTGCACCCTGAATCAGAGGGATTTCTTGTGGCTATTCAGGACCAAGTAATAAAAACTAAAAACTATGCTAAATATATAATTAAAGAAAACATACCAAACGATAGATGTCGCATCTGCAACGCAGCATCAGAGACTATCGACCACATTCTGAGCGCATGCACGTCGCTGGCACCTACAGCCTATACCAACAGACATAACATGGCAGCTAGAATTGTCCACCAGGAACTACTCTTCATGCGGAACCTAAAAAAAGAAAAAACCCCATACTACAAATACAATCCAAACGAGGTCGAGGAAAATGAAAACTGGAAAATCATGTGGGACAAACCTATCCTGACTGATCACACAATACCACATAATAGACCTGACATCGTACTCGTAGACAAGTCGGCAAAAACAACTTATCTGATTGACATCTCTGTTCCAGGAAACCATAATCTGATGGAGAAATATACGGAAAAAATCCGGAAATACCAACCGCTGAGGGAAGAGATTAGAAACCTCTGGAATATGACGAGGGTCTGCATAATTCCAATAATATTATCAGTAACAGGATTGATCCCTAAAAACCTGAAAGAAAAAATAAAAGAACTGAACTTACCTGAAAAAATAATTGGTGATATACAAAAGGCGGTAATAATTCAAACTCTGTCGATTGCTAGATCAGTTCTCAACAGCGACGCCGGTGGATCTTGAAGCATTTGCTTCCGATGCACAGACTGCCCCCAGGACAACCTGTGAGAAAAAAAAAAAAAAAAAAAAAAAAAAAAAAAATAATAATAATAATAATAATAATAATAATAATAATAATAATAATAATAATAATAATAATAATAATAATAATAATAATAATAATAATAATAATAATAATAATAATAATAATAATAATAATAATAATAATAATTAACTATATATAATAAAACTTAATTGCGCCCTCCTCCGCCCGAACAGATCGTTATAACCGTTAGTGTTTCCAAGAAAATTCAATCTTGTTGCTTCCAATATTTCCAACAAATTTGGTTCTAAATGTAGGTTGAAATTATTCGAAGTATAAAATAGGTACTTGAAAGAAGCCCACGGAAAATTTCCACTCAATAGACTTCGATATAGCGCCTCTCGGAGTTATATTTTAATTTTCAGTTTCCTTTTTGGATTCTGCTTTATTTCAGGCCGTGTTTTGCCGAGCTTATTTGGATAACTTATTTTGCTTATATTTTCCATGGCCAACCTAGAGGCCCTCGATACATTTTGACAGCTCTTAGGAAATTTTGTTTTAAACAAAAAAAATTGTATGTGCTTAAGACCACACGGCAGAATTGCGAAATTAATAATACGAAATACAAGATTTTTTGCGTTGTATATTGACAAAGAAATATACAAAGTAATAACATTTACATAATTATAATTGGGTATAAATTACTCTGGTCAATTTTGCTCTGAGTGGCCTTCATCTGCATCATCATATGGCTCTGCTGACCGTTCCTCTCATAGTTAGTCGACTCGAGCCGACTTCAACCGAATGAGCGTTACAAAGCCGAGCGTGACGGCTCAGTTCAATTCAGTACCCACAAAAAGTGCTAAACGCGCCTAAAGAAGTTTACACTTCAAAAAACAACTGGCATCTGCAGGTTGAGATTACATATCAATAATTTATTGTAAAAATTTGAAGTTTTCACTTTTTCGTATAAACTTCCACAGTAACGTAATCGTAAAAAAAACATCATGTAAAACAAAGCGAAGTACGCGAAAATGGTATTCCGTCAAAATAATTGAAATAAAAGTATAGCCAAGTTCTCCAATATACATTTCAAAATGGAAGGTTTTCACTACTTTAGAAAAGTTTTGTTAAACTATGCTATTACAGCCAAACTTGTTTATGTTCAGTCAATGTTTATGTGCACTGTGCCTAAAGCCGGGCTCAAACGAACCGTGTACTTGGCAAAGACACAATTATTTGCGTACTTGGCAAGTATACGCAAGTAACAATTATTCGCCAAGTACACGAGTCGTTAGATCTCGGCGATAGACAAGTATTGTATTGGCAAGTGTACAAATAATCGTGAGCCCTTTGACTCGGCCCATTTTTACCGACCACAAATGCAAAACCAACGAGTGACAAATAATTGTACAAGTAACCCACTCACACGACATGGCAAGTATATGCAAGTAACAATTATTCGCCAAGTACACGAGTCGTTTGATCCCGGCTTCAGAGTCAATTTGCAGCCGTAATAGCCAAGTTTAAGTAAACTTTTCCAAACTATAAAAACCTTTCATTTTGAAATGTATATTGGAGAATTTGGCTATACTTTTATCTCAATTATTTTTACGGAATGCCATTCTCGCGTACTTGACTTTTTTTACATCAAATGCTTTTGTTATGATTTCACTGCTTTTTTAAATGTGTGGAATATGTTTAAAACTTTTGCAATGCCTTAGCTTTAACCTTTTTTAATTTTGCTTTTGAAATACTTGGGGGGGGATTCGGAGTTTCTTTTTAAAAACTTATCTATAATTTCTGTTAGTTTTTCAAAGCCCAGCTTTCTGTAATTTCTGGAATCGGACAATAATAGTTTTACATAACTTAACATGTATAAGGGAGGAAAGTAAATAAAAGTTTTGGTGTTTTTTAATTTTTTCCTGTAGTTTTGTCATAGTTTCTATCAGTCTGCCAAACTTTACATGTATAGGGGAGGGAAGTAAATTAAAACACTGAAGTTTTTTAATTTTTTCTTATACTTTAATCATAATTTCTATCATTCTTTCAAAACCCAGCTATCTAGCGTTTCTGGAAGTGGGCAATGTTACTTTTACATAACTTTACATGTTTTAAATAACTTTAAATGTATAGGGGAGGGGAGTAAATGAAAATTTTGCGGTTTTTAATTTTCCAAGAGTTTGGTCGTAATTTTTATCAGTCTGCCAAATTTCAGCTTTGAGCATGTCTGGTACAGTAGAATTTTGATGATCTATACATGAGTGGGTGGCAAATTCAACGTTTTTTAAAATTTCGTTACTGCTTTATGTAAGTCCGTGAAACTTGGAGGGATTTTTAACTCTATCAAGGCCTACGGTTGTGCAAAGTTTGAGTTTTGTAGCTCATTCCGCAGTAGAATTACAGATAGGTGAAATATGGGCTGAAATGTTTCAAGAGTCTAGAAAAAGATCAATTATATTTTTGACAAAGTTTTAATATCTTTTAAAAATGTATGTAAATGAAGAAATAATAAAAATAGGAGTAAAAGAATATACAACTCGCAGAGCGCCAGAAACAGTTTAATTCGCGAGCTACACTATAGATGGCACTGCTTAAATGTCATAAATTGTTTTAATAGCTTGTCTTGTACGTGTCCCATCTATTTATGTGGTAAGTAATTTACTTTGTTTTTGTTCAAAATTTGAAGCATTTCATAAATTAAAATATTAAAAAAGTAAAAAAATTGAACAGGGAAATAAAACAAACAAAGAAGGATATGGTCTATCTATCTCCTAAAATCGCTTTTATATGTCAAACTGGATTGCCAGAAAGAGAGCGCAATATGATTAGCCCACCTCTGGTGAAACACTTCCGCCAAATATATTCAGGGGCCCTAGGCCAGCCTATCCTTGGAGAAGCGAGCGCGCAAAATATGGACACTAATTAGAAATTCAACAAACCGGATATAACACATTAAATTTTTCCCTTTTCATCTTTCAAAAAATTAAATGGTAAAAATGACCAACACGTATAAGCAAAGAACTGAAAATCTGTTAATTAAAATCAAAGAAAATTATAATGAACCATTTTCTTGGGTAAAATCAAATACGTTAGAGCCTAAATATGGGGCATACCCATGCATTCTCACATGCGATGCTTGAAGCCAGGACCCCTATTTAATTCTTAATGTTTCTTTTTGGGGTAGACATGATTTCGGTTACTGCGCATGCGTCAGTTTTGGTGGTTTAGTCCGTTATGTCACTACATTATTTGACAATTGTCAAATGTTTAGGGTTATGTCTATTATTTTTTTCTAAAAACTAGTTGATTGGGTAAAAATTTATCAAATTGTGGATTAGAATTATGGTTTTTCTAAAACTAATTGTGCAGATTTATTGTGGACACCATGAAGAGTGTTTAACGGCATCTCTAAACCACTCTTAACTTTATTAACAAATTATAAAGACAAATACACGTAGTTACCTATGGAAATGCACTCCCTTACTTCTTCCGGGTATTGTTCCACAAACCGCACATGTTTTACATGAATTATTTCCCATTTTTCACAGAAAAAAAAACATAATTTTACAAGACAAACGCAAAGCACCGCAAAATGTCAATATGGCCTCCACCCACATAGCAGCTGTGTGTCTACATGACAAAACACACGCACGCATTTGAAAATTCGCATCCGCGAATTTAAATTTGAAATTGTTTCCAAAGCCAGCTATTAGCACTTCACTTTTCGATTCTTTGAACATGTATTTATGCTATAACGTATTTGGGTAAAATGCTACGCGCAATGGCGAATAACATGCTAAAAACATATTTTTTCCAGTGGCGTAGTTGAATTTTATAAATTAGGAAATTTAAAAATGCACCTAAAGTATTTGATATATTACTGCAGTATGCATTTAATTTAATTTACACAAGGTGTTGTTAAATAAAATGCTAATATAAAAGATTTAAATTTGCGACGAAACGGATATACATAAAAAGAACCAATATACATGAAAAGAAAGGAGAGAGTTGCTTATGCTAGGCCCGGCCCCTTTTTATGATTGTTTCCTTTTTGATTTTGTCCGGTTTTGATAAATCATATTAATTCATTATACTAAACTTGAATTTTGCTCTTGTCTTGTTTTGATGAATGACGTTTTTGTAAAATGTCCGGTTATTAATAATTCCGTTTTTGCCATTTTTATTTATGATCTGGGACGGTTTTGTTTTTGTGATTTATGAGGATAGATAGGGATTCAAAAATGCCTATTGATGGATGAAAAATGTGTTCAAAATTTTACATAAATATCTAGAGCAGTATCACCGATATTAATAAAAAATCAGATTTTTTGAACATCTTTAACACTCTGTGAGTCAAAAGTTAAGACGTTTTTTTATAAAATATGTTCATATAAAGTTTTTTCCCCAAAATTTACCCAAAAATTACTTTCCATAATATTAGCATGTTATTATAAACACACTGTATATTGGGCAAAGATCTTAATAACCCTGAATCTAGCAATAAATATGGAAAATATTGTGAAAAATAAGCAACACATTTTTGGAAAGATTTTGCGATAAAAATGTCAATTTCCCGTTAACAACACGTCAAGCGCTGGCATTGTCTTCGAGAAAATCAAAAATAGAAAATCTATGTTGGAAAAAGGCTTAAATCTTTCGTAAGGTGCCGACAAACGAGGTGTTCTGAAAATATCATAATTGTCAGCTTGTGACAAATTGACTTTAAAAGTGCGCTTTGTTTTTAATGATTCTAGCATATACAGGGTGTTTTCATCAGTGATATATTTACTAATCCCAAACAACTGAAAAGAATCAGTACTAGACACAGTAGCTAAAAATATAGGCTTGAGTATGAACTACACTATCATAACAAACGCAGATAAAGATATCACAAAAACGTTCAAAATTAGTTATAGAATGATACGCAAAAATGATTTAACCCACAACCTCCCAATTGTGGCTTAAACGGTTGTTGCATAACACCGTCCATATATACCTGGGACAAATTATTAAACTAAAAAAAGAAAACCAAACGGCTGAAATTCAGAGACGAGTAAGCTTGGTTTGGGCAGCATTCGGTAAATTAAGCTACATATTAAAAATTAAAAATATCTTCAAAACGAAAGTGTATAACCAATGTATCCTTCCTGTACTCACATATGGATCCCAGATCTGAATACTTATAAAATGAAACATGGATAAGGTAACAAAAGCTAACCGATAGAAAAAGGAATTAATGGATAAGAAATAAGACAAAAGTAAGGGATGTCAGAGAAGAGGCAGAAAAATTAAAATTTGCCGGTCATAATATCAGACAGAAGGACGATCGATGGAACAAATGTATTGTAAACTGTAGACCTTGGGAAAATAAAAGTGGTAGGGGAAGACCCCAAATGAGGGGCGGACGATTTGAAAAAACATGCGGGGACTAGATGGATGAACACGGCGATAGACAGAGAATTATTATATAATTTATAATATTTGGGGAGGCATATGTTCAAAGATAGATCGACGTATGCTAAATAGATAGATAGATAGATAGAAAATATTTACGATTGAGTGAGTGAGCCTAGACTTGGAATAGCCCCATAAGTTTTCTTTTGGCAGCGTCGTGTTGTTGATTTCCTACGCACGTTTCTGCATCCAAAACATCAACTTTTTACACTCCCGAATCATTAAATTGGTTGAAAAAATAGTTTTCAGTCTTTTCTTAAAAATTTTTTTTTTAATAAATAAAAATTTGTCTTTTATTTATTGTCAAAATATCATGAAAAAAAACTGTAAAACCAGTAAAAGTTTCAAACAAAGCGAATAACATGATATCACGCACTTAAATGGACCTTTGACGTTGAAATCACTACCGCCAGTTTAGTTTATCTCTTTTGCGCTTAAGTTTTAGAGATATGCTACATGTTCGCTGCATTTCGAGATGAGTTCAAATTCAATTCAATTTAAATTCAATTAAATTCAATTCAAATTCAATTCAAAATAAGCTTTATTGTCAGAAATTTACAAAATCCATTGACAAAGCAAGAATCAACCTATCTATTCTCTAACCAAAAGGTAAATACTAAAAAAAATGCTTAAAATAGTTTTAGTTAACCTTATAAATAAACTGATAATTAACCGAGTAAATAACAATAGTAAAAGATAACAAACATTAAAAAACGATAGCAACAAACAACACAATAAGCGCAATAAACATTTTAAGTGCAATAAACATTTTAGCAGGCGAAAGTCAGGTACTAAATTATGAAAAACAAAATAAAAAAGTAAACCGATTATGCATTATTTGGTAAAGTTTAAAATAAAAATAATTAATTTTTAGTCAAATAAAAATCTGTAGTTCAAAATGAATATTTAGTACGCGGTATTTATTCTATCGAAATGTCCACAAAAACCAGTAAAGCATTCGTAGCTTTTGTTAAAAAGCAGCTTTTTAAAAGTAGTTTTGTTATTGACATTTATCAAATCAAAGGAAAGAATTCTAGATTAAACTGAAACCAAAAAAAAAAAATCAGTTCTTTAAACATTGAAATATTTTTTGTTGTTGTTAAAATTCACCCTATAGACCTCCAAGAAAAGTTAAGTTATTTTTGGTATTCTGTTTGACCGAAACACACATTGAAATCCAACTTAACCGTGAACTAGTCACACATTTGGAGGAAAATTCTCTGTCAAGGCTTCCGAAAAGGCATTAAGAAAATTGCGTTTCATTTATTTTAAAACATATTTAACTGTTCTCATTGGAAAATGAAAGAAAAACAATTTACAAGAATGAAAAAGATTAATGTCTGTTTTGTTTTAATTGCTCACGATATAATTTTTTATTTGTTTTATATAGATGAGAAATATATACCTGTAAATCATTCTTTTACATTTGTTTAAATGACCTATTATTATCAGGAGCGGATCACGGTAGGGAAAACGAGGGAAATTCCCCCCCCCAAATCTCAAACTATATTTAGTTTTTACACACAGAATACACCTCTCACTGTGTAAAATAGTTTTATGCACTATTTATTATGATATCCCCCCTCCCAAATAAAGTTCCTAAGATCCGCCCCTGTTATTATACAACTTTGTTTTTAAATATATCTAATTTTGCACAATGTAACAATTTTTTTTTGACTTTTACTTTCCCGCTCTGTTTAAGATCCCAAGCATTTTCTTTGTAATATGTTCTTCTAATTTTTTGTTGCCTCTACTAGGCTTACTTAGAATTAAAAAAATATATTTAAGTTCCAACCAACATAATTCAGTCTTATTAAAATATACGTACGTCTGTTGAGAATTACTTATTTTTCACATTACCATTACATTATTTGTCTTTAATTTTAAAAATTTCATGGGAAACACACAGTAAAACCACCGAAAATGTAAAAACTAGCAAACAATATCCCAACACGTTCTTGAATGAACCTGTGACGGCGAAAACTACCGACAGTTTAATTTACCGGGTCAGTCCGACCCGCGATATCTATTTTACGCTTAAGTGGGGAGGGTTTGAGAAAGATGTAAGCTGTATTCCGAGATGAGTTCATAACGAATCAGTATTCAGTCTAGGAAGGTTCTTGTCGTATTTAATAAAACTTATCTCTTTCGCTGGCGACGTTTTAATTAAAAAAATATATACTTTGCTCTATATTATTTGGTATATTGCTCTCTCTCTCTCTCTCTCTCCTGTCTGCAATGAGTCGTGTTTCCATCTTCGTTGCTGATTCAAAGGACATACATCACCCAGCCTCTTCTATCTCTTTCGCTGTCTAACATACGTGTCAATCCCATATACATAATATTCCAATACCCACGGTAACTGCCCATTCATGATGCAAACATGAGGGCCTTGGGGTCTTTAAGCAAAAAAGACCTGATTGGTTGCTTTCAAAGACATATGCATATTATTTCCATATAGTACGTATTATTGCAATACCTACGGTACCTTACGATGCAGAATGCCAACATATTTGAAATAGCAATATCATTGGGTATAAGTCTATCCTTTTTGCGGTCTTTAAGATAATATGTCCCGATTGGTTATACTTTTACGCATGAATATTATTTTATGCTTGTATTCGTTACGTCAAATCATCGGCGTACAGTTGACAAAAACTCTATGTAAATTTGATATCTGTGCATTTTTCGTACCTTTATTTCTGAATGTTTGCATCAAACGCCAACCATTGTGTAAATAGGTAACAGGAAGTATTGGAATATTACGTATATGGTCAATCCTTATTCCCTCTTTCCTGACTTTTTCAGTATTTTTGTTTGCGATTACTTCAAGTCCTTTTGTTCTTTTACTGACAAAATATTTATATTCTTGTTTTTCTCATTTATAATCTATTCCATTGTTCTAATTTATTTGCTATCGATTTAGACAGTAACTGAACACGTTTCACCATTATTGTTTAGAAGAATTGACCACTGATTTGCAATTAAAATGACTTCGTGTTTATTTATGTATTTATTGTCTTTTCTAAGTGGTCACTTATTAAGACATATTTTTCTTTAATAGATTTATTATAATTTATGTTATGTATGTATGTTTTACATTCTCAGCTTTCAACGGCGTCGTGAAAAAAATCTGAACAGTCAGTCGACATTTGTTTTAGTTTTAAAAATGCTCATATTTTCTTTTAAAAAGTTTTATATTTTTGTCACCTAATAGGATTTTTAGATTATCTCCAAAAGGTTTTGGTTCATTTTCTCTGCAACTTTTTTCCTTTTAATACACTCTTTCTGGGGCTTAATTTTTTGTTTTTAAATTTCTGTTATTATTTTTACTGGAAGACAGATTTTTCCCATATAAAAGAATATTTTAAAACATTAAGTGGACAATTGTGTTAATTTTCAAAACACACTGCGAAATATAAGGGTTTCTTTATAAAAACCTTATAGAAACAGTATACAGCATGGCTAAATGCTATAGGATTCATGAGAAATTATTACTGCATATAAGATAAGATACGCCGATTGTTTCAGGATAGCCAGACCCACAGCCAATACCTGTCCTCTATGCGCCCCGGTAAAGTCGAGGGAGGAAATTTATGACATCGATTATTTCCTCTATCGCGGGGGACCTCTTCTTTCGACAGTTTCTAAAGTAAATCGATCGAGGGTAGTTGTATATAAAATATCGGAAATTTAGGCTTCAAACGTGACAACAAATAAATTCGCCACATCGTGACAGGTATTTCCTCCTAAATACCATTGATCCCAGACCTGGACACTTACAAAATCAAACATGGATAAGGTAATACAGATAGAAAAAGGAATGAATGAATGAGAAATAAAACAAAAGTAAGCGATGTCAGAAAAGAAGTAGTAAAATTAAAATGGAAATTCGCCAGTCATAATATCAGACAGAAAGACGATCGATGGAACAAGTGTATTGTAACCTGGAGACCATGGGAAAATAAAAGAAATAGGGGAAGAATCCAAATGAGATGGGCGGACGAGTTGAAGAGACATGCAGGAGCTAGATGGATGAACAAGGCGATAGACAGAGAAGAATGGAAGATATTGCAGGAGGCCTATCGCCAAAGATGAATCGAAGAAGGCTAGATAGATAGATAGACCATTAAACCATATTTACTTTTTCCTGAACGCTAAATGTAATACAAGGCATGGCTTGAGCTAGAATTTGCGTGAAAAACAAATACCCACTTCTAACCTGTTTCGCTGAACACGACGGAGTGACGAAAAGCTTTGTGAAGACGAGAGGTCACGATGATTCACCTACGTTTTCACTACCAGCGCGAATACGGCTCTAATAAGTTCTCTCTTACAACATTAAGCTCAGCAAGCAGTCTATGAATCCTATTGCTTTTAACCACACTGTATGTATAAACTTAACCTCAGCCCAAAAGTGTTTACTTAGTTAATCCTTTGCGGAAATCTTTTTTTTCCAACACAGTCATTCGTTAAATTCAAAAAGATTAGGACAAATTTGTGTTTTAAAAATACTGTCGTTGAGGAATTATTAGGTGAGTTCCGCAAATAGGGGAGCTTGATTTATTTTTACAGCAATACAAAGTATTATCCTTTAAAGAAGATCTCTAAACAGTGAAAGGACATTTGTGTGAATTTTAAAAAGGCACTGTGTCCTTGTCCCCTTATATTTCCTTGTAAAAACTTTTGGATTTTTTTCTCTCAAAGAAAAAATCCCCAAAGACCAAACCATTTTTAGATTAACCCCAAAAGTGTAAAGAAACTTTTGTTGAAATGTCTTTTAAACGACAAGCTCGTTTGGTTAGTTTGAGAAGGTTAGGACAAATTTTTGTTTTAAAAATACTGTCGTTGAGGAATCATTGGGCGAGTTCCACAAATAAGCTTAGGGGAGGTTGATTTATTTTAAAAGGACGACAAATTTTCCTTTAAATGAAGATATCTGAACTGTGAGTGGATATTTGTGTTAATTTTAAAAACAAACTCACTGCGTCCCTTTATATTTCATTGTAAAAACTTTTGGTTTTGTGTCTCCCCAAAGACCAAAACGACAGTAATTCCAACTTAACCCCAAAAGTGTGCAGTTAATCCTCGAAATGTTTTTCAACCGACACACTCGTTCGGTTAGTTTGTAAAGATTATGACAAATTTTTGTTTTATAAATACTGTCGTTAAGGAATTAATGTCTGAGTGCCTAAAATAACTTTTGGGGAGCTTGGATATTTTTACAGTTGTTAACTCACAAGAGTACGCAACATTATTAGAACAATTGTGAACCACAACTTTTCTAATAAATCACCTTGTCCAAAAAAATTCAAAAAATTCGCATGTTGCAGTGTTGCCAACCTCTTTATTTGTTATATGCAAACTGAAAGCAACAAAAAAACCTGAAAAATAGCATATCTTTGAGTGTACTAGGTGTAACAGGGCTATCAAAACGGACGGGCCATGATCCTCCACTTTGTTGACGTCACATCCGGGGCTCATTTTTTTTTTGATGGTCACATCACGACACAGCTGATTGTCTTTATTATATTGAAGGTGGAATGACGGTTCATGAATATTTTTTTTTTTTTATATAAAGCCGGTTTTGAGATTGTTTTACTATATTCTTGCAGATCAATTTTTTTTAAATGTATCGAGTAATTCCACGCCAAATCATCCAATGGGGGTAGCTGCCATGTCACGAAAAAAATTCAAATATTGATAACATGTATTAGTGTCCTTAGGAATACCAAATTAACAAATTTTAATTTTTAATGTCGCCTCCCGTATTTTACGGGCCACTTTAAAAGTAAAAAAAATAAGAAAATCAGTTGTGGCCTTATTTTTTTTTTATTTCTATTGTATTAAATATTATGTAAAAACAAATTTGACGGAAGAAATCTTTAATATTGGTTGGATAAACCTATACAGAAAAAAAAGTTAACCTCACTTTTTTGACATGGCAAAAATAGTTTTAAAAAAATAGTAAATTTTATGATTTTCTCGATTTTTAATTATTTACACCGGTGCGGAATATGGTTCATCAAAAAAAAGTCTATAGGCACATTAAAGCTCAGTGGCTTGACTATCATACAAGGCAAAAGAAAAATTTCTAGGTCTATTGCTTTCAGCAAACTAAATTTTTTAAAATTGGAAAAACCGCAAAAACCTCAGAATTGTCACCTTATGACTAAAAAAATTGTCATGTCTATCTGTCCATTAAAACTTCGCTTGTGCCTTGTTTTACTTGACAATCTATCGTCTAAATAAAAGTAAAATAAAAAATCTTAAGCTATTTGGTTAAAGCATGTAAAAAATCAATTTTTTTTATTGAGTCGCAAAAGGAAAAAAAATATGTATAAAAATTATCGTCAGGGGATCTTATTTATAGCCACATACTGTTTTGCGTGACATCCTAGTTTGTGGGTTCAAGTCCCATCTTCGTACACTGTCGGAAATTTTTTTTTAGTTTTAAGAATACATTTTTGGTGAGACACGGACATTAATTAGTTTGTTTCTTTGGTAAATGAAATGGTTCAGGTTTAACAGTGGTGTACGCAGGAGGGAGGGGGATTAGAGGCCTAATCTTTCCAAAGCCATTAAATAACTTCTCCTAAAGATTGAATTTTTCTGAAAGAAAAAATAAATGGTTTTCCAGGACTTCGCAACCCCCTTGGAAAATTTCTGCATACGCCACGGGATTAAAAAAACTAACTACAAAACTAACGCATGGTAAAAGCCCATGTGATGCGTTTGGAGGTACTGTGAAACGATTTGTTTTACATTAAAATCTCAAACAAACAACAACTGGACACCATTCTGTCACTCCTCTGGATGATATAACTATAGATGCTAAATTTACTTCAAGGTCAGAAAAAAAAATTTGTTCGGTTTCTGAAATTATAGAACTCAACTTCTTTTCCGATTTTTTAAATATGACAGTAGGTAACTACTAAAAAAGTAAATAAACTTTTAAAAAATTTGTGTAGTGACCTTATGAAGAGAATGTAGATCATAATTTATTGAACAGTGCTCATATAAATGAACTTTACCTTCTGATAAACCTTAATTTGCAGGGGCGGATCCAGAAACTTTATTTTGGGGGAAAATATCATAATAAATATTTCACAAAACTATTTGCATAGGAGTTGTATTCTGTGTGTCAAAACTGAGTGAAGTTTCAGATTTGGGGGGGCATCCCCTCCCGTAGATCCGCGCCAGTAATTTGTGATGCAATTTAACATCACAAAAAATATTAAAATAACAAAAAAATGTATAGTACCTTAAGGATTACAGACCCAGATTTTTTATTCTTGTTTTTAAAAGTATATGATACAGTGAAAAATTTACCCTACTTGATTACCACCAGCACCCCGATAGACAGGGTCATTTTTGATGCTGAAGTTGAGGGATTTCCCAAACATTCTTAACTTCTTCGTGGAACTTCAAGGGAACTTTTTAAATATGTTTTATACAAGGAAGATATAGTCCTTGAGTATAGCTTTGCAACACTGTATCAAAAATTTAAGAAAACATTACATTTATACCTCAAAAAAATATGAAAACTTCGAAAATTTTTGCGTTTTTTGAATATTTTCTAAATTGCTCTAATTAAGCCAGTATAAATATGTTAATTTTTTTTTAGGTGCTGTTTACTATGAGCATAATTTTTTTCTTTAAAGTCCCATTTTGCCCGTTTTTAGACTTTTCAAATGCGTGTACAACAGAGTAATTGGATTAAAAAATCTAAAAATTGTGCAAAAGTGGTTAAGCATAAGCTGTTTCATTTAGTAAGCATGATTAAAGAAAAAAACTAAATGTCAGGGCAACACTTTTTTTGTAAATTGGATGACTTGGCGTGGAATTGCTCTATAGTAATCCTGAATTTTTCAGAGCGGCTTCATTAGCTCACACAAAAATTAAAATTAAAACAGAAGCGAATATGACAAACACAGATGACAAAGTCAAATACATGTCAAATATAACAGTTGGCATGGTTGGTATATGGCGGGTAATTTGAATTCAAAATAAGAAATGCTAAATCTTGAAGATTTTAACCTTTCAATCATCTTACATCCTTACAAAAATTTGGTAGAATATCGGGATGATGTCTAAGAATATTTCACTGAAATTTCGCGGAAATCTGTAGTGCCATTTTGAAAATATCTTAAAAAAACGTCTGACCTCCCATAAGAACCAATGTAAAAGTCAGCCCCCAGAGAACAGCTGATTTTTTCAGGGTCGTGGCCTGTATATTTTTGTTGCCTTGGGCAGTGGCGTATATTAGGGGGGGGGCCCGAAGCTAAGATTTTTTTGGATATTTTCCACAGATTTCATGAATACAAACATAAAATACAGCCTCATGAGGTCTCGCCCCCCCCCCCAAAACTGTCTCGGGCCCATCCCGAAACTTTTTTCTATATACGCCACTGGCCTTGGGTGTAATTAAAATCACACATCAGCTGATTTGGTTAGGACGTCATCCCAAAATGATAAATTATAAGATGTTATTGACAGCTCACCTTGAAAAAAAAAGTAATAAGACAATTTAAATCAGCCCAACCTTTATGACTTGTCTCTAGAACAGAAAAATATTCTGTGGTCTCAACGGATCTTTCTCGCAACAGTGACAAAAAACTTTGAGATTGTCTTTGCGCTAGGCACATAGACACATACAATAAATCTCACCGAGAAAAAACTGGCCTTTTAGACATACACGCTTTTCTGTCTGTGTGCACCGATGCTATTCATTTGTTTTTTCTCTGAGGAACAAAATACCGCTCGATTAAACAAGCAACAGTCTTTTTTTTACTTCCCTCGAACATACGATAAAAGAAGCATTGAACTACGTACTTATAGACATCTGTACTGGGAAACCACAACGTATGGTTTAGTAAATTAAGGCTACTGATAATCGATGCCGCGCTGTCAGCGCCATCTCTTTTCTAATCTTAAAAATATCCATTATCAGTTACCTCATAATAAATAGGGTCAAATGGTGTAAAAGTGAGACATCCAAAATCCCGTTAAAAAATGAGACACTTAAATAAAATACTAATAATTGAATTCTGATAGATTCTCTGTTATAAACTGATAGCAGCAGTTGTAAGGACCTCATACCACAGAAGAGCCACATTGGCATAAATAAAAAATACAAATTTTATGTTAATTTTACATGGAAGTATTTTTGCACAAACCACGGCAAAGGTGTAGTAGACGGTATAGGAGGACGCGTAGAATCTTTGGTTTGGCAACTATCTCAATCTAAATATGAATAATTGGTAGTCCAAAATTTGCTCGACTTTTATAAAACTGCATCAAGTGTTTAAAATCAACTATTTTATGAAGACAACAACAGCAGATTACCATTTATAAAACTAAATAGGCCTAACCCAAAAAATTTCAGTAAAAAGTTATTTGGTCAAGTAATTATGAAGTTTTTAAAAAAATATCCTTTTTAGTTGTCTAGTTATAGTTCTTTTAAAAAATTAAATACTATTAGCTGTTACTTTCTGTATTTTTTCATTAGTCACACACGTAACACGTTGTTGTCACACACGTAACTCACTTTTAAGTTTATAAATAAAATAATAAAATGCATAAAGGGACATTTAAATATAAATCTTATTGTACAAAATATTACCAAGTATTATTTAAAAAATAAAAGTTGAATTAAGTATTTGGCAGTTCGCAGAAAATTTGTAAAATAACAAAAATACATTATTCTGTTAAGAAATAAATGTCACACGTAACGAATTTTTATAATCTTATAAGTAAATTAATATTTTTCAATCAGTGATTTTTTTGGCGCTAACGTAAGCAAAACTAACAACTTAACCCAGCAAAATTATATTTAATAATTACGATGTTTTTTTTGGGTTTAAAAGCAACAATTCTAAAAAAAATAAGTCTGAATGTCACTCACGCAACGGTGGAATCACCCAGAAAGGCGGTCTAGGTGCCGAAACGCCACTACCTACCTACTACTACGAGTATGTGCATTAAATACTGCTTAAAAATAGACAGAATTTACTTAAAATATTTTTCTCTTCGTTTATTCATCATGATAAATGAAACTTTCCTCCAACACGCATACTTTCAATTGATGTACCATGCTCTAGGACGCTATGGTTTTTTAAAGGAATCATACGTGTGTATATCCACCTAGTAAATATCAGGAGCTGCGCCGCTGCCAGAACAGTCGTTTTTTGTCCAATTAAATTATAAAGGCGCGTCCACACCTGAACATTTTGACGAACATTGAGCCGCGCAGGGGTCTTGAGCGTGCTCGCGAACGATTCGGCGAATCCTATAGCCATTCCCATCGCTTGTTGGTTTTTTCCCAGATATCAAAGATGCGCACGAATTAATTCATTGGTTTGGACAGGACGAAATAAAACGGCAAATAGATATTTGAATCTTGAAGGAAAAAACCGAAAACATTTGTGGGAATACGACAAGCGCTTCGTCGTTGTTCTGCTCGAAATCAAAAAGCCCATTTGCAGTTTTACTCGCTGTTCTGCTCGTTGCGCGGCTCAATGTTCTTCGACATGTTCAGGTGTAAACGCGGCTTTAGGTACCTTATATACATTTTTAGTTTAAAAGATCTCGTTAAGATTTTTAACTTAAGCCATTTTGAAAAACTATGGTTTAAATCGCAAAACGTTTGAATTTTTATTGGAGTTTTAACAGTTTTTCTAGTAGTTGTTTTTCCTAAGTAAAAAGTTCAGATTTCATTAAAAACTTTTTAAATAGGCCACCCGCGGCCCCAGTTTCGAACTACAGAACATTTCGTATGAATTTTAGATGCACTCGTATTTAACCTAAATAAGGTCTTGTAACTACGACGTGAAAATCTTGTTAAAAACCTCTCATTTATAATGCAGTAGAAAAACGCTAACACCAGTGTATTAAGTAAGATTAATTAAATATTAGTATTTTGTACGTCAATGAAAATCATTGTCCCCAAACTTAAACTTAAGCTCGAAGGATTTCTGCGCCCACGGACTTTGTTCCCTCTCAAGAATTTTCGCAGAAGAAAAAGTTGGGCGTCTCGGCAAAATAAAACTATGTACGAAAATTCAGCCCATAACTCATAAGTTAAAAAAAAAGGCCGATATCCTGTGGACTATTATTAAAGCCTACGAATAACTAGGTGAATTGGATAGAAGGGGCAAAAGACAAAACTGTCAGAATTGGAAAATATTAAAATCTCCTTTTTTTGTATTGCGTTGTATATATATAGGGTGTTCCAAAAGGCCGACACTAGTTTAGTAGTAATAAATTACATCTGAATAAAATTCTGGATACGTCATGACGTATTTTGACGTGCTGCCATTTCAATTGTGGTTTAGTTGATTGTGCAGATTGCACTAACTTCTTAAAGCCTGGCTGATCTTTTAAAACAATTCAGCATTATAATAAATTAACCGATTGTTAAAAACTGTTCAATAAATCAAAACAATCAAAACTCGAATAAAATCAACTTGTTACCTTAAGGTCGCTCACGATTTTTTTGAGTGGCACAAACTGGGTCAAACTATCATGTCGAAAAATCGGTCAAAAGAGTCGAAAATAGTTTGTTGTTCTGCATGGCGCATGGAAGTTGCCAAACCCATCTTGTTAGACAAATTAAAATTTAAAACATAACATTGGTTTTTTGGAAGTCACGATTTAAATTTTGAGCATTCACTTTCTTGTAAAAATTCTTAATTGGGAGCACAAAAAAATGGGCAAAACTATAATAGTGAACCAAATTTAATGTGTAGACCATAATAATATCTTAAAACAAACATCAAACAAACCTGTGTTTTTGAAAAAATTTTATATAGAAATTTATTATCTAAGTTAATGTGACCATTCGTTCCTATTTTGACGGGACTGTCCCGATTTCCAGAAAGGCAATTCGTAAAACTTATGATTTTTTGAAAATTTACGATCAAAAATCAATTGCTTTCAAAGATATATGCGATAGACTTCATATATCTTTGTTGCTATCATTATCAATCATGAATATACTTAAAATTTGCAATAAGACGCGGCGATATGATGATTTGACACCGGAAACTGGTATATTGATTATTTTTATTATTATGTGGTTCAACGCGTAGTTCTTTTTTACAGACTTTTAAAAAATAATGGCAATTTTGAAAATAAAACCACTCAACTCTCAGAAATACCAAGAAAAAGATCGTTTGTGAGTCATTCTTTTGAAAACCATACAGAGTTGCACATAATCGCTTCAGCGGTTTAGGAGCTATCCTGTTACGGACAGACATATATACAAACACACACCCAACGTTATCTCAAAAAAAAATTTCGTTGAAAACAATATCTCCTTTAGTTATTGCTGCGCAGGTAAAAATTCATGTGCCCTCGAAATGAGAACTGATACAAACACACCCTGTATATATGCTCGTGTTTGTTTAGAACTCGACTATTTAAATCAAATTGACACGGTCAAACGTTTTCCATAAAAACTTTCAGTTTTTTTGACAAACCAGTAATTCCAGATTTCCAGACTCCTGAGAACACTGCTTGGTCAATGTGACACTATTTCGAAATTAATTCGACGGTTTTGTCTTCAATCCTATGTAAATAGTGAGAAAACTCTCGCAAGAAGCGCCATCTACCGAGATACGAGAGAAACCAGAACAAGAGCAGGCGAAAATAAACTGCTATACATATAGATCAATGAAAAGATCGATTACAAATAAAAAAAAACAAACTGGTCCGTGACCTACGACAGCTATTCTGTCTTTCAGGCCAGACCAACGCTTATTGCGTTTTTATCCGCTATCAGACACGTGAGCGTCAATCAGCGGAGTTTTTAAGTTAAATAATACTAACAAACGTGAAATTTAGTACCCGTGAATTTAAAAATCAAACAAGTTTCGTGGCTAATTGGCTAAAAAGGAGTTTTTGTTTCTCTCATATTTTTCCGTGGGTAGCTTGAAAGCTTAACCTCACGGGAGTCCAAGATCTAATGGACACCTAATAAGTGTTGACAGTTAACTGTTTCGTCTTTATGGGACTCTGAGAACACTGCTTGGTCAATGTGACACTCTTTCGAAATTAATTAGACGGTTTAGTCTTTAATCTTATGTAAATAGTGAGAAAACTCTCGCAAGAAGCGCCATCTACCGAGATACGAGAGAAACCAGAACAAGAGCAGGCGAAAATAAACTGCTATGCATATCGATCAATATATAATATGTACATAGCGGTAGCTTACTAACCTAGCTATCCTTCAGGTTAACTAGGTTTCAGTTTCCGCTAAATTCTCGATTATAATCGGTAAAATCCTGTATTGGTAAAAACCTGCATAACTGAGTTATAAGCAAAATCTCAAAAATATTTTTTATGTGACAAATAGAGGAAGTTTTGCGCATCTATCTGATAATATTTTAAGGCTAGCTGAAAAGTGTACCCCTCGCAAACAAAATCGAAATATGCGTTTTTCCAAATTTCATCAAGAAATACCCGAAACAGCTTGAGTTGGAACATCTCAGGATAAATGGGTATTTTTATCGTTCGGATTCAAAAAATTTTGGATATAAAGTGGCACTTTTATCCCTTAGTATTTAATATACTATTTTACTATCAGAAATATACAGATTTTTTACACGATTAGAAACCTCCAAAACGTGATGTGTCTTCGGTACGCTCGTGCTACAACTAAACAAAAATTAACTTTAACTTCCTTCAATCAGTGTAACAACATTTATGGTGGGTATTAAGTAAATCGCCAAAACATAATCACCGTTTTTTTATAGATCAGGGTCAATCTTGTTATTTTGATTAAAAAGGTATAATTTAGTTAACAATAGAAATTTTGTAATGCTCGCGTCCCATAATGTCAGCTCTATAATAAAAATGATTTATTTTAAAATTTTATAGTTTAATTCTAGTTTAGTTGTTCTATATGTATAATTTCTTAATAATTTTAAGAGGGCAAGTCAGATTGCATTTAGTTTTATTTTTCTTTGTCCTATAATATAAAACAGGATATTATATTATACCATTTATAATTGTCAAAAATTTGCCCACCAGTTTTTTATTAAATGTTTTGGGTCATGCTATGCTGTACCGAAAACCGAAATGCAACAATTAAACTAAATTTTAGATTCTCTCACATGCGAGCAAAAAGAATTTCTGATATTTTTGCGCGTCATTTTTGCAGTTGGTTTTTCCCAAATTTGAAGGTTTGAGGAGAGATATTTAAAATAATGTTGACTCACCAAGTTCTAGACGGAAAGTGTTTATTTATTTTTTTATACAAGACAGTCTTGTAAAAGGGGGTTTTGCGCACGGAGAACACGATCTGAAAATGGCATTTTGCGCACGCTGTGTCCAAAACGTTTTGCACACACTTATGTCATTTTTACCAAACTGTCTCGATCGTGTGCAAAGAGTCGTTTTCAAACCTTGTTGTTTAAATAACTATTATACGACTGTCTTGTAAAAGGGGGTTTTGCGCACGGAGAACACGATCTGAAAATGGCATTTTGCGCACGCTGTGTGCAAAACGTTTTGCACACACTTGTCATTTTTGCGCACGCCTATATCATTTCTGCATACGGGTCTCCCGTCATTGTGATTTTTGTTGTTGTCACCCATCAATATAAGTTGGCTTAGTTCCGTAGCAACCGTCACTGCTCGTATGTTTTGTTGATTAGATACGTCAAAAAATTGTTGAATTTTTAAAGTTTTGTGGTAAAAATGTCGAAAATAAAAACAAGTTAAATTAAAATTTGATTTTTCTTTCTTTATTAGCAGTCGTATAAAAAATATTGTAAAAAACTCGTTTGAAAACCTCTTTGCACACTCCCTCGACTTGTAGACCTCGCCTTCGGCTCGGTCTACCAAACTGTCTCGATCGTGTGCAAAGAGTCGTTTTTAAACCTTGTTGTTTAAATAACTATTTTAATTCTATAGTTGAGGATGTATATAAGTGGCACCGCGTCATACCTATGGTAAACCAAATTTTGCGGCAAAATCTAAGTAAAGAAGCCTTAAAAAATTAGTGTTTCACTTTGTACATGCAGTGTGCCGCTCGGGGTTTAATGTTCGAATGATAAAACACTAAGACCTTTTAAAGGAGAGATCAAATAGGTACTTACCTAATAAATAAAGATCCGAAACATAAAAGAGGATCCAAAATTATATTAAAATGTGCGCAAACATTGATTTAGTTGCAAAAACGGTCATTTGTTTTGTGAAAAGCTCCGTCGTAATTTGTTTGACATAAACAGTCAAAACAACGAATAGAAGACGTTAAAGCCCGGCTAAATCAATAATATGTACGTAACAACCAGATAAGAGTATATATGTTCCTTTCTAATGAAATCGTTTAGAAGAAGACATCAATAAAAAGCAAGTAAAATAGTAAGCTAATGACTAATTAGTGCAGTGCCTCATTTTGAGAATCAATATCAATAAAAAAATTAAAGGAAGTGCGTGCCACTGTATGTACCCCTCTACTCACTTCCCGCCCATCAAGGTTTTGATGACGCGGTGTCACTTTAATACAACACCAAGTATAGGTTAGGTACATACAAAACACTGTCAAGAAGTGGTCATGTGACACAAAATCTTATACTGAAAGCACTGTTTAGTTGATAGCCTTACTAATACTAAATAAATACCATTTAGCTAAAAGCGTACTACTAACAGATAGCATTTTGTGGGTATCTTCCCTAAATTCTTCTCTGATACCAGCTTACTAAATAGACTAGTCACAATAAAACAAAAAATCATTTACTTTTTTGCCTACCACAAGATTGCAAAGGAATAAATACTTGAATTTTTGGTTATTAAAAGTATAAGACAAATATTCTTAACCTAATCCTTTTTTTAATCCTAAATAATTTATTGACACGAATCACTTCTGTTTATTAAAATCACACTGCATGGCCTAGTCTATTAAAATCGATCTGTAGTTACGTGTGGGTATATAGCAGGCAGCCAACACGCATGGCTTGAAACAGTTGGTTTATTTTTGTTGGGCGCATTTTTTTAAATTTCTTGAGAGTGAATTTTTTAATAGGTAGGTGCATTATTTTGCTAAAATTGTTATCTACTGAAATTGCAGACCAGAGGGCTTTGCCACCTTCAGTCCTTTGAAGAAAAATTCAGTGAAAGAATATTTAAGTGATTTATCGTTTCAAAGTTATAAAGAATGGACTATAGGGTTCCAGCAGTGACGTATTTAAATATAAAAATGGAAGCCCAAGAATTCTCAACGTTAGCGCCGAAACGAAGGGTAATCTATGCCCCTCAAATGTCTCTAAGGCTAAACAGTACCTACTTATGTCGTTTTAATTTTTTCAACCAATATAGAGGGCCCATCATGCGTAGAACTTACTAAGTAAGTGATCTACCAAACCCAAATTCGTAGAGATACTTACTAACCGAAACGTCATGTTTAAAATAAATAAAGACACTGGAAGTCCGACATTTTATTTTTACTCAATCATTGTCTAAGAGTTTCAAACAAAAATTGGATTGATATTACGTATCTTTTGCGTTTTGAGTCTAGTAGATCTTGAAACTCCGTAGTTGCAAAGTTTTGAGCAACCCGTGGATGCCCAACACGGTGTACAGCAGAAAGCTATGCAACATTATACTCCCAGAGAGGGAGGACTGATTAAAGAACATGACCAATGTTTAAAATAACGATAGCTTCTGGTATGCCGACGGATCCAAAATGCCATCAGGCGTTGGATCTAGAGTTGTTAGTATCCAAGAAAAAGTCGAGATTCAACATAGTCTCGGCCAATTGGCTACTATATTTCAGGCCTAACTCGTAGCCATTGACCTGTGTGCCCGGTGGATTACTGACCACGAATGGACGTACAGGACAATAAAAATCTTCTCCGATAGTCAACCAGCCTTAAGAGCGCTTGATTCCTATACGGTCTCATAGAAAACCATGAGGAGCTGCAGGGATTCGCTGAATGCTAATAAGGTGCCATTACCATGGATACCAACAGCTTCCAACAAAAAGTGGATGAATATACCAGAACTGGCTTACTCTAAAGAGTTCATTGAACGACTTTGTCAAAAGAGAGCCAGATATTCATTGGACTTACCAGACAGGAGATTTGTATAGTGACTGGACATTTTACGGGTCGTTGTCGACTAAGAGGGGTGGCTCGGTATTTCCCTTTGGGGTACAGGTTAGGGGAAATACCAGGAAATACTTGGGAAGTACCGGGAAATATACTAAGAAATAACATTGGAAATACTAGGGGGGAAATACTAGGAACTACCATTGCTTGGGAAACACTAGGAAATACCACTGAAATTTGAGGAAATACTGGGAAATACCGTAGCTAATATACCGTAGGTATTTCCTTTTGGTGTACAAAAATCGGCGATCGAGTCACCCCTCGGTACCCATGCACAGAATGGGAATTACAGAAGAGATCGAATGTAGACTCTATATGGAGGATGACGAAACAGTTAGACATGTACTGTGCGAATGTCCGGCAATTGCACGTTTACGTCAAAACACTTTCGGTAAAACTCAGATTGATTCAGAAGATCTAAACAGTGTCTCACTCAAACTGATAGCTAACCTTTACAATAGATCCACTAGTGGTCGCAGTGGAAGGGCTGCAAGGCCCACTCACATATGAATCATCAACCCATGGAAAAAATGCATGAGAAACAAAATGCTCGATTGTAACAAAAACTTTTACTTTGTTGACGGGTATAGTAAAATTTACGTTTGCTATTAAAATTTGTTTTATTTATTTAGAACATGCAATAACCAAACATGCTTGGTTAAAGTGCCTGATGGTAACGTATGTATATGAAGCATAGTAACCCACATTTTTGGATTAAAATCCAATCATGACGGCGGTAAACCTCAAAATTCCATCCGTCTATCTGTTTGACGTACAAGCTGGGCCGTATTAGCAAGTGGTCAATTCCACCTCGCTCTGTGTGTGCACGTACACGTTCTATCTAGCCTATAATTGAGTTAGAGCCAAAGCCTCAAACCCTCAATTCCAAAACCGTATCGCTTAAATTAACCCCCTCCAATAATTACTATTTGAACATCTCTCTTGTCAATAACGGCTCTAAATATAACGCATAAGTAAATAATATTGGTGTTGCATAAGACTCTGTACTATTAAAACACACTTTTGTAAAAAAATACTAGTATACTGTGTACTTGTCTGATAAATAAATTTCGGGAGTAGTAGGCAATAAACCCACACATTCTCTAGCAAGAGGAGCAATTGAAAAACCATTTATAGATCCATAGCCTGTATTTGGAATTCCAAAAGCCTTGATACATGTCTGTATCAAGAGATGAGTTGATAAACAACATCAAAACCACTGGCGTTTAACACCGAGGCAAAACGACAGCAAGATAATGATAAGGGCCTCCTCAACATTACTCACCTGTGACCTCTTCAAACTAAATAGTAAATTAATTAGACAGGTGACGCATGACAAAACTAATAACCGGTCACTACGCACTATGTAATAAGGCCAACAAATCACCCACTCACATTTTATCCGAGTGCCCAGCACTAACTTTCTGCAGAACCAGAAACCTCCTGAAGGAAGACCTCTCAGAAACGTCATACTACTTAGCTGCAGAGCCTCTACTTCTAATTCCAACAACTTCGCTACCTAACTGTATCAAGAGGTAAGTGGATAAACTACATCCCAACCACTGGCATTCAACACCGAGGCAAAACCACAGCAAAATAATGGTGAGGGCCTCCTCAACTTTACTCAACTGTGACCTCTTTAAACTAAATAGGAGATAAATTAGACAACTGAAGCATGACAAAACTAATAACCGATCACTAGACACTATGTGATGAGGCCAACAAATCAGCCGCTCACATTATATCCGAGCGCCCAGCACTTACCTTCTGCAGAACCAGAAACCTCCTTAAGGAAGAGGCTTCGGAAACCTCATACTACTCAGGTCCAGAGCCTCCACTTCGAATTTTAAAAACCTCACTACCTGCCGGTATCAAGGGATAAGTGGACGAACTACATCAACACACCTGGTATTAACACCGAGGCAAAACCACAGCAAGTTAATGGTGAGGGACACCCCAACATTACTCACCTCTTTAAACTAAACAGGAAATAAATTAGACAACCGGTATGTGATGAAGCCAACAAATCAGCCGCTCACATTATATCCGAGTGCCCAGCACTTACCTTCTGCAGAACCAGAAACCTCCTGAAGGAAGAACCCTCATAAACCTTATACTACTCAGGTTCAGAGTATCTACTTCGAATTCCAACAACATTGCTACCTGCTTGTATTAAGAGATAAGTGGATAAACTACATCAAAACCACTGGCATTCCATACCGAGGCAAGATAATGGTGAGGGCCTCCACAACATTACTAATCTGTGACCTCTTTAAACTCGCTTTACGATGAGTGTCCTTACTTTAAACTAAATAGGAAATAAGTTAGAAATGTGACGCATGAAAAAACTAATAACCGGTCACAACGCACTATATGGTGAGGCCAACAAATCAGCCGTTTACATTATATCCGAGTACCTAGGGAAACCAGAAACCTCCTCGATAAAGACCCCTCCGAGGAAACAGACTATCAGATAAAATTAATAAAGGGGCTATAGCGGTTTGCAAGGGATTTAAACCTTTTAAATTAGAAAAATGGATACCATAAGCTAAGTAGCGAAGCTTATAGGGCCTACCTAACTTTGCCGTATATAACTGCAGAAACTACATAACTACGAGCAGACTAAATCTTGTATCTGATTAAAAATTGCAGAGGAATCAGCAATCAAGCAAACAAAATACAAGATCGTCTATAATGAAATTAGAAATAAAATAAAACTAGCAAACAAAGAACCACATGATATGTTAAATCTGTACAAAAAAGTGAAAAAAAAACTGCTGGGATAGGTGGAAAAAAGCATAGTGAATTTTTACGCAAAAATTTGAATTTTTTTTGCAAATGTAAAGTTTTAAAAATAGATTTTTTTATTTAAAAGCAACACTCTGCATTTTATTACATTTTTAGATTTGTCATTTCTCTCTCATTTAAAAATAGATTTTGCTAGGATAAACATTTTCTCAGTTATAGCGATTTATATTTTTCAATATGCTTATGGGTTTACGGTGGCAAGAAGGCAGGAACGTATCGGATCGTAGTAGAGGAATAATGCGTTATATATGTTGGAGAATATTTATTCCAGGATAGTATAGTATCTATCCTGGAATAAATATTTTTAAAACTGGAAAAAAATAAAGGATTTAAAAAAAAACATACTTTTTCGTTACAAACACAAATTATCCCGTCAAATTTTGACAGTTAACTAACAATTTATGACATTTACGCCTGAACATTTTTAACGTTTATAAAGAAACAAAGTTTTGTAGTTATATTTAAGTGAGGTCTAAAAATATATGGAATTACACTGTACCTATACTATCAGTGGGGGATCTGGAATAAAATCCGTCGTGGGCAAAGACAAAATTTGACGCCCCACTCTACGATTTCCGGCACAATTTGACGCCCCTGCGGCGCCCCTGGCTTCGTAGACAGGTGCCCACTCTGCCCACGCCTAGATTCGCCACTGATACCATATTTTGTTATGACTACTGTTTCGAATTAAATTGAAATTTTCGAGCGAAATAAAACAATTATAATTGTCATTATTAAAAGCCTCTTGCAACCCTAAAATATGTGGTTTTAAATTTTGTGCAGTTTAAATACCGAATATTTATTTGTTTAATATCATATTTTGGAAAATGCTTCATGTATTTAATTTAGTTAAATCATTCTAGATTTTAATTATGCTTTCAAAATATAAATTAATACCATAATGGATTAAAGTAAAATTTGTTAAAAATATTATTCTTATCGGTTAAAATTAAACCAATGAAAAGTGTTGATAGTGACTTATTAGAATAAAGCCATGCAATAATAGTGTCAGGCCGTATTTTGACAGTTTTGCGTTGGAATATGACAGCTAATCTTTCAACATAAGTATTTTCTTTACTATACTAACCGAAATAAATAATGTCGACTTTATTTATATATAAATAATCGACTTTGGTATGTTAATTCTGAAAGATCAACTGTCAGCCTGCAATATAAATCTGTCAAAATACTGCCTGACACTATTATTGCATGGCTTTATTCCAATAAATCCCTAAATCATGAGATAATTGCTTTAAAATAAGGTCTGAGGATGTTTTAAAAACTTGTTCAAAAAGGAGTGGCTGTTGAACAAAAGAGTTAAAAATCTTTATAAAAAATAAATCATTTTTCTGCGTAACAGAAAAATGGCTCACTACTTAAAATTACTGCTATATTACCTTTATTTTATAAAGCCAAAACCAAAGATAAATCAAATTTGGAAAATTAATTTTAGCAATCTTTGACAACTGCTTAAATTACTGCTGAATTAGCTTGAATTTCCTGGAATTTGTAAATATTTTCTAGTTTTATAAGGCAATTTTAGCAATGCCTGACTACTGCTTAAAATTACTGCCAAATTAGCTTGAATTTCCTGGATTTTGTGAAAATTTCTATTATATTATTTCTTTTAACATTGCTAACTCTTTCAAATCCTTATTTACCAGGAGATCCTGATAATTTTACTCCCGCTAATGCTTTAATAACTCCTATTCATAATCAACCTGAATTTAGGAGGAGTATTAGCATTAATTTTCTGTATTGCTATTTTAAATACTCTTACATTTTTTAATAAAAAAATATTAAGAACTCAATTTTTTCCATATTAATAAAATTTTATTTTGAACTTTATTACTCAATATACATGATTATCAAAATTAGCGTTTATGTGGTGATTATAGGCTATTAAGCATAATGTTAATTTGAGATCAATAACCATTGCCAAACAGAAGAGATGTTCATTTGTTTCAGCTTTAAAGAGAGAAAGCAATTTATTCTTTGTTAAGTTTAAAAAACCTAACTTTAAATTGTATGCATATGTTTCCATAGTGGTTCTATGGCACGTCTGCATTTAAAGCCAATATAACCAAGATTTAAGATGTCCTACCATGCCACACGATACTGGTATAGTTAGTTATAGTTGGCATACCCATAGATTTCTTCCAAGAAAAATTGAATAAAATATGTCCTCCGACTCTTTATTTTAAAAAAAAATTATATTTCTAATTGACTGTTTGACAAATGTGCGCAGGTAGGAAGAGAGGACTTTATGGAAGGAATGAACTGCACAACATTGATCGGAAATGAAGGTTGTAAAGGATGCCAGAGGTTCGTTTAAGGAAATCTACAACTGCTTATTTCTAGGACACTTATCGAGTCGATTTTCTTGCTTCTTTTCTGCAGGGCCCTGCTCACAGCATCACCATTACCAAGTTGAGTGTAGGTAGCACTGTTAGTCATTAGCTCTAGTTTAAAACACCAGAAACTGTTGTGCCACTTTGGTTGAAGGTAAAGAAGAACGGAAAGTTATGTCCTTTTAGAAAGCGGACGGGAAGTATCTTGATCCTGCGCATCACGTTCATTATGCCCAAATATATTCAGTGGACAGTTGATTTGTTTTTATTTACTAATTTGTTACTAAAAGTGATTTGTTTGGAACCTTTCATAAATTAAAATGTTGTTTTTCTGTGATTAAAATATTACTTAGAAAGAATAAAATCCAAACGAAAGTTTGCTGCAATTGTTAAAAAAAAACGGTTTGCCACTATTTTAACAGTTGTTTTTAAATTAAAAGAAAAAAAAACCTATCCAAACAACAGACTGATCGAATTCTTATTTATACGTGAATTAGAATATGTTGCCTGTTCATCCGGACCATTGGTCAACAGGAGTTCTAACCGCCATCTGAGGCTTGATAAAGTATAACTAAATACACGAAACGTTGCCATAAGATAAGTGGTTGTTTTTTCCTCTTTTCATAAGCCACAAAATAACCCTTCAAAAACTATGCTTCAGGGAAACGATACTACAACAATTCATTATAAATATGAGTTAATATCTTTAATTTTTACTATTAAACCATTTGTAAAGTTTCAATTTGATAATTAAAAAATTAGATAAAAGTTGTGTATTGAATTATTATAATTTTTCAAACATGTATTATATATCTTGGACTGAAGAGGTTATTATTTCAATCGAGTATCAAGGGCTGTATTTGTGCTACATTCAGCTGCCGGTTCTTGCCGGAGTATTAGCTAGGTTTTTTGTTTCAGCGTTGGCGCATGGGAATGGCTGACGTAATTTGTTTAACGTATGGCACAAGACACCGGTTTCACAGGATAGAAATCAATCCTTTTTGAACTATGTATGTGAAAATAGTGAATATAAAGAATACGATAAAGAATATCAGTGCATGGTAAAAAAACTGCAAGATTTGATAGTGATTGATGTATATTGACATATATTATAGCAAGATTAATAAATTTAGTTAATTTTTTATGAAAAAACTATATTAAATAAAAAGAAGCTTTAAGATAATTACGTATACACACTCTCAAAAAATTAATTTTTCAAGTTATTTGCTTAAGAGGTAAAAAACTAAATGCGAAATTGTTTTTGGAGGTACCATCTCCAGAATGCACAGTGTATTAAAATCACATTTTTTAAACGCTAGTTGACATTTCCTAACTTTCAGCATCAATTTGTCAAAGTTACAACCATAAAATAATTTCGATCGTTCAGAACCGACAAGCTGACTCGCACGGTGGTCCGCGCGGCGTCCTCCCTGATCATGTCAGAAACGACCCAATTTATTGAATAATTAGTACTGTATTCTTCACCAAGGCAACTCCGATGTATCTTGCAGGCTGAGCATTTAGCAAAAAAATTATTATGCCCAGTTCGGTTATCTTCTATCCAACTTTGTACTTCTTAGCAATGTCGGTTAGATATCTACGCACTAATTTTCAATATATATCCAGTTCGACCTACGCAAAAAAGAGATAACCAGTACTAGGTCTACACGCATTCTTACATACAATGTCTATTATAACTCGACTTTTTACAATGCATGGGCGCTCTACCGATTGATTTTATTGATCTCCCGGTACTAACGACAAAACGGTTCTTCGCTATATGTGCGTCTAATAATATGAAGTACCTACTACCAGCCAACGTTGTAATCTACTTTTTATCTATTCTTGAATACGAAATGGAAGTTAGTTATTCATAGAAAAGAATATCGATATGATTTTATTTATTTATTTTGCTTCTTTGGCTACCCCTGTGCTTGTCAACATCTTTTGCTTTACAATTGAACGTGTATCTTGGAAACAAATTTGATCCTTTGTGTTTCATGTTGTCAGTCTTTTTTTATTGGCCAAGTCATCGTAATCTGTGTATTTTGATAGAACGGGCAATACCAAATTCTTTGTAGAGGCATAAGAGAAATATAACGCCTGCACCCTGCAATATTTTGTTCTTTTTATATGGGACGAAGTATCTTTCCTACAAAGCAGCCTAAGACATTTTTCATTCATTTAAGATTCACTAAATTCAGCTAATGCTATTTGTGTATAACTGGTGGCTTTCATGTATTTTATTTTGGATATGTTAACCTGTAATCCACTCTTTGCTGCTGCTTCTAATACCTTAAAGCGCATAATAAATGAATTTTTGTTCTTCACATATGTTGGAACTTGGCACCCACTTTTCTAATGTCAAATTGTTTAAACTCGTCTGATCTGAAGAGCCTGGATGATCAGCAAATTTTAAAAACTGCTAAAGAAAATCATATAATTAATCATGATACTAATTTAAACTCATGCGGTTTTGCTGCACTGTTTATATTTTACAAACGTGGAAAAAATAAGATGATATTAAACAAGTGGGGGAGTATAAGTTCCTGATAATAACAGCTCTAGCGAACAGTCAAAAAGCATGCTAAATGCTAAACTATCTGTACTCTACTAATTTCTATGTCTTCAACCTTATCTAAGTCAAAAACTTCTAGTATATCATGATGAAGTGGATCGATAGGTTCTCTAACATCAATTTCTGCGTTCCCAAGTTTAATCATAAAAGAAAATATTGATTTCTTTTACTGGTCATTTTTTAGCGAGAAAATCAAATCTACAGTGTCCTTATAAACCTTTTCACTATTAGATATTAAAATGTTCCCAACTTTCTTTTATGCCTAGATAATGCATCATATCTATTTTGTCATTGGTAAATGTTTCAAACTAGTAAATTTTCTAAACGAATGGTAATCGGTTCCATGGTTTAAACCAATCAATTTATGAATTTTTGTAGTGAAGTCGAATATTTAACAATCTTGCAATTTTCCATACTTAATCAATAATCACTTTCACTGTTTTTGTACAATTAGCTTAAGTTGAATAAACTTGACTGAAATTCAGGAATCTTAGTTGGATTTTGGTAAGTTTTCGGAACAGATTCGGCTGAATTTCAGAGCCCTCCCTCCTCTGGTACGATTTTTTGCCACCTTTTTATTTTCATATTCTTGGCCTCTTACACTCCTGCCTGCAGGTTTCAAGTTTATTATTTTTGTTGTTATTTTTGTCTCATCCATTCTCTGTATACCAACTGTTCTGTCACTAATGCGATTTTATAAGTGCTCTGTCAGTTGATAATTCGGTTTTCAGTAGTGACACCGTACTTCATATTTTGGATCCTGTTTTTATAAACTTATCATGTAATAGCGTTATTACGAATACTGCTCATTTATATTTTTCTGACGCAAAGATTAAAACTAAATATATCTTCTTATAAAACCGTTTAAGTTTTATAAACTCATCTCTTATAAATCCTTTTACTCGGGTGATTAAAGAGCGATTTTGACAGTTCGCTCGGGTATTTACAACCTACGAGATTAAAATCGGGATTTAAAATTGAATTGAATTAAAATCCGAATGGATTCTTGTTTGGTTGGGACGCAATTTTTTTCCTGTCACAAACCGCAATCAAAGAAAATTTACCAGAAGCACATGGTAGATGGTCAACAACGAAAAGGCATAATGAGATCTACTGCTAAGGTGACGTATTTTCAAGGTTTAAAAAAGTCTTGTGCTAAGTCATATTCAAATTCTAAATAAAGCTATTTAGTGTAACTTTATGCGTACGGCAAGGTGATGTGTTGTTTTCATTACATTTTATTCTGGTCCTTGGAGCTTCTGTTCGATGATTGACACAAGCAGATATCTATCTATCTATCTATCTATCGATCTATCTTCGATCCATCTTTGGACATAGGCCTCCCCCAATATCATCCACTCTTTTCTGTCTGTCGCCGTGTTAATCCATCTAGTTCCCGCATGTTTCTTCAAATCGTCCGCTCATCTCATTTGCGATCTTCCCCTACTTCTTTTATTTTTCTAAGTTGTCAAGTTTACAATTCCATCGATCGTCTTTCTGTCTGTCTGTCCTCTGAGATTTCTTACTTTTGTTTTATTTCATATCCATCCATTCCTTTCTCTGTTAGCTTTATATGTAACATTTGTCTTTTCATTGATGTTTCGGCTTTTGTTACTTTATCCATGTTTGAAGTGTCCAGGTCTGGTCCCCAGGTAAAAGTACAGGAAGGATACATTGGTTATACACCTTCGTTTTGAGCTACTTAGGATATTTTTATCTTAATTCACCGAATACTGTCCAGGCCAATCTTACTCGTCTCTTGATTTCAGTTGTTTGTGTCTTTTTTAGTTTAAAAATTTGTCCCAGGTATATAATTATATTCCTCTACTTGTTCTATGTTTTCTTCGTTTATTCCGATCGTGATATCTCCATCTGTGTTTGGTATGATTTTAGTGTTAGTGTGGTTCATACTCAAGCCTATCTTTTTGCTATATCCAGTTCTTCCAGAATTTTTATTTGTTCTTCTTTCTTATCTGTTATTAAGGCGATATCATCAGCAAAACCCTCAAAGCGATGATAAATGTTTTAGGACACTGACTGACCATCTATTTATTGCCTGCAAAAGTTTAATCGTCTGATTTTATACGGATCGGCACGACTCGCGTCGACGTACTTCTTTACCGGCTACGTTTTTAGGTCAATTATTTTCAATTTTTAATTCGATTTTAAACTGAAATTTATTAGTTTTCGCGATTTTGTTTATGCGATTCAAATGGCTAAAACTCTTCGACCTTCTAAACGAGCTATTCAAACTGTTACCTACCTACCTTCTTATCTTATCTCCTTTCAAAAACTTTTCTTAAACCTTATACCTTACGATACCAGTGACGTGTCCCATAAAACTAGCAAAGAGGGGTTAGAGCGATTTAAAGGAAATTATGACCCAAGCCCAAGTATTATGCATTTTTATGGAGTTCACCGTTTAAAAAAATCACCAGAAAATTGTTTTATGAAGCAAGAAGATTTTTGTAACACAATTTTAAGTTAATAATTTTTTTTATATAAAATAGTTAAAATGCATACAGTTTTATGCGAAATACATCCAATTAGAACTAAGTTTTTTTGCATAAATTTGTTTTTCTGCCCAATTTGCAGAAAAGATACTAAACAAGAGTACTGTAGACTGACTAACCCTAGGGAAAGGGAGTGTGATTACCCCAGACCCACCCCCTGCGCCGCGCTGTTGTAAAACCTAATGAATACCTTTACGGTACCGATTTTTATCGCAGGGTACCAGAGAGGAAGATCCATCTTGACAGGTTCAGTGATCACACACAAGTAAAGAAATACCGAACATTTGGGGCCAAGAAAGCCATAAAAAATAACGAAGAACCAATATAAAAAGTGGTTCAGGGTACCTTGAGGTGATCGGCGTTGCCAATCGGTTCTTTTAGTAGGTATTACGTATTAGTACATATTTAATTATTTTAACATAAAGAATGTTTCAGGAAGACTTCCTAATTAGCTTTGTTAGAACATGACACAGCTATCAAGTTATTTCTTATTCCTCTATATTTAAAGGTATCCAAGGCTACGTACGCTACGTTTCCTTTCCAACATTATGCAACAAGCCGATGTGTTGAGAACAAAAAGTTGATAATTGTTGCTAGAAGTTTCTGTTTACCGCAACAAGAAGAAACAAATCGTAACAAAAAGTTGCTCAATGTTGCTTGAATCAATTGTGCTGGAGCAAAGGAAGAAAATAATGCGTTTTTAATATTTGGAATGAAATCTAACGGTGGCAACGCTGTAAAAAACCGATCAAATAATTTTTCTTCTTTTGCCGATGGGGTGGCCAAGTTAGCCCGAATGTTTCGGTACTTCTTGGTATTAGCCAATTGGTATTGGTTTTCCATGATGTGGTATGATAAATACAAATCAACTGTGGAAGCTGCTTGACAGCGGTGATATTACAGTAGTGAAGAATCGTGGACAGGTGATTTTGATAGCCCTGGAGCACAGAGAGAAGATAATGCGTTTGAAATTTCTGGAACAAAATCTAACAGCGGCAACACTGTAATGAACCGGTGCTTCTTTTGCCGATCGGGTGGCCAAGATACCCCGAATGTTTCGGGACTTCTTAATTACCGAAAAAAGCAGGCCGCTCAAAGGGACCCACACAAAGAACTGAACTTCGACACACAAAAAAACGAACAATTATCGACGAAAACTACGAAAAAAACGATAAAAAAGAACGGACAAATTTAGATAAGCAAAAACCTATTCTCAAATTAAGAAGCAAAAGCTACTTTATTATGTTAGAATCCGGTTGTTTCGAAGATAAGCAAATTGGTATAAATTTGAATTTTATTTTGATAAAGAAATTACTAGATTTTATTGAGGCATCGCCGATGATAGTCCACTAAAAGCCCACCTTGAATTTAGACACTTAAAATAAAAATTCCAACAAATTTAAAGATACGATACGAAACTTTGGAAAGAAGGAAGAAGAAAATAATTTGTGCGAAAATCTTCCAGGCAATAACTAGATAGAAATACAGAGTGTTATTTAATTCCAACGTCGTAACTTTCAAGATACAGAGTGTTAAATGTTTTTATCCCATCTCCTTTTATAGTAATATCTGTGGTACAGTTCTAGATATTTTTGTAAAAAATCATCTTAATGAATCGAAAATTTGTACCAAATTTCACAAAAGTATCTAGAGGAGTATCACAGATATTAATAAAAAAAGGAGATTTTTTGAACATCTTTAACACCCTGTACCGCAAAAGTTAAGAAGTTTAGGACCATATGTTCATATGAAGTTGTTATCTCAAAATAGACCCAAGAATTGAACAAGACCCTGTATAATACTATTTCATTATCATATTTGGCTTTAAAACCCAAAGAGAATCTTGACGTGTTTGCAGGTTTTCTTATAATACACTTGAATCTGGAATTTAAGCGCTGCAAGATAAAGAAGTCATTAATTTATTTAGTGATAAAAAATATTTTATTCTGTCTATACTATTTTAGTATACCTTTAAAGAAGCAATTGAATTTTTAAAGAAAGGAAGAAGAATTATCTTCGGTTATTCACGCTTATAGGCAGGTCGTCACTCTTCACTGGGTCAAAGTGGCCAAAGAAAACAAAACGAGGAATTGAAGACGGCATTAGTTCATCGCTCGAATCGATCAAGCAGGCGAAAATTTAATGAAGATGATGCTCATAAGGCCATAACGCATCGCGCACAGGAAGTACAAAACCACTTTGAAATTGAAAATTGGGCTTTGTAGAAGTTGACGACCGTTGAAATTGTCGATTTTGATCAATTTGAAAATAGGTCGCCTGCTTTGAGAGAATGTATGGAAATATACTGTGATTTAATTTGTAACTTATACCAACTAATTTAAATGGTTTTTATTACACAAGTGTTTTTTTACTTTAATTTAAATTTTTGTCAAAATCATTGTTTCCCGGCTTTTCTTGATTATTTACCAACCTTCTATACTTCTTAAATTATGGAATCTAATTCAGGACCCCCTTCTAAACTTTTTGCTTTAAAATCATAGTGTGCAAATTGCCTCCATTGACCTAATTTTGTCATTGTAAAGATGATTTAGAGACATTAGCTTGCAAAGTACTCAAACCCCTTAGTTTGTCTAAATCTTAATTCTGGATCAACTTAGTTTTCCATCGCGCACAGCTAGTAAAAATTCATTTTAAAATTGATAATTGGCCTGTGTGTTAAAATTGCCAATTTTGATCAATTTGAAAATGGGTCGCATGCTTTGAAAATGTATGGAATTATAATGTGATTATTTAATAAATATCATAACATAGGTAAGTATCTGAAAGTTTAATAGTTGAGGAGCACTAGCTTGCAGAGTACTACAACCAAGGGAATTTTGTCTCAAATGTAAAAAGTTGGGGCATCTATTGCGTTATTGTTTATGTCTTAATCTAACTGCATCATTCCTAAATCAAGTACAGTTGTTATAGTTTTAAAACTTTTCAATATTATTTAGTCTTCATGCTAAATCAACTTAATTTGACCACCCTCTTAGGTAGGTTTATATGTATAATTTTATCTCCTTCAGATCTTAGCCTTTCTGAATTTTTATTCAGATCTACTTCATAGCCAAGTATCTGCTAATTATCTACAAAGTTAGTAGATAAGAAATCTCAATCTTTGAGTTTCTTACTGGGGAGGAAGTTCGTTGGTTAGTTTCTGCAATGACCCATATACACAATTTTTCTTGTTTTTTTCCGAATTTTATTTAGTGGGTTTTTTATGCTCAACCGCATTAAATATTCTTGAACACTAATGCTGGAACAACACCCAATACAACATAAAGCAGATTCATTGTCTAACGTTAACATTTGAAGACCAAGAGTGTAATATAGTGATTTACACCCAAGACGCAGATAAAACCCCCAATAAGCCTCTACTATTGCAAATATTAAAATAAATTAATATAAATCCAAACAAATACTACGGGTGAAATAAAAAGAATCTGTCGTATTCAAAAGGTGTGAAACAAAATGTTAATAATCGTAAAAACAAGCGGTAATTATCGTCATACAAACGTATATTTAGCGCAATAAACGTATAAAAATATGTAGTTAATTGCCTTCTATATGAATCGAGTAATTTAATAATGTTTAAGAGGCATTAAATTGCTCTCTGCAAGCAAAAGTGCGCAAAAGGTATATTTCCTTTTGAACACAGGCGATAAAGTTGACGGAAAATTCCGAGAAAACACCCCTAATGAAAACGGAAGTAGACTAAAATTACTTAGTCACGTGTTTAGAGCTCTGAACTTTCATTAGAAGTATATGTAAAAGCTCTCCAATACATTTGGTCCTAAAACTTTTGTACTTTCTACGCTTCAATTCGCTGATGATTGTATAATTTTTTTGCATTTGTGCATCATCCCTAAAATGTATAATTTTTGTGGTTGTGCATGACCTAAAAAATGCATAGTTTTTTGTGGTTATTCATGATGATAAATGTGCATAATTTTTGTTAGTTATGCATAACTATAAAACCGAAAAATTTAACAATAATAGTTTTTATGAAACACAACCATTCGTGCAATATTTTAGCCGAAAGCCCCCACAAATAATAAAAGCCTTAAATATCTTGTCTGTACTTTGACATTGCCTCACTTGGAAGAATGTCCTGTTACCTCAAAGGACCCCGCCGAGCAGCCCCTCAATGTACAGAGGTTTAACTTTGTTCGAGTAGAAGGAGATTTCGGGAGTATGGTGGAGAATGGAGAATTTCGTCGCGGGGCAAAGCGGGAGGACACATAAGAGATGACGCCGAAAACGTTTGTTACTCAGTGGCGCTCCTTCCAAAAACATTTTAAAGTAAAAAAAATGCGAAACCATCATCATTTAGCCTTCTGAAAAAATTCAAACCTCCAGTTATCGACTGCTATAGAACGGGTACTTATCTATAGCTGGAACTAGTAGTCACAAAAATTTTAACTTTGAGGAATATTCCATGGTAGGTCGTGATACATTATTTGACAATAAAACGACAATACCTCATTTTAATAGTTTCATAATACGAGTAATCAATAATAAAACTTACACGGCTATTAAACAAATACGTTAATATTAAAAAACCTAAATATTTTTGGTATTCTAATTTTTAGACTAGCAAATTCATCAGTCATGCGCGTTACATTTTAAGGACATACGATTTACCTTGCCCTAATTTTTTTAATATTTCTGCAAATTTCGCAATTGAACTACTCCTAAAATAATAGAAATATACTTAGGTAAAAGATAAAGAAACTATAAAGATATAATTTATTTAAAAAAAAATTACTTGTGGAAAATAAGCAAAAAAAAATGTTTGGTAACTTGCGTTATATCAAATTAATAATTCGTGCAGCCACCAAGCTTATCTTATAGCTTTATGATGCTTGCTAACCTGACAGTTCTCAAATTCTGTGTTATCTTTAGCCTACTTGCTATCAAATTATAATATTTGATAGACTTTTTGCAGAAGTGTCAAAGAAAATAACTCCCAGAGAGCATAGCTTCTTACCAAAAAGATCTACCTTTACAAATCTTAAAAATTTTCTTGCAATACGTACGTAAAAGAGTCACGTAGATGTTGTTTACACGGATTTGGAAAAGGCATTTGATAAAGCACTATTTTGGATGGACTAACTGGAATGGATGTTTCTCCATACTTAACTAATTTAATTCAAATTTATTTGACAACTAGCACTAGTAAAAGATATCAGTTTCCAGAATTAAAAGGTGGTAGGTCTACTATTTATGTAAGCTCTTCTGGTGAGCCCTAAGGGTCAAATCTCGGACCACTCCTTTATATTATTGCCTTCAACAAAATTATTTCTAAGGTTCAAAATGTGCAATCATTGGCATTTGCCGATAATTTTAAAATATTTGTTGAAGTTTTCTCATTGGAGGATTGTGAAACACTTTAAAGATAATTTCAGGGCACAGCCGTATATAGACAGGATAATGATTTTTACTTAAATTTGTGTAAATGCTTTTGTTTGTCATTTATTCGTAACAAAAACTTAATTGAATTTGGTTATACAATAAATAATGAAAACCAAAAACCTGTGTCTGAACAAAAAGACCTGGGTGTAACCTTTGATGCTAATCTTTCATTTTCATCACATATTATTTCCAAAGTTGAGAGTGCCCAAAAAATTGCTGGGTTTATTTGTAGAAATATTAAAATTTTTAACATTGAAGTAAGCGCTTACTAATTTGACAGTCTAGCATTGTCAATACTGGAATATGGAGTGGTATCTGGTCCCCCCAATATTACATTTGGATTAGTATGATTGAAGGATTTGACAGAACCTTTTTAAAAGCCATGTACTTTAGAAAGTTTGGGTTTTATCCACAAAGAGGCTGTGATAACGACATCTTATTAGTAATATTTAATAGATTGTCACTAAACAAAAGGACTAAAAATTTTTTAACAACAATGTATAGAATTTTTAAAGGGGATGCTGATTGTCCTAATATAATTGAACATGAACAGTTCCTTTTGCCATAAATTGAATTAATTTAAGGTCGAAAAATATGTTTTACTTAGCTTATCCACGAACTAATCTATTTAAAAGCGCTCCTAACTACAATTTATGCAAGCTCTTTAACAAATATGTTTCAGATGTTGATACTGACAATATTAGCTATAAGAATTTTGCAAAAATTATAGATCTAAAAGTGCGCAATAGTTAATTACTGCCCTCCGAGTCAAGAATAAGTGTTATTATAAGTAATTATGTAATTTGATTTGATTGGTATTTATCATGTGTAGTGTAAGTGATGTATTTTATAAAATATATGTCTGTTTAAGGTAAGGAAGTATCTGTAATTGGCTTTTTGTTGTAGATACTGTTGAATAAATAAATATATTCCAGCCTCTGCTTATGGATCTCAATGTGCTATACTATTAATGTAGGTATTTGTCGTTATTCTAATCATATCCTCATTTTTATGCAGTATCCCTTTATTGCTTGGTGCATAATAGCATAATTTTTTTCGTAGCTATGCATTTTTGGTGGTTATGCAACATTACAAAGAAAGAGAAGGAATTCTATAAATGTTGTAATGTCATGTGTTACGTTTTACAAGGAAAGAGAAGGAATTCTATAAATGTTGTAATGTTATATGTTACGTCTCTGGTATAAAGGCAAAGGCTGACGTTATACCCGGTGTTGGCCCCTTGGGGCATTTTCCACCCCGAGAGGAAAATCGATAAGCGACAGGTTTCGCGAAAACGCCGCCGCCGCCGCTCTTGAACGGATTTTAAGGTCACTAACGTTATAAAACTAAAAACAAAACACTCAAAATATCACTTTTTTGTGATTCAAGTAGCGAATGCAAACAGGAAGGAAAATAAAAAAAGACCATTAAAAATATGGTCAGATGAAATAAAAACCCTGGACAATAAGGAACTACTGCAATAAAGCCAGGCAATAATTGTGACGGGCACTATTCTGACATTTTCGCATTATAAGAACAGCTGTCTTCTTCCAAAATTAGGCATTTGTGTATTATAAGAGCCAAAATTAATAGTACCACAACTATTAATGGAAAATAAACGACTGGATTTATAAATTCGACTTTGGTATGTCAATTTTGAAACTTCAACTGTCAGTTTTCAATGCGAATCTGTCAGAATAGTGGCCGGCATAATTAGTGCCTGGCACTATTGCAATAAGTCCCTATTATCATCGAAATTACTTTTATTTTAAAATGTACACGGAAGAAACTTCTTTATAAATTTTAGTTTCAATAAAAATCGGGTAGTTAGTAGGACTGTTTCGGACTTCTAATCCAACCGGCAAACGAATTAAAACTATCCCCCCATACGAACTTAAATCGACATACTTAGGAACTAGGTAATAATTAGGTTTCAAAAATCAGAGAAATGGTGTGTTTTTTGTTAAAAGGGAAACTTAAAAACTTTATTGTCGGATTTTTCGGTTCTATATAGAAAATTTTGGATTTCTTGTGATTATGCGTAATTGCAATAAAAATTATACACCTTTTTTGATTATGCATAACTACAAACAATAAGTATGCATTTTTTTGGTCATACAGAACCACAAAAATTATGCATTTTAGTAATCATGCACAAAAACGAAAAAATTATGCAATCATCAGCGAAATTAAGAACGTAAGAAAAGACTGGACAGATGCTTAGTTCTATAGTTCCTTAAAATATTGATAAGCAAAAACAAGAATCATTACCTGTAAAATTAAAGTATAATAAATTTATAAGAAGAAAATTAAGTGCCCTTAAGGTGTGTTTCCGAGTCTCCTTTTCAAGGGTGTTACGCCCTTCCCCAAATTTCGCACTTATACGGCAAAATATAAGGGATGCTGCTGCCGTGTTGTTGGTTTAACCCTTGTTAGGCTGGCCCGTCGTCGTGTTTTTCTGGATTTTTTCTGGATAAAAAATACAAATAAAACATCAATTTGAACAAATCCCTACTCAAAAAGCAAATAAGCTCGCGAATGAAAAAAGTCACTAAGTAACAAATAAAACTCTTTTTTCCAAAAGGAAAAAAAAGAGAAAGTTATCTTTTTTGTAATTGTTTATGCATGAACAAAAAAAAACTTTCAAAATTTGTTGCTACAAAATCTTTTGTAATTATGCATAACTACAAAAAATATGGAATATTGCCTGGTACTACCCAATCATAAAATAATAATGTTTTGGTACAACAAAAACGCTATGCTCGGACATATACAGGGTGTCCCAAATTCGATGGTTTTGTGGGGTTTCACGTGTTTTTGGGGGAGATAATAGGAATAGAAAAAAATACTACCACACACACACTTGGTAAGCTCGCTTTTCAAGGGAAGCCTAGTGGTAAAAACCTCATCTTGATATAGCAAGCCGTTTTTAAGATACAGAGCATTTTTGAAAAGTCTACAATTTGGGAGGGGGCCTAACTTTTTTATTCATGAAAATTTCATTTTGGAGTAAATTGCTTTTTTATAGTTTTTAATAGACAATCCAACTGTCAAATCAAATTTCATCTGTCACTTTTAGTTTTTAGAATATTACATAAAATTATTATTAATAATATATTGCCCTTTTTATTTTTTTAAAATTCTTTGTATTTTTTTGTAATGTTTGGTTTTATTTTATATTTTAATTTTTTTATTGTGTGTAAAATATTCTAGAATAATCTAATAAAAAAAATAATTAAAAATAAAAAGGCAATTAAAAAATAAAAATACATATACAGTTAAAAACAATAAAATACAATAATTTTAAAGGAAATTTTACTCTGTCAAAAACTCAAAGTGTCCAAGTAATACTTAATTTAGCAGTTGGATTTTTCTTCAAAAACTTCCTATAGCTTAAAAACGTATAGATGCGGTTAACCTTTGATAATCGAGCCTCACCAGTGAAAGGCATATTTTTCTATTTCCCTTAAAAATACCTAAAACGCCCCAAAAACAGCGAATTCAGGACACCCTCTACATAACCACGAAATTCTTCATAATTTTTTTTGCTTGTGCATTACCACCAAACAATGCATAGTTTTTTTAGTTATGCTTAACTTAAAGAAAATATAATAATTTATTTCTAGGTGTGTTCGATCATAAAAAAAAATTACTAAGTCAAAAAATAATTTCTTAATTTTTTAAATACAAAAAATCCATGTTTTGGAATAGCATACCGAATGTATTTGTTACGAACAAGTAGTTTTTAATATGTATACGAAAGCCTGACAAATTACGCAAATTTTTCCTCGTCACAGGTAGCGTATTCAAATATCCCTTATCTCGTTTACCAGTATTTATTAAAACTGACAGGTTCGTCGCATCCTGACAGATTCGAAGTAATTATGGGTTACATTGTTGAAGCAAATATAAAGGTACAGCCTAAAAAAAAATTGTTTTCACTTATAAGTATATTTAATGTACAGGGTGTCCCATTTTTGATGGTATCAAATGGGAAACTCAGGGATTCCACATTCTATCCATCTATTTAGCCTCCTTCGATCCATCTTTGGACATAGGCCTCCGCCAATATCTTCCACTTTTTCCTGTCTGTCGCCGTGTTCATTCATCTAGTTTCCGCATGTTTCTTCAAATCCTCCGCGCATCTCATTTGGGGTCTTCCCCTACTTCTTTTATTTTCCCAAGGCCTCCAGTTTACAATACATTTGTTCCATCGATCGTCTTTCTGTCTAATATTATGACCGGCAAATTTCCATTTTAATTTTGATACTTATCCTCTGACATCCCTTACTTTTGTTTTATTTCTTATCTATTCATTCCTTTTTCTATCTGTTAGCTTTAAATCTATCATTTGTCTCTCCATTGATCTTTGTGCTTTTCTTACCTTATCCATGTTTGATTTTGTAAATGTCCAGGTCTGGGATTCATAGGTAAGTATAAGAAGGACACATTGGTTTATACACTCTCGTTTTGAGGTACTGAGGTATTTTTTGATTTTTTAATATGTAGCTTAATTTACCGAATGCTGCCGAGGCCAAATTTTTGGTCCGACGAGTCGGATTCGAGATTCCAGAAATTTTTTTTATAATTTCATGGGCGCACACAGGGGGGGGGCCGGGCCTTTGATTTTTTTACATATTTTCTACATATTTGATGATAAAACACAAAAAATAGCTTAAAATTTGACATTATGAGGCGTCGCCCCCCCCCCAAGCAGCGGCGTAGTTCGTCGCGTCCCCGCTAAAGACATGATGACCTTTTTTTTTTTTTTTGGTCGCAAGATTTTTGAGGGCGCCCTTTTTAACTGCGGCCCCGCCCCACACATGATGACCTTTTTTTTTTGTTTTTTTTTTGGTCGCAAGATTTTTGAGAGGCGCCTTGTTAGCTGTCGGCCCCCAAGAGGCCTCGGGCCCCCCCCAAGACTCGTTCCTGGGTGCGCCACTGATAATTTAAATACCTACGGATCTGGATTTTTTTTTCTAGTTTTTTGCTTCACATTGAGTCCCCAATTAACACCTAGCTATAAAAAAATTGAAAAGGAAATCCAGGTCCATACTTTTTTTCTTATTTTTTTTTCTGAGATCTCGAATTTGACTCGACAGGGATTTTATTGACAGGATCAACGGTCTGTAGAGAAGTTTTTATAGAATTAAAATATCTGCCCTAATAACGGATTTCTAGAATTCCACATTTTTAAATTTTCCCTCGTAGCATTAAAACTACAAGGTCTACAAAAACACTTTTAACATTTTTTTTCTTGTCTCAAAATTTGGAAAATTGTAGTGTGAAATTCCCAGGTCTCTCTCTTTTATAATAACTTAGTTTCCCATTCAATAACATTAAAAATGGGACACCCAGTACTTCTATTTACAGTTAGCTTATGACAGTGTGCACCATCAAGGTAAGTTTTGATTTCATTATTTCTAATCAATTCTAAAGAAACATTCTGCATACGCTGATGACTTTGATTTGACTACAAAAACAAAAAGCATAAGACGTAGCAGATTTTTAATTTTAACTAAGTTGCTGATATATAAAACGTTTATCAAACGAGATCTAACCTAAACGTCAGAAACATGGAAGATGACAAAAAGCGACGAAGAGTTCTTACAGCATAATAACTTTGAGCACGACCGCCTCTTCAAATAAGCTGACACTGATGGTGAGTCCATCAAAATGAGCAAAATATTGTGGCGTGGTCACCTAGAAAAGAAGGAACCCAAAGGAAATTTTCCATTAACTGAAGCTTGAAATAAATGAAGTAAAAGAAAATCAAGGTGAAGAAAAGGAAGAAATAAAGACTGATTTTAAAAGAGGCGAAAACCCAACCCAGTGAAAGCAACCAACCAATAAAAAAACTAATAAGTGGTGTAAACACAATAAGAAGGCCTGTTAAAACTAGAAGATTATTTTGGTTAAAAGATTGAGAAAATGACTGAAGCACGAACTTATACTTAAGGGTAACAGGAAGACAACCAGGAATTAAGTAAAATAATGGACCGATGAGATATATGTTTATATGAAGAACCTCGGAGTTACAAGATAGCAAAAAATCTTTCCAAAGCGGGTAAAAGTGTTTTGACAAACCACACAAAAATTCTTCTAAATATGTATAAGATAAAAAAGTTAGTAATTACTTAATTGATAGCTATGAATGTTTATCTGAAATAAACTGTACCACCAAAACCGCATGCAGTAAGTAATCTCATTAACCCATGACCAATTTTTCAAAACTCGATCTTCAAAATATGTACACGCATATAAGTGAAATGTTTTATTCATACATTTTTAAAAGATTTTGACTCATTCAGTCTTTATCTCTCTGCGAGCCTCGAAAATGCGACACTTAAAATGTTTGTAGAGTGATTTTTAATACCGGCGACGGAAATTTTTGGGATACTTCTTTGATAAGTTAAACTCTGTCTAAAGGTATATGCTTTGAACCTTTATGGGTCTTCGATTTTAGGAAATTTCGAGGGTCGATTGGTTTGACTTTACTTCCAAACTGGGTCAAAACCATTGATAGAGATTCTCTAAAATTAAAAGATACGGTAAACCTAAATGTTAACGTCATCCGTCTAATGAAACAAAATAAAACTTGTAATTAAGGAATTTACGACACATATAAGTAAAAATGGCCTACGTCATCTTAAAAATTCAGGATAGTTCAATCACTTAGTGGTTAAGAGCAAGGATATCAACCTGACATGACGCTACAAATAAATATCATCAGCATCAACAGGTCTAGAGTTCAAGAAATACCCCCTTCAATACAACAAAACAGTTGATTTAGACAACATTCACACCCAGTAATCTGTTAAAAGGGGATCAGAACCAGAACCCTATTTGCTACTCTAATATTTTATTCAGCCGTTTGCCAAATGTAAAAAAAAAGAAATACCCTTACTGGAGTTAGGATTGTCCTGGTCTAAAATTTCTAAGCTAGATAATAAAATATGACATATTATAGGATCTTTAGAATCCGAAAGTGGACAGCTTAACCAAATGTTTATTTCAGTGAATCATCTGAAAATTTCACCTCACATTAAAGTTTTACAAGAAAATTTGGGAAAGGGGCCGACTTATAATTGAAAAGTCTTGAGAGAACGCTCGTCTAAAAGGTAGAAGGTGAAATGTATTTTAGAACGATTTTGAAGCAATTTGAGGCCTTTATTTGAGCTCTGATGATTTTCGGAGTTTAATTTTAGATTAAGCGATATTGTCTTGAGTAATTTCTAAGATTTCTTGGATGAAGTTTAAGTATAAAATTAATTTAGGGATAGCGAATGTTTTTGCATTTGAGTTTCTAAGATATTAAATTCCTTCAATGCATATCAGTTTTTAATGAAAAAGTTTGGGAAAATTACTACATTCCAACACTGGATGAATAATATATGTCTGTGTTGGAATTGTCCTGCTTGTACATTGCTTTCTGGGTTGTGATGAAACTTTTTTAGTTTACGGTTATTCTTATTTCCTGATTCACTTTATTTCTCTTTTCTGTCTAAGAATTTTTTTTTTTTTTACGGTTAAATTTTAGTGTAACTAATGCCGAGGGGTGTTCCATAAAAACTTATAATGGAAAATGTAATAAAAATTATACGATGCTGAAAACTGGTTGTGCGGTTGTAAAGATCCTATAATATGTCTTTGAATTGAACTATGAATATTACATACAAATAAAAAGCTTGTTAAATTTTCGTTACTTAATTAATTATCTTTTTCCGAAACGGAGCTTGTTCTAATATTGACTTTGATTGTTGTTGTTATCAATCAGCAAGTTCTTTCAGCACCGGTGTCAAATATTTGTAGTGGGTTGCTTTAACTGGAATACTATCAGCTAACAAGTGCAAAGGGTAGTCTAGATCGTTTAGTAATGGCTTATCATTATCTTCATCTTTTGAGTAAAATAGCTCATCAATTTCGATACTATTTTATTTTATTAAAACTCCCTAAATATTTAAATTAATCAAATGACATTAATATCTAAATATATATCAATCAGCACGTTATTTCAGCACAGTTTTTAATCAAATATTTGTAGTGGATTGTTTTAACTGGAATACTATTAGCTAACAGGTATAGAGGGTGGTCTAGATCTTTTGGTAATGGCTTATCATTATCTTCATCTTTTAAGTAAAATATCTCATCAATTTCGATACTATTTTATTTTATTAAAACTCCCCAAATATTTTAATTAATCAAATAACATTAATATGTAAATATATATCAATCAGCAAGTTCTTTCAAATATTTAAATATTTGTACTGGATGGCTTTAACTGGAATACTATCAGCTAACAAGTATAAAGGGTCGTCTAGATCTTTTGGTAAAAGCTTATCATTATCTTCATCTTTTGAGTAAAGTATCGTATCAATTTCGATAATATTTTATGTTATTTTACTACTAACTTACGTGAAATTAGCTTCCGCATGTGCCTACAAATATCATTTCTTGCATAACACATGTAACTCCCTAAATATTTAAATTAACCAAATGACATTAATATGTAAACCTGCAAACACGTACACATACGCAACATCTACAACCAGATAGATACTTATTATAGCAAAAACTGATGTTATCTTAAAAACTAGTAAAACCACACGGTGTGCAGCACAAAAAAACAACAGGAATTAATAAAATTTTACTACTTTACTCTTGCTTACTACTTGTTGGTTGTCGATTTCTAAGAGTTTTATAATTTTATCTTGCTCAGAAATCTTTCCTTTCAGTAAAGGTTTTTCTTAAGTTTGCATAAAAACTGCTTTGTGTTAAGTAATCAAGTAGATATTTTTAATATTCGAGGATTAGAATGCAGTAAATGTATCGAAATAATAAGGGATATGTACAGGGTGATTAAAATGGGGCACTTTTAAAGAATAATATAGGGCGATTTCAAAAATTATTACTGCACACGCTTTAAGCTTTGTTTTCCAACACCATTTTACTGGTTCCCCCTGCCTCTCCCTCTCTTCTCCCCGCCCTCCTTATTACTAATAATTGTAGCTATAACTTTCACAAATATAGTGCAATTTCAAAAATTCTTTCTGCACACGCTTTAAGATTTTTGTCAACATTATTTTACTAGTTCCTCCCTTCCTTTTCCCTCTCCCACCTTCACTTAATGTTTCTAGAAACGCACCTATCTACCATTTGGGCATAGTTTAAAGTTTGCCATAAAAAAGAAAAAAAAACAAAAAACAGAAGAGGAACAAAAAAAATAACAAAAGAAAGACAAAAAAACAACAGAAAAGGTAACACTGTCCGTGTCCGTAGAAAATCTACACGTACTTTCCAGGTAACGCTAAATAAATGGTAAATGCATAGTGCTTACACCCAACTGCTAATCTACTTGTACCTACCTACTAGCCGCAGTTGGGTACAAAATTACCCTCTAACCCGATTCATGAAAATATAAAACTGTATAAATTCGTAAGTGTGCTTTGGGCATCAAAACTAACAGTTGAAAAATGTCGTACATTATAGGTATACCTAGAGTCCCTGTATGTTGACATATTTGGATATATTTCCAAATATGTCAACATACAGGGACTCTAGGTATACCCAGTGGCGGCTGCTACAGGGAGGCAGCGGCGTAGTGAGGGTTTCATGCGCCCGGGGCAAGGTTAAAGTTGGGCGCCCCCCCCCACATTACAAATATGTTTTAAAATCAATGTAAGAGGCGCCTTTCGGCGCCCCCTGACTTTGGCGCCCAGGGCAGGTGCCCCGGTCGCCCTGCACTCACTACGCTGCTGAGAGAGGGCAACGGGGCAGTGCCCTCTCAAAACTAGGCAACAAACAGTATTTTTAATTGATTTATTAAAAAAAGTTAAATCTTCCCTTACGACATGATTGTCTAGTTCTTTTTATTATCTGTGGTTAACAACGAGCATTTAATTGTGTGAACTTTTTTAACGTAAATAATTACAAGCCGGCAGCGCCGCGCGGGGCAAGGTTTCAATTTCATCAATTTTTCAGCGTTGTATGGGTGGCTGTTCTCGCGCGGGGGCGGGAGGAATGTTTGTTTTAGTTCACGTCGGCCATCATCATCGTGCGCAAACGTTCGTTGCCCTTTCTAGTGTTGCCAGTTCTATTCTTAGTAAAGACGTATGAATTTGTTTTGATTTGGGTTTTGTCAGTTGTAAAAGCTTGCCGGTCCCGTGTCATTGCTTGTTTTCGTTATTGTTTGTTTATAAAATCGAAATAAATACCGTCGATTACATAACTGTGCAAATTGAAATACGTTGACATATGAACTTCCACATAGACCGGACCTAAAAATTAACCAAAATTTTAGTGTAACTAATGCCGAGGGGTGTTCCATAAAAACTTATAATGGAAAATGTAATAAAAGTTATACGATGCTGAAAACTGGTTGTGCGGTTGTAAAAAAAATTTTCTTTGCTTTATTTGTCTTGTTATGAACAATCCACGAAGTGATCCTGCGTGCAAAGGGAATGTGTGATATCAAGCACTTTAGTGAAAAGTTAAAAAGACACAAAGTAAATGGTATTCATTTAAATAACCACATAGAATGTTCTATGCTAGGCAAGACTGACATTAGGTGCCAATTGAATAGTGCCTATAGACTAAACATAATCGAACATAATGATTAGACTGTTTAAAATTCTGTTGGATTTTTAAGGTTGCTCTACGGGGCCATAAAAAAGAAAGGCGAATGGACTTTATCTATAAACAAATAAACAAAAAACTACACCAAGTAGTTGCTTGTTTGGAAAATACTAAAATAAAATTGTTTCGGTAAGTTTTTTTATCTCATTTTTTATGCAATTTAAATTTCTGACCCCCCCCCCCCCCTCCCCAATCTATAACGCCACCAGCCGCCCCTGGGTATACCTATCAATTTTGTACCCAACTGCGACTAGTAGGTACAAGTAAATTTAGCAGTTGGGTGTTTTTTTTATCTAAACAGTTTTTATTTCTCCAGATTTGTGTGTAAATAATAACGGTTTTGATTTTTAAAAAAACACTACTTGTACAAGCTAAATTATAGTCGGTGATAACTCATTTTATTTATGACAGCTACTTGACAAATTAACTGCTAATTGCTGAAACTAATAATAAATAAATACAGTGTTTAAATACCACCACAATAATTATTAAAACTAATTACAATTTTTTTGAGAAACAAAAAAACATGTTTAATATCAATTCGAGCGGTAAAACCTAATAAATTTCATTGAGTTTTTAGAGAAAAAACTATTTTATAACCTGCTAAGATTTTCCGGAAAAAAGTATAAATGCCTTACATTTATATAGGTTGCATAAAAGCATTAATAGCTGGTTTATTAAAGTAATTATTTATTAATAAAATAGTGCAATTATTAAGCGGCTTTGTGCATTGACCTACTTCACCAAGTTGCTTAAGATTTTCTCGTTTTGGACACTCATAAAATATTTATAATAGTCTACAGTACACCAGTCTATTTTTAGGTGATGAGTAACAGGCTGAATTTTCATCTATCTATCTGTCTAGCCTTCTTCGATCCATCTTTGGACATAGGCCTTCCCCAATATCTTCCATTCTTCTCTGTCTGTTTCCGTGTTCATCCATCTAGCTCCTGCATGTCTCTACTTCTTTTATTTTCCCAAGGTATAATAAACTTGTTCCATCGATCGTCTTTCTGTCTGATACTTACTCTTCTATCTGTTAGCTTTACATGCCATTGTGAATGCACCTTGGTACGTTCGAAATAGTGACCTTCATCGAGATCTAAAAATCGAAACTATAGCAGAGACTATAAAAACGTACGCAAAAAGCCATGAAGATAGACTCCATCGGCATGTGAATGTGGAAGCAATTCAGCTTCTAGACAATACTATGCTAGTTCGAAGACTAAAAAGAGTGAAGCCGTTTGAGCTAGTAAACTAAGTGAATTACACATAAAACAAAATAATGCTATAAACACAACACAATTGTGAGTTACAGACTAAACAAAGCGGGGAGAACTGTTGAGTGAACCCTAAGTTTAAATCTGACTTTTCTAGTAAATTAAGTTAAAACAAAATTGCTAATTAGTCTTACTGACTAGATTGTAATAAAAAAAAACACAGTGTGTTTGACAAATAAAAAAAAAATTAAAAAAAAAATTAAAAAAAAAACTTTACATGTAACATTTGTCTTTCCATTGATCTTTGGGCTTTTATTACCTTATCCATGTTTGATTTTGTAAGTGTCCAGGTCTGGGATCCATAGGTAAGTACAGGAAGGATACATTGGTTATACACTTTCGTTTTGAGGTACGGAGGATATATTTTATTTTTTAATATGTAGCTTAATTTACCGAATGTTGCCCAGACCAATCTTACTTGTCTCTTGATTTCAGCCGTTTGGTTTTCCTTTTTTAGTTTAATAATTTGTCCCAGGTTTATATATTCCTCTACTTGTTCTATTTTCTCTTAGTTTATTCTGATCATGATATCCTCATCTGTGTTTGTTATGACTTTAGTTTTAGTGCAGTTCATACTCAAACCTATATTTTTAGCTGCTGTATCCAATTGCTCCAGCATTTTTATCAGTTCTTCTTTCTTATCTGTTATTAAGGCAATGTCATGAATTTTCATACACAGCTTTATTTTGCCAAGATGCTCAAATTAACACACACAACACACCAGTCTTCGAGAAGCCGACAAACAGTCAACATCTCCTGAAGATGCCATCCACTCGAGATGTCGAAACGTCGAGAACGAATTTCCAGCGACGACGGCCGAACAGCCCGAAAGCACACCCACTATTGGCTGTTTGTTTGATTATTAAAATATGCAAAATGTTTGATTTAAATAATTGTTGGAACCCATATATCAGTCTTGTTGGACCGACGCGTAGTCATCGACTGATGTAATTTTCTCCTACGTTACCACTGGAGGGTTAAAAACAACAAGGTGTCTAAAAGGAAGTTTTTTGCGAGTGTTCATATCAAGCATAACTGCTATTTTATTTTATACAACTGGATAATATAAATTAAAATAATTACAATGACAAATTGTTACATGAAATCTCATAAAATCGTTTTATTTATAGTTTGACCGACATATTAATAAAATATGTTTCAGAGACATATTTAAAATAAATAATTTTTTCCCTTTAATTAATTTTGATTTCTTCTTGTTTCAGTTGTATTATTGGACACCACAGGCGAAGAAAAGTTAGAATGGACGAGGTTTCCATATGGACCGCAGTCGCAAACGCCGGGGGTAAGTTATATAAACACCAAAAAAAACAAAAAACCTTATTTAAATAGCCTTTAGTTTACTCTGAGTAACCTTACTTTATAAGTTTAATAGGTTACTCTAAAAAACCCTAGATTATTTTCATTGAATTCAATGCTTAATATGCTAATAACCTTAAGCTATCCTAAATAACCTTAGGCTATTCTAAATAACCTTAGGCTATTCTAAATAACCTTAGGCTATTCTAAATAACCTTAGGCTATTCTAAATAACCTTAGGCTATTCTAAATAACGTTAGGCTATTCTAAATAACCTTAGGCTATTCTAAATAACCTTAGGTTAGTCTAAATAACCTTAGGCTATTCTAAATAAACTTAGGCTATTCTAAATAACCTTAGGCTATTTTAAATAACCTTAGACTATTCTAAATAACGTTAGGCTATTCTAAATGACCATGGGCTATTCTAAATAACCTTAGGCTATTCTAAATAACCTTAGGGTATTCTAAATAACCTTAGGCTATTCTAAATAACCTTAGGCTATTCTAAATAACCTGATGCTATTCTAAATAACCTTAGACTATTCTAAATAACCTTAGGTTAGTGTAATAAGGCTGTTGTAAAATCCTTGGGATATTACAAATAGCCTTATAGAGTTTGCAAATATTATTTAAAATGCTGTATTTTATTTTAATATATTACACCATACAGTTTACATGAAAAATACTCCTTAATCTATAATGGGTAAATTAATTCCACCGAAATCTACCGGTCTTTGGATTCTTGACATAGACGAATTGCATAGGGAAATAGCCTCTATTATCTTTAATCAGCCCTACTCTGTCACGGGTGTTATCTTTTTGCATTTGTTTTTGTCACAGGGTACTTAGACGACTAGGTTTTAAATGAAACGTGATTTAAAACTGTGAGAGGGTAAAAAGACAGATAACAATTAACAAAAGATTTTAGCCTTACTGATAAATATAATATCAGAAAAAATTAATTATTTGCACAAAATGGCGGGTTGTAGAAGTAAAATTGTGACCAAAAAATTTAAAAGAAAAATTTTAATAATGAACATAAGAATTTTAAAGCACGTTTCATAAAAAAAGGTTTTTTTATATTTTTTTGACATTTTTGACTAATTTAAATTTTATTTTTAATATTTTTTTGTTAAATGTGGAATTTTTGTTAAAACTCTTTTTTCTTTATATTTCGGATTCTGGTATGGTTTCAAGAATGTCTAACTACAAATGTAATTTTACCTAAAAGGCGGAGACCAAGTTTGTTTTTGGATTGATTTTTTATTTTTTGTTTTCTATTTAACATAACATTTTTTGTTTATTCATATTTTTCCCAAAATTAAACATATACGCGCTATTCATCATCTAGTCACAACCCAAATCCTAACATACTTTATTACATAAAAACGCAATATAAAAACCAAATATTAGCTAATAAATCAGAACACGAACCCCAAAAAATAATGCCAGAACAGGTCCTCAATATCTTATTAACTCATTGTAATCGAAAAATCATAAATTGTCATTTGACTTGATGCAGACGATGTCGTGCGGCCCCTTTTTGATAGATCGGGGGTAAAAATTGTGGCCTTATGTGCATTTGAGGGTAACTGACGCAGCTTATGCCCTCATTTTCAGAATATCAACTTTTCAGATGGATCTACCTGTCTGCACCATTTGTCTTATTGGAAACGGTATAAAAATGATCTAGCTTAAATATAGCATTAATTTGCACTAGTTGTGCGGTTATCATCTATTAATCGTACTTCAAAGGGCGTAGATCCGATTTTGACTTGGGGGGGGGGACAATATAAAAGATTTTAGTAAACTTTTAGAAAAGGTGAAAAATGAGAGTAACGGGTACCGACACCGGTTTGGGGGGGGGGCATTATCATCTTGCCCCTCCTTATCTACGCCTTTGCGTACCGCTAACCAAATTAGCTAACAAACCAATTTTTTTCGGTTGAAATTAACAAGAGAGTTGTTGATTAATGAGCGATTGTTTAAAACATGAATCTTTGTGACAGGTAGGTGAGAAAAATTATCAGCATAAGGCACTTTTGTTTTTAGAACAAAACCTAATTTTGGCCGTCACAGACTAAAAAAGTATTTATTGAGGGCCTATTTATTGAACGCTTTTGAAATGTAATTACGAATACGTATCACTTTAGGTATGAAACCACTTAAAATTTCCAATTAATTAGTAGAAAGCAAGAAAAAAAATTAAAACATGAAAATGTCCGTTCTGCAACATGTTACTAGAGGTTTGTCAAGTTTTTAAATAACAAATATTGGCTTTAAACTGATGGAGCTTGTAACTGAAAATTACCTTTTATAAAAATTTTGATATTTGTAGATTTGTAATCATATCGGTTTTTGGTATATTTTATCCATAGAAAATGAAATAAAAAATAAAATTACTTGTCACTCAAAATCTGTCCCCGGCGTGGCGGAAACAGCCAATTTTTCGTCAAAGAAAATTCATTTCATGTGGCAACTTAGAGTTTTAAAATGAGCAGAAGTAGTGGGTTATAGAGGACTGCGACGAAAAATGTTGAAAAGTTTTCGAATTATTGAAAATAAATCGTTTTGTGTTTGAAAAATAAATATTTATAGATTTGAGACAATTGATGTCGTTTCGGTAACGTAATTTACATACGCATAACTTGATTAAAGTAATAAAATCAATATTTTCTCAAGCACAACCGTTAGAATTTTGAACAAAATCTGGCTTGGCCAAACAAAGCTAAAATGTAAAAAAAATACTCTGCCAATCTATGGGCACCTAAGCTCACACTAGGTACTATAGTCATAGTGTACGTGTAAGCTAATATAACTAAAACTGAAATATATTTTATTTAACTCCAGACTCAATTACCTTTCGTTTGATACCACACAAGCCATGTTTTGACTTTAATTTTTAAAATCTACCCCCACCCTTTTTTAAAAAACTAAAATGTATTTTATTTAACTCCAGACTCAATTACCTTTCGTTTGATATCACACACGCCATATTTTCACATAAACTCTAATTTTTGAAATCTACCCCCACCCTTTTATTTGGCTTGCGTTCGGTGGATTTTGTTCATTTTTAAACGGGAGCATCACGGCCCAAGACCCAGCCTAGGTACCAAATTTCATTTAAATCGGACAAGCGGTTTTTGAGTTATGCGGGTTGGTCGTTACAGACATACAGACAGACAGACAGACGGCCCAACAAAAAAGTTTGAAAATCATCTGAAACGCAAAGATATATAAAAAATTTTGAAATCAGAGCACCTTTTTTTTTCTCGAAAAAATTAGGATTACCATAGCTCACACTGCTATAGTATAGTAGTAGTGTGAGCTAACACTACTATAGTATAGTAGTAGTGTGAGCTAATATTGTTCTATCTATAACACGAATTGCCCCGGTCGGTAACGTACAGTGCGTTACAGATCGGGACATGGATTTTTTTCTTTGGTATTTGGCTGGAAAATAGTTGTATTTATAATCTGGCTTCATATTTTTGTCAATTATCTATTTTTGTGATTTTATACATGTACTCATCTTGTACCTTTGTTTTTTGCCATAAATTGTTTGCTTTTTATTTTTTATCCCATTGTTGCATTGAAGAGCATGCAACCCATTAAAAAAAGGAGGAAAGGCTGCCGAGTAGAATTGTTGATTTTCGTTGGTTTTGAATACTCGTTACTAATCGTTACTCGACTATTAAGTAATCATTTTATATATTCGTAACTATCGTTACTTTGATTACTGTAACTGTATTCAATTCAATCATACAATTTATGCAAAATTGTCGGACTGTCGTTAATTCGAAGATCATTTACTGGTAGGTATATTTTAGTTGTTGATACTATGGAAATATTCAATTGAACTTTTCAAAATGCGGGTTAAAATTAAAAAAATAAAGGTAGGAATTACGTAGGAACTGTTATGTGTACAACTTTGTTTTAAAAATCTAATGCCTTATACAAAGAAATATATACTTAAAATCTAAAAGTAAATAAAAATAGAGACAAAAATAACAATCTTAGACGAGAACTCAAAAAATAAACAAAAACAACAAAAATAGAAAAATACATTCTGAATATAAAAATAATCGAAGTAATCAAAGTAATCATTCAATTTCCGGATCAGTATTCGTTAAACAAATTTTGGATCGGCCATTTTGATTTTTTTAAGTTTGAGGAAAGAATTTTGTTAAATGGCCTTAAGCAATGTAATATTTCAAGTTTGAGACAAATCGGTTGGTAAATAAGAAAGTCCGCCATTGTGGATCGGCCGCTTTGATTTTTTTAAGTTTGAGTTAAAAATTGTGTTAAATGACCCAAAGCAATGTAATATTTCAAGTTTGAAACAAATCGGTTAGTAAATAAGAAATTACGCCATTTTGAATTTTTTAAGTTTGAGGATAAAACTGTATTAAGTGTTTTCAGGCACTGCAAACTTTCAAGTTTTAGACAAATCGCCATTTTGGATCCGCCATGGTTGTAATAAAAAACGTAAATTGTAGTGTTAACAGGCTACCAAACACTTCACCTACCAAATTTCAACACTCAATGGATTTAGCTTTACTTAGCAAAAGCAAATTTCAAAAAAATTGCGTAAAATATTTTTTTAAAGATGTTTTTGTATTAAAATATATCTATTTTGTTTTTCACCTGCACATTTTATCAAAAAAATTTTTTTCGGCCGGCGCCGTGTTGGCCCGGCGCCCAGTTGGCGGCGCCGAGTTGGCCCGGCGCCCAGTTGGCCCGGCGCCCAGTTGGCGGCGCCGAGTTGGCGGCGCCCAGTTGTCCTAGACCGTACAGCCACGTATCGAGGTTTTCGGAATTCCAAATACAGATTCTGGACTTAAATAGTGTGGGGTTGCTGACTAGATTCATTATACAATCCGTGGGTTTACTCTGAAAATCCCCGAAATTGCAAAAGTAGATTACACTTTACCGGGCACAATGCCGGGATTAAATAGGGAAAATTAAGTTTCCCTTTTATTAAGGAAAGTATTAGCCGTTTGCTCACTTATGCATTTTATATGAGTGGCCGGAATGCACTTACAACATTATATACGAGTCGTGAGCAAGATGAAAATAGGGGGATTTCCTGCAGGGGTATAATAGCAAATCGTGATTCAGCCTTTAATCCAAAAAATCTCAACAATATTGTCACGTAAGGCACTGAGACATTTCGTCAGACAAGTAGTATAAAAAAGCTTATTAAATACTTGCGAAGCCTGCAAATACACATTATAGTTCAGGCCGTACAGGGTTTTCCCGTATATTTTTACACCATATCTAAAACGTTTATTTGAATAGATATAAAAAAATGATAAATACAAAAGTTTCATAATTTTTTACGAAGTTTAAGAATCTTAGGGTCAAAATGTAATTCTTTTTTTCTAAATGTCAAAATTTGACAAGTTGATGGTTTTTTTAAATTGAACACCCTCTATATATTATTTTAGATTTTTATAGATCTTTTCTTCCTGATTTGAAAAATATATATGTTTGCATTAATTCGTTTATTAGTTTTGGAGATATATGCGTTTAAAAGTTTAAAAAATTAAATTGATACTCTTTAAAACATCAAGGCAGCCATGAAAAAGACAATTGCATAGATGCTGATGCTTTTGTAAGGTATATAATTAAATAATAATTATTATCCGTGATAATTCTGCGCAGTAATATGTGGCGCCGCAAACCAGCAAAAACAAAAATTAATACAATTTTGTTTAGAAAAAAATTAATACTTATCTTATACTTCAGTGATCATTTTCTACATAGCCTCCTTGATTTTTAATAAAATTTTGAATAATTCTTATAAATCTGTGAATAGATTGATACAGTGCGCAGAATTTCCATTGAATGCGACGAATGTCTGTTCTATTTTCTCTTGTAGAATTTGAAGTGTTTCCAGCCTGTTCAATTTATACCAGAGAAAATAGAACAGACATTCGTCGATCTTAATAGAAATTCTGCGCACTCTATATATTACGCTATTCACAGAAAATTTATTAGAATTATTGAAAATTGTATTAATAATCAAGGAAGCTATGTAAAAAATTATCAATAAAGTATACGATACTATTAAAAAAAAAATTGTATTATTTTTGGACTGCAGGCTTGCGGCGCCAGACATTACTGCGCAGAATCACCACAGATGGTAAATGTTAGTAAATTATATACCTTACAAAAGCAACAGCATCACTTTTTGTGTCAATGCGATTGTCTTTTTCATGGCTGAAACTTAATTTTTTAAATTTTTAGACGCATATATCTCCAAAACTAATAAACAAAAAGTCCCAACATATATATTTTTGAAATTAGGAAGAAAAGGTCTATTAAAATATAAAATAATATATTTACATTTAGAAAAAAAAGACATTCTGACCCTAAGATTCTTAAACTTTGTAAAAAACTGTATAACTTTTTTATTTAAATATTTTGATATCTATTCAAATAAACATTTTAGATATGGTGTAAAAATATACGGGAAAACCCTGTACATCCGAGATTCAAGCGATATGCTGCGTTCAATGAAAGAAGCAACACACTCGGTATGGATAGACATAAGACTCGCCCGAACATTTTACGAAAGGGAACTCCCCCCCCAACCCTGGCAGGGGGGTGGTTCCCCACCGTTAAACGTGCTTTTTGATAGTTTTTTGCTAATAACTCGAAAACAGTCAACTTTTCCAAAAATCTTCTGAAGATCATTTTTCAAGCCTATACAATTTCCTTTTCAACGATGTACCTTGGTACCCTCTGACGGCAGTGGTGCACGTTCGATAAGCGTATGAAAAAAGGGAAAATTAAAAAAAAAAAACACTTTTTTTGTGGTATTTTTTATCCTTAACACTATTTTTTCTCAAAAAAATATTTTTGGTGAAAAGCCCAATGTATACAGTTAAATAGTTATTAAGATAGATATTTTTTTAATAGCGCCTTGAAATAAAAATAAATGTGTTTGTAGAAATCCTTAAATCAAACAAAAATGTTGAACATTTATTTTTGTAACTCAGTAAATAATAATGAGAGTGAGCAAAAAATTATTTTTTGTTAGAAATAACGTAAAACTGACTTTTTCTAGTCTAGACCTTTTTTAAAGTGGGGGTGGGCGGCATCCCTTTCAGACCCCCCTCAAAAGTACTCTCTTACAGTAGTTTCCCAATTAATTGCAAACATTAACTTTGCAAAAAACAACTAATTAAAAATTATTGAGGCTGATAAAAAGTCCTCAATAACGATGTATAACACACCCCCTTACATCCATGGCGTACCTTTTATAGGCATTTAAATAAATGAGATGTCAGGAAAAAAGTTTTTTTAAAATTTTCTTCATACAGTCAACATACAGGGTCTCTAGTTTTTTCCTGGTTCATTTCCATTATTTTTCTTTAACCTAACCCAACCTACAATGCAATAAAGGCGGATAACTTTTAGAAGTAGTCCATCATACTTATAGAAATTTTCAACATCCTTTAATTTAAACGAATCCCTTCTTTTCCCAGATATTCCTTTATTAGATCTTGCTCCACCTTTAGGTATCCTCTGGAACTTTAATAGGTTTACTCTTTAAATAAAGCATGAACTAGCAACCTCTGCAAAATAGTTAAAATTTCACACATTTTGAGATTATATTATAAACTAAAACACATTCTCGTGGCAGAGGCACGAGCGGTAGCTTGGGAGCGGAAATTTCCATTTAAATGGATAAATTTAATGGATAATTTTAATGGATACAAGCACCTCAATTACTCCTAAAGCTTGGACCTAAACAACGTTTGGGATTTAGAGGCAAATTTAGACAGTTTTATGACTTTGACATCACAAACCGCGATAAAGATGCTACTTTTCACCAGAGAACCGAGCAGAAAACTTGTATTATTTGGTAAAAATTACTTATTTTATTTTCATTAAATGATTTAAGATAATGTTGTTTCACGGGTGTAGTATTATTTTGTGTGGTTTTCATTTAAAATTAAATTTTTGTAATACTTTGTGCTTTTTATTTAAAATAAATGGATCCACGATGGATCTGATACCTTCCTAACCCATTAGCACACTCCAAGTGAACTCCAGGCTGTATCAGCCTTAAAAACAATTTTTTGCAAATAACTCAGAAACAAAAGCTCCTACGAAGTTTTTGGTTATAAACGCATTATTGAGAAAAATGTGTTCTAATATATTCCAAAAACCGAATATTGATGCGCTGATCGGTTAAAACATATACAGGGCTCGACTTCGAACGTTTAGCCTTTATGAAAAGCGTATAAAAAAGGATGAACTTATGGAAAGTCAGTGAGGGACCAAAGACGCGCATATTCATGAGCGTTTGCAGTTGTGACTCAAAATTCATTAATAGTTTTTTATTACTAAACAGGAGCAACCACAGTAAGATTTCCACTTTTAAAAGACGAAGAAATAGTCATTATTATTTATTTCGTTATTTTAGCTTTAATCAGGAAACACTGAATCGAGAAAAATTTAATTTTTCTTACCAATAACCTTGCTCTTTTATTAAAGTCGCGCTTAAATATTTTGTTTGTGCATGTAGTAACCTCCTACCTACCTATACACTTAATTACGGATTCGCAGTATTGATTAGTAGTCATACAGTTCAAATGATATCTAAGAGATGGCGCTACAGCAAGTAAAATCAAGGGGTTTTAAGGATTTTATTAACTTTTTTTTTTCTTAAATGAATAAACTTCCGAGTATTACTCTTCCAGTCCGGTAACAAAAATCCGGCATTTCAAAAATGAAACACCAGTAAACCCTACAAAGCAGGTTTCAATACAGTTTAAGCTCTACTTTTTATTTATTAGATGCTCAAATTGTCTTCCCTGTTGAGCCTACTCAGCCGGTAAGAGTAACGTCATTAGATCGCGAAAAGAAAACCATTTTCTTGAATTGCTAACTTGACAACAGCGCTCAACTATTTATCTCTCTTAGTGCCATTTATTTAAATAGCGATCTTACTTCAATTCACATATTTTCAATGGCCAAACGATCGTTGACGAACCCTGTACGTAATATTCCAGTACTCCCTGTTACCTATTTACACAATGGTTGGCGTTTGATGCAAACATTCAGAAATAAAGGTACGAAAAATGCACAGATACCAAATTTACATAGATAGAGTTTTTGTCAACTGTGAGCCGATGATTTAACATGACGAATACACGAATAAAATAATATGCATGTGTAAAGTATGAACGATCAGGACATTTTAACTTAATGATCGCAAAAAGGATAGACTTAGTGTCCATTGATATTGCTATTTCAAATATGTTTGCATTCTGCACCGTAAGGTACTGTAGGTATTGCAATAATACGTACTATATGGAAATAATATGCAACCAATCAGGTCTTTTTTGCTTAAAGACCCCAAGGCCCTCATGCTTGCATCATGAATGGGCAGTTACCGTGGGTATTGGAATATTATGTATATGGGTTAAAAAGTTAGTATTTTTTCAATATTTTAACTGTAACTGAGTAATACAATTTTAAAAAAATATTTGCATATGCAAAAATATCATTAAGTATACCTACTTCTTGTATTGAAAATTATATCTCTGGATTTTAGCTAGTTTTTGTTGATTGTTATGATTTTCTCCAAAAAGAAAAAAATGTTGTATTTGGGTACATTTTTGCAGAAATATCTAATTACCCATTTTTGTTGTTTCTCTCAAACCCGAAAAGATAAACTCATCAAAAAGACTTGGACATAATTTATTTCACTCTATTTGTAAAAGAGACTTTTCAGGAAATACCTTGACTAATCTCGGAAAAATTAATCATTCCGAAAATTGAAGACAGCTTTGACAATAAACCCCGTTGTCAAATTCTTGTTTAATATTAATATGCTTACTTAGAACAATTTACTATATTATAGTGACGCTATAGCTATCACGCCGCCGCCCCCGCAGCTGCTTCGTGTTTCTCGCACAATACTATCGCAAATAAGAGAGAGAAAGACAGAGAGAGAGAGAGAGAGAGAGAGAAAGAGAATATCTACGTTCGCTATCTATGAAAAAGTATTTCAACCTTTTTATATTATTTGTTTAGATTTTTTTATTTATTTTTTTAATTTTTAAGCAATCTTCGTCTTAAAATCCATTTTCGAGAGTTACTAAAACTGATTAAAAATCAAACAAACGCTATTCTAAGTAAAATACATTAATTTTCAGTAGCAAAGTAGACTCATGTAGGTTGTTATGAATAATTTTGCAAATAAAGTGCTTTTGAGGTTCTTGTTTTGAAGACAGACGAGCAAACAATTATCGTAAAATTAGTTTTAAACGGCATGTTAAAAAGCATTGATGAATTACAACATGGACCTTTTTGTACAAAAAATATTTAATTCTAGATTACCGGTCTGACGTTACTGAAAAACGACCGAGAAAATAAAATCAGAAGGAAAAAGAGAAAAAACAGATAAAAATAATGGGGCAGTGGGGCTATCCATGAAGGGGAAGGATAAACTAGTCACGCGACGTTGGATGAATGGAAATTGGGCAAAAATATTCACGGTATAAAAACTAGAAATGCAAAAAATTCAATTCCACATTTTTATTCCTAAATTTTCTATTATATCGCACATTTCTTTCAAACTAGGACCTAGAGCGGCAGGCTGATGGGGGGCGGAAAAGTTTTCAAAATTATACTTTAAAAAGAGCAGAAAAAAAAACAAGAAAGGTTCAGTTTAATGACATTGTTGGTGAAGAATAGGGAAAGAAAGTATTTAGAAAACGATATTATATATTTGCAAGTGTTGCCCACTCCATTTTGGTCAAAATATTACGATTTTACTCAAGAAAACTCAACGAAAAAACCCTTTTAAATATTTCTCCTAATATTACATCATTTTGATTTTTTTTTAATCAAAAAAATCATGAAACTGTTATAAGAATGTTACAAAAATGTTATAAAATTTGTATAAAATGTTATTAAAATGTTGTAAAAATGTTATAAAAATGTTATCAAAATGTTATTAAAATGTCATAAAAATGTTATGAAATGTTATAAATATGTCATAAAATTTCTATTACTGGGAGGAGGCGGCAAATAAAAATGTGCCTAGCGCGTCAATTTGCATAACACGGCTCTGCAAAATATGACGCATTGGATATAGTATATCTAAAAAGCAAGAACAATTATGACAGCTACTCTACCTAAATAAATAAATACATGTAGGTATCAAAATTTATGTAGAAAAGATTACCTTAATTGTAGTATTCCGTAGTCCCGATCCTGAGAGTGGAATCCTAAAATTAAAAAAAAAATAATTATAAAGTTAATATGTTTATACGGGTTCGCCATTGAAATAATAAATTAACCTAAAACAAATTTTAAAGCAACAACAGATTTCGCATCGTAAATGACAAGTTTTTTGTTTTTGCCCACGTTGTGTTCAATTAATTTCTTTCCTTGTTATTTCTCAGCCGATAATCAAGAGGGGTATAAGGCCCATCCTTTCACAAGGCCCACCTGGTGTATTTAAGACACAATCAAACAATATTAAAGTCTATTTCATTATTTTTGGGACAACTTTTGATGATTTTTTTTCGCTGTCCTATGCTATTCTTTATGGTGAACAGCTGGTTACTGTCAAGACATTATCTCAAAAATTATGAAATGAACTATATTATAGATGCTAATACAGGTCACCGACTTCTCAATTTTTTAAAGGTAGAAGTAGTTAGTGTCCCTGTATGTTGACATCCCAAGTAACATTATTACCACTCAAGGTTTTATTAATTTGGTTCCAAGGTTATTTAGAGGGTGCTGTTATGGCTTTTAGGATCAATTTGGCTACAAAAAGGTAATTTATATTGCCAATTACCTAAAGAGGTGTTATCCAACCAAAAAGTGTTCTTCTGTTCCTTTTGGTTTTATTGATTTCTGATTTATAAAGATGGTCTTATAAAACCCTTTTACCTAAAGTTTTTAAAAAGACTTTGGTCTTTTAGTTTTTTTCATTACTTTAGGTCATAACAAAAGTGTTTTATAATAGAGCTAAAAGGTTACCTTATATCCTTTTGTTTTTGTAGTTACCAGTAGTTTAATAGTAAATATGATTATATAGGCGGCCATATAGAACCTAGTTTCCTTAAGGTTTTTAAGAGTGGTAAATATAAACTTTAGACTTTTGGTTTTTGCCATTACTTTTAGGCATTTTAAACAGGTTTTAAATGGAAGGCTTAAAGGTAAACTTAATTCTTTTGTATTTATGGTTACCCATAGCTGCATATTAAATATTATTTAAATAGGCGGTCATATAAAACTTTGTTTCCTTAAGGGTTCTAACAGAAGTAAATAAATACTTTCGTATTTTAGTTTTTACTAGTACTAGTACATATTGGTACCTACCTATTGCAAGATTGATTATTTATTATCCTCCTGGGTAGGGCACCCAAGCCTAGATAAGGCCTGTTTAAACGGCCAATATAAGAGGTTTCCCTCCAACCTGCAGGCACAACGGATATCATTGCACTGGCCCTCCTGATTGTGTGCAAATTGCACGATAAAAAACATTTAAATTTAACACAACACTTTAAAAAATAAATACAAAAAATTTAAGTGAGGTTATGTTCACTATGTTTACCTTCTCTTGTTTATTGGTTTTATAAGCGCACTGAAAAATCCTTGTTGCGATAGAGTAACAAATAAAACCAAGTGACCACTATAAAACGATAATGGCGTATATAGAATTATTTTAAAAATATTGTAAACAGAAAATATTTATCTAGTCGTTTTAGCAGTGTTTTTTAACAATAATTTTACTTTAATTTTGATTTATGTAAACCAAACAGACTTTTTTAATGGTTAATAGTGTAAATTATTTTTTTTTATTTTAAATATTTGTTATTCAGTTATCAAAAAACTATTAAAAAGCATTTGTGAGCTGGCGCGCTTGTTTTGAGAGCTTTTCAGATACGATTTTATCAGAAAAATAAGTCTGGCAGGCAATTTGATGATCCACAAAACGACAAACTCCTCATATATAGGTATATTTTTATGTGATACAATAATTTTGGGACTCTGACATTTTTGGCAATTTTATGACTTAAATTATTTTATATAGCCATTGTGAATCTAAAATATCGCTAAAGCTTTTATAGGAAAAATTCTTTACTCTAAAGGTATTATGGTATTCAACAGAATTGCCAGGATACCAAATTACCAAATCTAGTTTTATAACAGGATAGAGGACGTTTTTGAGTTGCTTTTAGAACCTGGCATAATAGCTTTAGGCTCTAAAAGGTTCTATACTGGTGGAACCGCTAGAGGGCGAAGCTAGCGTTTATTTCTTATGGTTTTATAATGAGTTTAATACATAGGTTGCCACCACCAATTGGGGAGTCCCATTTAGGAGGTCTAAGGGGTATATAAGGGTAATGGGAACGTGCTAGCGACCAAACATTGAAACTAATGGTTTTAAGGAAAGGCGCTGGCAACCTTTTAGCTTCTGCTATAAATAAAGAAATGTTACTTGGGATATTATCATATATCCAAATATATCAACATACAGGGACTCTAGACGTAGTCTTATTGTTTCTTTAGTATGAATTGCATGTTTTTATTATTATATCATTAAACTCAGTGGCGTATATAGAAAAAAGTTTCGGGGGGGGCCTGAGACAGTTTCAGGGGGGGGCCGAGACCCCATGAGCCCGTATTTTATGTTATTTTATGTTTGTATTCATGAAATGTGTGGAAAATATCTAAAAAAAATCTTAGTTTCGGGGGGGCCCGGGCCCCCCAGCCCCCCCCTTATATACGCCACTGATTAAACTGTTAATTACTGTAGGAATTATCTTTATAAACACCTTAATCATGTAGTACATTTTATATTTTTGCAACACACAAAATATTTTGTTACACGTTTGGAAACTCTTCCTGTGTAAAATTGAACGGGACAGTTGCCATGTACAATTTAAGTAAAAAATGCAAAAACAACGCAGAGTGGAAAAAAAATTTCCATAACAATCCTGCACGCTTTTACTGTCCACCAAAAGCCTTTCCGTAAAAACAAAGCGTTTTTCCAATCATCTCTCCGTGCAAGAGAAGCGCCATGACAAAAAGGGAAAAATACCAGTTACGTAAAAAAAATAAGCGATCTCAGTCTATATTAGAGAGATTGTGAGAATAGTAGGGCCACCTTACAAACTTTAACTCTACCTTAAAATGCTTATTCATATACGATTAGGGACCTTGATATATAGAAGTCCAATTTTTTAATCTTTTGCAGACAAAATTTTTATTTGTGTTATTTTTGTTTACCTTTATTTATCTGTCAAAAGCCTGTTTTGCGTTTTGTAGGCAAAATTGATTAAAAAGTTTCGAAAACAACGAAGGAAAAACTGAAAACTCAATACTAGTGAAAAACTGCCAGGAAAATATAAGATTTGGTCTGGGTACAGTGTACTTCTTCTTCTTTTTTTTTTACACAGTTCACAGAACATTGATGACTTGGTCTGTTGATGAACACTGTTGCCAAAAAACACATATCTACCAGTTCGTTGGAAATTACCCCGCATTGGTAGCTCTTGAAATAATTGTCTGATCAAAAATATTTAAAATTTACATTACATTTTGTCATAACGTTATATGCGCGCCAACACTGTCTCTAAATAAAGGAACTAGTAGCCTGCTTTATTTGAACACAAATAAGGTCAAATATTATCCTTTAGTATAACAACGCCTCTGCAGAGCTTTAAGTCGATCACACACAAAAATGCATAGCGCATAGCATGGCGCATAGAAGTTCAACCTTATGGACTTTTCGTATGCAAAACCAATATGGCCGCTGCTATTCGATCGCTGATTGGTTGAAAGCCCCATGCTCCGCGTTATGCACCATGCTCCGGAGGTATGTGTGAAGGCCTTTAAGGGCTCCCGTTAAAAGCAGAGTCTGTGAACATGTTTCCCCGCCCATTGACCATATGCTGACCACAGTTCTGTTCTACTAACTTACCTTATTCATATGCTCGAAGTAATTTATTAATATCCGTACAATGTATAGGTAAGAGATTTTCTGATCTCGCTGAAGCAAATAATCACCCTGAGCACATTTTTTTTGCACGAGGTTTGTTCGACTTCCATATTAACTTTTTTGAAGAACTGCATGAAGAGTGAAGGGTGGCATGAACATGATAAACTAGAACGCGTAGAATGCTATAATATAAATTTACAATGCTCTCTAATATTATATCCCGAAAAATCCCGATTTTCCGATTTAGCCATAGCGATCCCTTAGGGCCAATAAATGGCTGATAGGAAAAGCTGCAAGTCTGATGGGATACAATGAGTAATCAAAAATCATCCCTTTTGCAAATGCTGCTGTTTTACACCCCCTCCTCACACCGGACACCCCTTAAAATCTACAATTCGAGACTGCCTAAAACGATACTTTTAATCATGCAATAATTAAAAATATATTCTTGAAGGTGAACAAAAAAAAACGCAATGAGCATTAATCTGACCTAAAAGACAATGTGTTGTCGAAGGTCACGTGATGGATTTTCTCGTTTAATCGATCTCTTCATTTTTTGAAAGATGGCGCTACTTGCGGGACTAGACGATTTTATTTTCTCGATACAACCGTAATATGAGAGAAAAAATCGTCTACAACTTTGCAAGTATGTCACATCGACCTAGCAGTGTTCTGAGGTGTCCATAGGGACTAAACAGTAAAGTGTCAACACTTATTAGGTGTCCATTAGATCTTGAACCTCCGTGAGGATAAGCTTTCAAGACAATACGCTAGCCCTACCTAGAGTCCCTGTTATGTTGACATATTTGGATATATTATAATATATCCAAATATGTCAACATACAGGGACTCTAGCCCTACCAAGTCCACTTTGAATCCTTGACTTGGCATGCGCATATCCACCAATATTATTTACCTCATGTATTAGAATAGATGAATACAGGGTGATTTTCACTTGAATGATTCTAACCACATGAAAATAGAAAGTTTCAAAAACCTAACCTTACGAAAGCTAATCAAATCTAACCGAACGAACCAAAGTAAACTGAACCAATAATTTTTTCAAAAAAAAAAAAAAAACTTGCCTGTCTTCCTATCCGGGATCCTAGAGGATGTGAATCCGAACCGAACCAAACCGAACCGAACCTAACTAAACCGAACCAAACCTAACCTAACCAAACACAACAACACTGCTTATTAGGTATAGTTGGGTATGGTTAGGTTTGGATAGGTGCGGTTCGGTACGGTCCGGTTCGGATTCACATCCTCTAGGATCCCGGGTAGGAAGTCAGGAAAGTTTTTATTTTGAAAAAAATTATTGGTTTAGTTTGCTTTGGTTCGGTTCGGTTAGATTTGATTAAGTTTCGTTAGATTAGGTTTTTGAAACTTTCTATTTTCATGTGGTTAGAATCATTCAAGTGAAAATCACCCTGTTCATCTATTCTAATACATGAGGTAAATAATATTGGTAGATCTGCGCATGCGAAGTCAAGGATTCAAAGTGGACTTGGTAGGGCTAGCGTCTTGTGCTTTTAAGCTACCCACGGAAAACATTCTACAGAAACAAAACCTTCTTTGACGGCGTAGTCCTGAAACTTCTTTAATTTAAGGCGAAAAAAAAAACGCAACGTGCGGCAATCTGACCTAAAAGACAATGTGTTTTCGAAAGTCGCGTAATGGATTCTCTCTTTCACTCGATCTTTCCATCGATGGATATAGCAGTTTTTTGATAGAGACTTTGCGGAAATAGACGAATTTGTTTTCTCACTACAAACGGAAGATGAGATACAAAACGATCTACTTAACTTTTCAAGGCTTTTACATCGACCAAGGAGTATTCTGAGGAATCCTATAAGGACGAAACAGTTAACTGTCAACACTTATTAGCTATCCATTAGATCTTTGACCCCCGCAAGGATATAAGCTTTCGAGCTAACCACGAAAAAATACAAGAAAAACAAAAAAATTTATCCACGAAAACTTGTTTGGTTTATAAATTTATATTTTTTTTACTTTTATTAGACATCGTTTCATCTTTCTCATAAAGTTAAGTCCCTCTAAACCTCTAAAAACACAAAATTGGAGGCCAAAATAAGCTGATTTGATCTATTATTGTTTCGCCACATAATAGTGACGAAAAACATAACAATGTACACTGAAATAACACCCTTGCATAAATGTCACTTTAGTGTAGTTTGTTTAAGTAATTAAATTAAAAATCAATTACCTAAAAAACAATCAAGCCCTATTTTTAAAGTTTGTCATTATAACCCACCATCAATCCCCACAGCTATGAGCTAATTATCTCCGAACCCAATCAAAGGCTTACCAAACATTGGCGTTCCGGAACATTATCTCTTCCATCCATTGAAAACGTACGCAGGAATATTAAATATAGTATAGTAAGCCAAAAGGGAAGTTTTTGACTGACTGATGCCGACGTCTTGAAGGCGAAAAAAAAAAGCAATAAGCGTTAATCTGACCTAAAAGACAATGTGTTGTCGAAAGTCGCGTGATCCATTCTGTCCTTCACTCGACTTCTTCATCGATAGATTTAGCAGTTCATTATACTCGCCTACTATTCTTCTAGTTGCTCTCGTATTTTGGTAGATAACGCTACTTTGCAAAAATGTCAATTTAAGTGTAGTTTGTTTAAGTAATTAAATTAAAAATCAATTACGTAGACAATCATCAAGCGCTATTTTTAAAATAAAATTTGTCTATAACCCACCATCAACCCCCACAGCTATGAGCTAATTATCTCCGAACCCAATTAAAGGCTTACCAAACATTGGCGTTCCGGAACATTATCTCTTCCATCCATTGAAAACGTACGCAGGAATATTAAATATAGTATAGTAAGCCACTTAAAGGGAAGTTTCCTGTCTGCACAGCGAGCTGAGCTGTAAGTAAACTACCCCTATATTAACCCCATGCGACGATGTACTGATTTTCTATAGACAGCCACTGATCTTTTAGAAACAACTAACAACCCCAAAGTCTCACAATTTAACTTTTATAAATATGTATGCACCGACAGAGAAGGCAGATGAAAGAGAAGTGGATATATTTTACGACTAACTATTATAATACATGCGACCAAACATCAAATCATGACGCTCTCATAGTGCTTGATGACTTCAATTCCAAGCTAGGCAGGAAAGAAGCATGTAGGGAAGTCATTGGAAATAACACAATAAGATCAACGCAACCTCAAATAACTTAAGTGTCATAAGCACATGGTACATAACGAAGAATATTCATAAAAGTACCTGGAAGATCCCTGGTAGTGTAGAAACAAACCAATTGACGTCTTGATATCTAGAAAGTGGGCTACCGACATAGAGAATGCAAGAACAAAAATTCCTATTCCGACCACTTTCTTCTAGGAGTAAAAATCAAACTAAACGTATACCAGTCCACCAACAAAGCAGAAACTAATAAGATCAAAAAATTGAACTTTTAGAATAATGCAATCTGTTTAGGATATAAGAGAGTTAGAAGAAAAACTACAAACAAGAGCCAAAAAAGTAAATCTAGACGGAGAATGCGAAGCAATTAAAACCAGCATACAGAAAGCAGCAATGGAAACAATAGGACAAAACAAGAGAACAAGAAATGGTATGATAAAGAATGTAGAATAGTGACAGAAGAAAAAAAAAGAACTATGTCTTTAGAGGGATAACAGAGAAAATCGAATGTACAACCAGAAGCGATTGTAGACTGCCAGAACCCAACGCCGTAAAAAAGGAGACGCAATGAAAAGAAGAGTCGCATCAACAATTTTGGAACTTATTCCTAAAGCTATCAAATTTTTACTGGAAAACTCTGTCACACTACAAAGCGCTGATAGGTCAACATGCATACTAAGGATTATGACACCATTTGATGAGTTGATAAAGTCAACCTCGATGACGTGCTGAATTTTGTTAGACATCTGCAATCAGCTCCATAGATAAATACTTCAGTGGTCTTTTATAAGTATGAGAATTGATCCTCCCCCAGCCCAGCCGTTGTTTTGGGAAGACACAATATATGGAGAAGTAGTCTGAGTGCCGACTGAGACAAATCTATATTAGAGGAAAGGGGATGTGCACAACTCATATACTTACACACTACTTAGGATATAACATTCTCGGAAAATTTCAGAAATTGTAAACGATCGATTGATCCACGTTCTTTAGGAGGAAGACATCCTTTTATGGTTTCACTCGTAGTTGAAGCTTGTGGAGTCTAAGGATTTGTGTCAATTCCTTTAGCTTATGCTTGTCTTCCCTTTCTCTGAAGTCCTGGACTCCATTACATGGCCTGTTTGATGATAACGCCTGGGCGAGGGCGTCTTCTTAAATATGTCCAATTTACCTTCACTGTTGTTGAATACGGGGTGTCGTCTGGTACCATCTAAAAATTCTTCTAAATCGTGATTGTTCGATAAAGTCAATATGTGTAATCAGATAGGTAATTAATATAAACGTATTTATACTAAAAAAGGGAAATATGGGCAAAAAACTCTTTTATAAGTATATGGATTTGCTGAACGAGGGGGTAGGTGTGCACCCATAGATCTTGCTTAAACAATAAACTCGCTTTTCAAGTGACTTTTAAACAGATTAATAAAGCTTAGAGGGCTGGAAAATTCTGCGAATCGGGCCAATTTGTCCAAGTTTGGGAACTTGTTATTCACTTGATAAGAAATAGGAATAGATCCCTACTAATGTTTTACTTTATATATTTTGTTTAATTTACTGCTTGCAGCTAATTGTTTTGCTATATAGTTTTATGAAAGATGACATAGTAAAATCAACCAAATTTTCTTAACATGACTTATTTTATTTCAATAGGATAGTTTTGTTTTTCACTTTTTTGTTGGTTCATTAGAATGTCTTCTGACCCTGAGGCCATTCCATTAGTTTGTTTCGTCTTTACATCCAATTTTTTCTTGAAACTTTTTTAGTTACTTTTTCTATTTATATTTCGTTAACATTTGCTTAGACTTTTTAACATTGAATTTATTAGAACATTATTTGGGCACAAAATAAGTAATATGTTTTCAATCAAGTGATTTAGTGATTTAACTCACTCTAAATGGACAATTTCATCTTTTGTGTATTTTGTGAATTCAATAGAACTGTTATCTCTATCATTATGTTCTTATTTGGTTATATTTTAAAGTTAGGAGTTTAGTATAAACTGACTACGATAAAATTGGGATTGCATAAAATAAAGAGATACCTAATATTTTCAATTTTCGTGTATCAAAACAGTAATCATAAATCCACCTTTCAATAGATTCTAGTTTTCAGTTATTTCAGCAAGATTTAGGAACGATATTAAAAGGAAATTTAATCCGAAATCTTGCCGCATTGGACAAAATATAAATTAAATCTCCGAACCGGGAAAATATCGCGTGCAAGTGTGTATATGCAATTTCAATAAGATTTAGATTTTCCTGCTTTTGCTTTGCTTGAAAATAGTGAAATAGAATATAAGTGATGGTTTATTATACTATTTTTGAATTCACTGAACTCCATTCTAAAAAGAAGTATCCTTTTGTTGGGCTTCAGATCGCTCGGATTAGTACACACTTAGTGAGGCGGCCAACAGAGTAGTCAACGCAAGTGTAGTTTTTTTCCGGCCAGAATAAAATGAGGCGCAAAAGAGATGGCTCAACTCAAACTATCTCCCTCTGTTTACAGCATTTTTGTCTTACTGGGTCGTCTTTATTTTTAGCAAATTTACCATGAAAAAAATTCTAATATTACAAGAAAAAACGGTACTCGTCTGGTACGTTTAACCAAATCGACTCTAGCCCGTTCATAATTCACACCTTTATATTGGCTTTCTATTGTTACCGCTAGCTCAATTAGACTTCGGCTCGTTCACAATTCACACCCTTTTATTGGGCTTCTATTGTTATCGCTCGGCTCAAACAGGATGACTAGGCACGTTTTATACACATTCTAAAATTCAAAAAGTGGCGTATCATTTACATTTTTTAATTTTTTAGTAAAAATGTGTGGAGTTCCAATTTTGAAGATATAACGAATAGTTTTGGATTTTCGCAATTTTTAGAAAGTCAATTGGTATTTTTTTAGGTTTTGAGATTGGTACGCACCTACCTAATGAAATAGGCAGATACCTATATAATATAATAAGTATAAAAGTTTTGAAAAAATATTTATTTTTAAGAAAAGTAAGGTATCGTTTTTCCAGCCCTTGTAGTTTTGGAGCTATAAGGGAAAATTCAGAAATTCGGAATTCTAAAAATCGGTCATATCTTTGTTATCAGTGCAGATATTTCAATTTTATTAAAACTTCTTTACAGAAAGTCAATAGAATGACGTTGTCAAATTTTTGGTCCCTCGAGTCGGATTCGATTTTTTTTTTAAATTAACAATACGGAGCTAGATTTGTTTTTCAATTTTTTGCTTCACATTGGGTCCCCAATTAACCCCTAGCTATAAAAAAAATCCAGGTCCGTATTTTTTTTTTCTTAATTTTTTACTGAAATCTCGGATTTGACTCGCCGGACCAAAAACTTGACATTTTCTTAACAGAATCAACTTTCTGTGGAGAAGTTTTAACAGAATTGAAATATCTGCCCTAATAATGAATTTCTTGGATTCCGAATTTTTGAATTTTCCCTCTTAGCTTCAAAACTACAAAGGCTAGAAAAATCCTTTAACATATTTTTTCTTGTCTTAAAATTTGAGGACTGTAATGTGAAATCCCCAATCCTCTATCTTTTATCATAACTGAGTTCCCCATTCAATACCATAAAAAATGGGACACCCTGTACATAAGACAGTTTTAGTTTGAAGGAAATTACGCGGATTTTGTCCAAAATAAATAACAATATTACGTTTTCGCCTGCAGGAAAAGGTAAATACAACCCTTTCCGGCAATTAGGGGCGGATTGAGAAAATGTATTCAAGCGAAATTAAATTTCGGAATGGTGTGTGTGTCTGTTAGTCTGTTTTCGCTTGAACGTTTTGCGATAGAAAGGAGCATTAAATTGCTCTTAATGTTTTTTTATTAAATTTTACTAGAGAGAGCTGTTATAACATAAAAACATCTTTAAAAATTACAAGTTCTACCTTTGTTGTAACTGAGTGTCTTCTTTTTTCAGTGCCTTGTCCTCTTCTTCTTTAACCATAGTTGTACCACATGAATAATTTAATTAACAGTGTTAACATTCATCAATAACGCCACGAAAAAACTCAGGATTTTAACCCCGTTACCCTTTGGTAACGCATTTTCAAGAAAAAACTCACTCAAAAGCTAAACCCTTGGTATCTCCTTAAGCGACGCGTAATTTACGAATGGTCACTTAGAAACTTATTGCAATAAAGTCAGACAGTTTTTCATTGTAGACTGATGGTTGATCATTGATCTGAAATTTTAAATAAGTAGTTCATTTATCTTTAATAACGGCGGCGGCGGCAGGGTAGTGCCGTGGTATGGTCCAGGCTCGCGTCTCGAACGATGCAAAAACAAAAAAAAAATCTGTCGCCCTGTCGCCGAGTTCCTTTTCAGCGTTCAACAGCCGTCATCGAATAAGCATGCGATGCGATGCACGCAAAAAATATAAGTCGACATTGAACATCGAGAATATACGCAGGTGTAGTCCAGGAGCCGACACGCAGCCAGCCGAGGAACCAGGAATAATAACCCAGGAGCCTGCTATAAGTGCTATATAGTCGGAACCAGGACGGCGCCAGCATAAATCTCCTACAGTAGTCAACTCACGACGACCACGACTGTTGCGCTGAAAAGGAAAGAAGTCTATCGTCTATAACCAAGTTCTGCTGGGACGATAGCCATGTTAGTTAGATGCAAGTCTAACATGTAGCAGGACCACCTTTCGGAAGGGGTGTAAAAGCGTGGGTCCACTGTGTATACTTGCTACGCAGTATAAAGATCCCTGCCCTCGACAAAGAGGAGTCAGGCAAAATTAAGTCCTCTTAGAGAAAGAAAACTTGCATCCTAAGGGGCACGTGCATCTGTTTGATATATGATGTACGGACAAATCGGGGTTTGCGAAAAGGGCGCGCCGTGTGCCTAGTCGCTAGACCAAAAATGGTCTCCCCACCACTACTACTAACTAACTATCTTTCATAAAGGAAGCCAGTTTTTATTATGGTTTTTATGACACAGAAAGGCCTAATATTGAAAGACCAGCGGTCATCTTACATTGTAAAACTGTCCAAATTCTGCCTGGCTTTATTAAATAAGTTCCTATTAATTGTATACTAGTACGTTAGTTGTACATACAAAACTCTTTTGTTTTAAGTTTTAATTTTTTTAGTGTAAATATAAATCTGTGATCTTTTGGGAGTTTTGTGAACTCATTTTCATCTGGTACTCTTTTTGTCTAGGATATTTTTAGCATTTGTTAATACATCTACATTTCGAAAAATGTTGCTTTTTCATTGGATAGAATAAAATTATGACGTCTGTCAGAGTTTACATCTTACCTTGATCCCATCGAAATAAACCGAAGAAAAGGCAAGGTGAGCCAACGAAGATTAACTGACTTGTGGACTTCATTTTTTACGGATGATGTCTTGGCTTGTTGACTTTTGGCACGAAACTCTTGCATGTTACTGCATACTTTCAAATATGCAATCCCAGCTCGAAGACGAAAAAAGCAAAGACAAAGGACTCTAAATATAGCTACATGGAACGTACAGGGAATCAACCAAAAGTTGGACATTATTGCAACCGAAGTGGAGAATAGTAAGATATACATTATTGCACTCACAGAGACAAAAAAGAAAGGAACAGGTAGAAGTAGTGTCGGTAACTTTGTGCACATATTCACTGGAGTCTCAAAAGAAAGAAGAGCAGCCAGAGGGGTATCCTTATTAATAAAGAAAAACCTCAAAAATAAGATTACAGACTATGAGTGCATTAATGAAAACTTACTTCGAGTTAACATGAAGATGCTTGGACACAATATAAGCATAACAGCCTACGCACCATCAAATCACGAAACGGTAGCTATAAAACAAATGTTCTTCGACCAACTTGATGAGACATCACTAAAATCGGCAATACCAGGGAAATAATAATGCTTGGCGATTTTAATAGTCGAACTGGTAGACAAAGCCAAAGTAAAGTGGTAGGACCATTTGGAGAGGAAGTAACAAATGATAATGGCTTGAGACTGATACAATTGTGTGAAACCCACAATTTAAAAATAAATAATGGTTTTTTTAAACATAAGGACATTCATCGGTATACCTGGATTCAGCCAACAAGAAATCTTAGATCAATCATTGATTATGCTATAGGTGGACAACACTCGGAAATAAAGTGGTATGATGTGCGAACACTTCGTGGTGTCACCTGTGGATCTGACCACCATCTGGTAAAAGCAAAAATATTATTCGCTGTAAGAAAAACAAATAGAGATGAAAGTATTGGAGAAAGTGAAAACCTAGAGTGTATCGAAGAAAATCAAAAATACAACTTTAGAAGTCTAGCAATCGAAAGTACGCAAAGATTGTATTAGAAACGATTGAATGAAAAATTATTAAACACACAGCATTCATTTGAAGAGATATATACAAACATAGTAAAAAGCTTGAAGGAATCAAGCAAAGAAGCTTTTGGATACCAAGATAATAGAAATAACAATAAGATGTGATGGACAGAGGAAATACAGGAAATGGTCAAGGATAAAAAACGCACATACTTGTAATGGCTCAGTACTAAAGAGCAAAGAGACCTAGAAATCTACAGGGATACCAGAAGACAGCTAAGAAATTTGATACGCACAGAAAAGAATAAAATGTTTGAGCGCAAATGCCACGATATAAATACACACGTAGGAGGTAGGCAGAGTTCTGAAGTATGGAAATTCATTTCTACAGTAAAAAACCCAACAAAAGAAAAAGTAAATCATATCTAACTTTTGTTTACAAAAATCAGTGTCGTGAAAATTCGACATATATTTATAAGATCCGAACACCGGTCTATTCTATCCACCGTAATGTACCCAACTATTTTAAGCACGTTTTCAATGGTAATGTCAATTTTGGTTGGTTGTGAAATCCAATCTTTGTTCTAATATATCTTCTTCGGAGTAATATTAATACTTCACTCTCACCACCACAACAAAGCTCGGGCACTGGAGAGCCCTCCAAGAAAACACAAAATGAAGAACCCCCAACTAAGGTTAAAAAAGCTCCATTACCTCCACCGATTATGGTAAATGGCGTAAATAATTTTAATGATATTTATGAAAAGTTAAATATCATACAAGGAGTTAAAATAAAAGTTTTAAATAACGAAAATATTAAAATAAATGTACAAGACGCAGACAGCTATCGGCTGGTTACTAAAATGCTTAATTAAATAAAGCATCAATGGCACTCATACGAAAACAAACAAATAAGGCCAATTAGAGTAATAGCGAATAGGCTACACTTCTCATGTGACCCACAAAAAATTGTAGCTGATCTACAAAAAAAAGGTTTTAAGGCACTGGAGGCCAGCAACAAACTTAAATGGAGAACAAGACAACCTCTTAACATGTTTATGCTCACATTTAGCCACGATGAAGATATCAACAAAATTTTTGAAATTTCCAGTATCCTTGGGATTGAAGTGGAAATAAAAGCACTAAAAACCTCAAAGTTAGTCCCTCAATGCAAAAGATGCCAATCTTATGGACACACGCAAAAATATTGCGCTAAAGAACCACGTTGCGTAAAATGCACGGGGAAACATCTTACTGTAGAATGCCCCAAACCAAAAGAATCTGAGCCAAAATGCATCCACTGTGGAGGCAAGCATCCTGCTAACTACAGAGGAGGCCTTGTTGCTAAGGAAATAAAAAAATTGAAAAATAAACCTAAGAAACCGAATCTCATACCAAACGTGAGTACAAATAGGCAAAACCAACAGACAAGAAACACAGTCACACAAAACTCTGTGACAAGGACATACAGCCAAGTAGCAGCAACAGCTACTATACCTGATATTAATATCAGTAGTCAAAATACTATGGAACAAACACTACAATTAATTTTGAAGAAATTGAACAAACTTGATGAGCTATTAACTAAACTAGAAAGTAGCAATAACGGAGCTACCAATATGCCTCAAAATGGTCAGTAATCTTAGAATCGTAGCTTGGAATGCCAATGGTCTCTTGCAACATCAGCAAGACTTGCAAGTTATTCTAGACATAGAAAAAATTGACGTCTGTCTTGTGTCAGAAACGCATTTCACTAACCAGTCTCACATTAAATATAAAGGTTATAAAGTGTATCATACAACTCACCCTAGCAATACTGCACATGGGGGAAGTGCTGTAATAATTAAAGAAAATATATCACACTATGAGGGGATGGGATATAAAACCATAGAGATTCAAGCTACATTAGTAAGTGTAAAAACCAAAACATATACATTAGTCATAAGTGCTGTCTATATACCACCAAGGCACTTACTAAAGAAAAATCAATATCTTAATTTTCTCAGAAAATTAGGAAACCGTTTTATAATTGGAGGTGACTTTAATGCAAAAAATACCTACTGGGGATCTAGACTGACGAATTCTAAAGGAAAAGAACTTTTGCAAGCTATTAGTGAATATCAATGTGAGCCGATATCAACTGGTAAGCCCACATACTATCCAACAGATCCAGGAAAAATTCCAGATCTAATTGATTTTTTTATAGTAAAAATATATCTTTAAGTTTTGTAGATATAGAAGAAAGTTTTGATTTACACTCAGATCATTCACCTATTATTCTAACTCTTAGTAAAAACATAATAAAGAAAGAAGCAAATATCTCACTAGTTAATAAACTGACTGACTGGATTAGTTTTAAACAAAGTCTGTCAGAAAAAATAAACCTATCAGTACCATTGCAAACGCCAGAACAAATCGATAAATAAGTTGATTATTTTGTTAGAAATATTCAACAAGCAGCTTGGGAAAACAGTCCAAAACCAAAGAGAATTTTTAAGGGAAAAAACTATCCAAAGGAAATTAGAGACCTTATATTGGAAAAAAGGAAACTAAGAAGAAAGTGGCAACAAAGCCGTGATCCTCGGGACAAAACAAATCTCAACAACATGACGCAGCGCATTAGGCGAGAAATTCTAGTAATAAGAAATGAATCTATTAACCATTTTCTTAATGAACTTACAGATGATAAAAATACCGACTATTCCCTTTGGAGAGCAACCAAAGATTTTAAAAGACCAATTATCCAAATTCCACCCATACGAAAATCTAACAACCAGTGGGCAAGGAGTAACGAAGAAAAAGCAGATATTTTTGCAAGTCATTTAGAAAAAACATTTCAGCCCCACGAAGCACCAGATGAACACTTTTATTTAAATGAACCCCATCAAATCGAGGACCATATTAAGCTTACATCACCAAAAGAAATATTAACAGAAATCAAAAATATTAATTCGAAAAAAGCCCCAGGGTATGATCTTATTAACGGGGTAGTCATAAAACAACTCCCCAGAAAAGCTATCGTAAAACTATGCAACCTAATTAATGCGTCTTTTAGGCTTAGGTATATACCTAAACTGTGGAAAGTTGCAGAAGTTATCATGATTCCAAAACCGGGAAAACCACTCCATGACGTGTCATCTTACAGGCCAATATCTTTGCTGCCAATTATATCCAAGCTCTATGAAAAATTATTGCTTAAAAGAATAAAACCCATCATAGAAAGACAAGAAATTATTCCATCTCATCAATTTGGTTTTCGAGACAAGCATTCCACGATAGATCAAGTACACAGAATTACTAATATAATAGAAAAAGCACTAGAAGAGGGAAAAGTTTGTTCTGCAGTTTTTCTAGATGTAGCACAAGCATTTGACAAAGTGTGGCATGAAGGCCTTAATTTTAAACTAAAAAGGTTTCTGCCAAAACAATATTCGGATATTTTGGAATCATACATATCTGATAGACATTTTAGAGTAAAACAGGAAGACTCATACTCAAATTTAAGAGAAATTTAAGCAGGCGTGCCCCAGGGTAGCGTACTAGGCCCTTATCTATACTTATTATTCACTTGTGATATCCCAAAGCCAGAATATTGTCACTTAGCAACATTTGCCGATGATACTGGTTTATTGACGGTAGAAAAATCTATTGAAAAATGCATAGAAAAACTTCAGGATGCAGTCACCCAAATTCACAGTTGGACCACAAAGTGGCGAATAAAATTAAATGAAACCAAATCAATTCATGTTGATTTTACAAACAAAAATATAAATCACATACAAATAACAATTAACAACATTCCAGTACCATATTCGAATCAGGCAAAATATCTAGGTATGACACTTGATGCCAAATTGCGCTGGAAAGCACATGTTAAGAAAAAAAAAGAAGAACTTGAGATAAGGTATAGAAAAATGAACTGGCTAATTGGAAGGAAGTCCAATTTAACAATTCATAATAAGTTACTGCTTTATAGACAAATACTGAAACCAGTATGGACATATGGTATTCAACTATGGGGTTGTGCTAAAGAGAGTAACATTCTAGTTGTACAGAGATTTCAAAATAAAGTATTAAGAAACATTGTGAATGCACCTTGGTACGTTCGAAATAGTGACCTTCATCGAGATCTAAAAATCGAAACTGTAGCAGAGACTATAAAAAAGTACGCAAAAAGCCATGAAGATAGACTCCATCGGCATGTGAATGTGGAAGCAATTCAGCTTCTAGACAATACTATGCTAGTTCGACGACTAAAAAGAGTGAAGCCGTTTGAGCTAGTAAACTAAGTGAATTACACATAAAACAAAATAATGCTATAAACACAACACAATTGTGAGTTACAGACTAAACAAAGCGGGGAGAACTGTTGAGTGAACCCTAAGTTTAAATCTGACTTTTCTAGTAAATTAAGTTAAAACAAAATTGCTAATTAGTCTTACTGACTAGATTGTAATAAAAAAAACACAGTGTGTTTGACAAATAAAAAAAAAAAAGAATCTGAAAACCTATCACGCTTAATCAAACAAGATATGCACTTGGCACGTGACGAACTAAACCTAATACAGAGCTTAAAATATATAAAACTGCAATTTTTCGTGCCATAAAACACAACATATAGAGCTATAAACGCCACCGCCCTTTATACCACACACCAAACGGGGGAGCAGGGCAAAATTGAGTGTAACTCAGTTACGCAGCTACCTTGACGTTGATTTATAAGGTAAATAATTGTAGATAACGGGCCCGCAGTATAGAGCTGACTTTAGTGTTCCCTCCTTCTCGTGTGGCTCCCCCCGGCGCGACACGTAGTAAATACAGAATTTTGCCAGTTAAAGACAGAATAACTTTAGCTCAGAAGATTTTAAATTTTGATATACGTTCAAGCGAAGATATACTGAGATTAGAAATGGCAGAAACAAAGATAATCATATATTTCCGGACGGCCGCCAAGGGGCTCTTAAATCTTCAAAAGCAAGCGATTTCAATATTTATCTATTAATGTCTGGAACTCTATGGCAATAAGATTCTATCTGCCTTCTGCACCAATCACGTGGAGCTTAGCCATACAGTGTACGCATGTGCTGACAAAAATCATAGACATTTCCAAAAATGTAGAGTAACCTGTCACAACTGCCATTGTTTTATTAAACATGTGTTTATTTTCATAGTTTGGCTTCTCCAAATTATTAAATATTAATAACAACAAACATTATTAGGATCAATGACTCCTTTCCGAATTGTATCTGGAAAAATTCTTAACAAAAAAGCAACCGTAGCTTTTAATTTCTGTTTTTAGGGAATTATTTATTCTGTGACATTTTCTCGATTTACACCCCCTTAAGGTTGCGTATCACGTATTTGTGAAAATTAGTTACGACTTTCGGGTGGAAAAAGGGGGGCGGTATGGCGGAAAGGAGGAAAGATAACGATAATTTACCAAACAAAATTAGACTGTCTTTATTGTCTGGATTTTTAAAAACCGTCACATTAAAATCAAAAAAAAAAAACAAAAACGTATTATTTGGTTTAAAAATTCCGCTGATTGACGCTCACGTCTGAAGGTGGGTAAAAACGATAATCAGACTTGATCTGCCCTGAAAGACAGAAGTGCTCTCGTAGGCCCAGATGGTTTGTTTCTCTTTCCAATCGATCTTTTAATCGATCGATATATAGCAATTTATACTCGCCTGCTCTTGTTCTAGTTTCTCTCGTTTCTCGGTAGATGGCGCGAGGGTTTTCTCACTATAGACGTAGGATCAGAGACAAAACGATCTGATTAACTTCGCAAGGGTGTCACATTGACTAAGCAGTATTCTGAGGAGTCCCATAAGGACGAAACAGTTAACTGTCAACACTTATGTCTAGATGTTTAAAAACCGTCAAACTAAAATCCAAAATTAAAAAAAAAATCCGCTTATTGACGCTCAGATCTGAAGGTGGGTAAAAACGATAATCAGCGTTGATCTGGCCTGAAAGACAGAGGTGCTCTCGTAGGTCACGAATAGTTTGTTTCTCTTAAAAGCGATCTTTTCATCGATCGATTTATAGCAATTTATACTCGCCTGCTCTTGTTTTAGTTTCTCTCGTATCTCGGTAGATGGCGCGAGGGTTTTCTCACTATTGACGTAGGATCAAAGACAAAACGGTCTGATTAACTTCGCAAGGGTGTCACATTGACCAAGCAGTATTCTGCGGAATCCCGTAAGGACGAAACAGCTATCAACACTTAGGTGTCCATTAGATCTTGGAACCCCTTGAGGTTAAGCTTTCGAGCTACCCACGAAAAAATATGAGAGATACAAAAATGTTTGTTAGATACTTTATATTCCCCACTTTGGTATTTACTTACTGAGTAAGTAAGTACCAAAGTGTAGTACAGACTGTAACTCTCAAAAAAATTGATGTATTACCAAGGTGCGAACGAGTTTTTGATTATTGGTATAAGTGGCTGCTAAACTGGGAATTCTGCCGGAATCAAAAATTAATTTAAAATTTTTCGCGTCTGTTATTTATCTTTCTAGGCAGAATAAAGGCAATAACTTAAGTCGGGCGCCCTAAGAAAATATACAGCCGCTTGCTTGCTCGCAAAGCTCAAGAATTTCCTCAAAAGTTTTCAGTTTCCACTCTGTGCCCACGTACCTATAAAAATGTAGAGCAGTATCAAGAAATATAAGGCCGCCTCTTCACAAATCAAACAAGTTTCGTGACTAATCGGGTAAAAGGTTTTTGTTTCTCTCATATTTTTCCGTGGGTAGCTTGAAAGCTTAACCTCACGGGGGTCCAAAATCTAATGGACACCTAATAAGTGATGACAGATAACTGTTTCATCCTTATGAGACTCCTCAGAACACTCCTTAGTCAATGTGACACTCTTGCGAAGTTAATTAGACGGTTTTGTCTCTAATCCTATGTAAATACCGAGAAAATAAACTGCTATAAATATCAATCAATAAAAAGAAACAAACTAATCCGTGACCTACCACAGTTCTTTTGCCTTTCAGTTTTACCCGCCATCAGACACGTGATCGTCAGTCAGCGGAATTTTTAAGCCAAATAATACTAACAAACGTGAAATACCTGTGAATTCAAAAATCAAACAAGTTTCGTGGCTAATCGGGTAAAAAGGAGTGTTTGTTTCTTTCATATTTTTCACCTTTCTTTTAAAAAAGGTGTCACTGGAATGAATACCACCTCACTCTGGAAATAAGGGAAACGCGGCTGCAGACCAACTGGCAAAAAACGCAGCCTTGATCAGTTCAGCTCAGATGATCAACAGTACTATTTAATGGACTGGACATACACTGGAAAGAGTTTAGAAAGCACTCGTAAAGAATTATGTAAAAACAAAGCTTAAGAAAATATAAAAATGATGCAAAAAGCAAAGAAGAAAAGTTTCAAAGATGAGTCCATCGAACAAGTGGAAAAGTATACCTACCTTGAAACTACAGGTACTTGTATAATATAATAAAGGATACTCTAAGAAATGAAAGTGCGCGTAGAAATCAAATTTTTAACAGAATAAAGATAATTTTATGCATTTATCTTTAAAGCTACGACTAGAAATATCCACATGCCAATGGTTTTACCACTCTGCTTCATGGTGTCGAAGCCTGGATACTAAACGCAGAAATAATTAAAAATCAAAGCTATTGATATACGTATACAGGAAAAATGTATAGAAATCATTACATGACTAAACACCGAAGAAGAATAAATTCTCACAATATAAACTAGAAAACTTGGTAATGTTACCCATAGATCAAGATATTCCCTACTTTAACCACTCATCAATCCAATTAAACAAATCCCATCAAAGGTACAGGCCAAGGAAAAGTCAAGGAACCCCGAACCAAAATTTGGGAAAACAAAAAGTAATTTAGCTGAGAAACTTGACATTGGTTTAATTCTTCGATATAGCAAAACAGCTGCATCCAAGAGTCGCCATTTCGTCGCGGAGATGGAACTTAGGGAAAGAGCAGCAATGGCTTCCAGATAATTCGTATTGTTACGTGATTTCAACGAAGGAACTTTCGTTCTAAAATATTTTAAATTCCTCGCCAAAGTAAATTTCCACAGGCAACAGCAGTCGAGTTTCCGAACCTCATCTCCCAGGGTCAATAGGGTTCAATCTATGAGTTTAATCGAGTTTTAAAATCCCCCAGTTTTTAAAACTTTTCGAAGTTTTCCGCCGCGTTGCTCCAGTCTATAACTTCAAAGTTGCCGATATCGGAAAGATGGTGCAAGTTTGCCAACGCCTGACTGATATGTGTTTTCCGAAAGTTTCTCAGATTTTTAGTGAAATTTTATCGGACATGAAAAATCAAATCAGATCATGAAACAATAGATCTCGACTTGATATCGAGTTTGCTTGTTCTTCGTGTTCTGCGTTCAATTTTTTGTTTCATTTATTATTGTTCAAATAGAAAATATAAAATTCAAAAATATTTACATTTGGCAGAGCTGTATGTCTATTTTCCATCCCTCTAAACATCTATTCAAATAAACTCTTATTGATATGTAATCAACAATCTAACATATCCCAATAACTTTTTACCTCTCGCAGATACAGCTAAAAACTTTAGCATAACCAACAAGGATAGATGATAAATCATAAATAAAATAAGGTTAAGTTTAGTTGTTTAGAGATATTTCAAGAAGCTATAATAGACGGCAATCTCTTAATGGAATATTAATCACCAGTCTAAGATATGCAGAGAATCATCTCTCTTGGAGATACAAGTAAATAACTCCATAGTAACGAAAAATATAAAATAGGTACTAAACTTGTTGGTTTGTTATACAGGCAAAAAACTTATGATAGATGGTACAAAAAAAATTAGTTTAGTTATTCAGAAAACTTAAGATGATAAAGACATAAAAGGCAACATCTCTCTAAATTCAATATTAATCAACTGTCCAAGATATGCAGATAATTTTGTCCCTTTCGCACACATACCTAGTTAAACGAATCCAGAGGATACATGAATGTTAAACATTTCATATATCTTTGGCGTAACGTATAATCAATTATTAAGAGATATTCCAAAAAGCTCTTGAAAATGTAAATAAAACACGACATTTCCCTACAGGAAATATTAAGTCTGATATGAAAATCTATCTTTCCTGCAGACAGTTATACCCCGTGAACAAGTTCAGATCTAGGGGGCTTCATTTCCATAAGAGGACACGAAACAGATAGAGTATAGCATGTATTAATAAGAGACCACGATACGTACGATTTCCGTAGAAAGCGTTCCAGCGTTGCCAAACGTTATAAATAACTAAAGGCGCAGGTAGTTGCAGTCGTCGAGTGCCGGACAACCTAAAACATTTGTTTGGGGCGACAATTATTACTTGAGTAAAATGAATAACCAAACACTTTAAATTTCTGCTTATTTGTAAAAGTAACTGAATTATTTACCTTTGGAAACAAGCAGAATTTCAAGATATTACATAAAACAGATTAATAAGACTTGTCGGGAACCGAGTAGCGGCTTATACGAATATTTCGCTAATCTGGCAACGTTGGTTTTACGCTTTTCTGTTCTCCCATGCAATCCTTATGGCCCATCCAAAATTCCTACCCCTAGATAGAGAAAGCTGGCTACGCTGTAGATTTCATGCGTCATTCTCTTGGTTATACTGGAAAAGATGGATGGTAAAAGAAGAAAAGATTAGTAACTTGAAATTCTTATTGAGACAATTTTTCAATTTGGTCCACCCTTTCTCCAACCAACGTCAAACAAATCTGTTTCTGATCTGAGATTCCATTTTAATCCTTGAAAAACTGCAAAGGACACCCTTTTTTTAATTTCGTTATAGTTAAGAAGCTTAACGACAACTAAACCAAAATAGGGGGCTGATATCCTTCTATACTGGAAGACGCCGTTCACAGATGAGGGGTGGATATAAAATATTTGAGGGTAGTTTTTAATAGTGTGCCCGCTCGAGACCCAAGGGAGCGTTTGTCAGAGGTGTTCGGGCTTAATTTTAAAAAAATAATCGATTGCGAAAGAAGAGTATTTGGAAGTGTTTTAAAGAGGGTGGAAATATAATGAGAAAATCTCACATATAATATCAATCAATGCATAAACGGACATCCAGTACCTGAAGATTGGAAAATAGTATTAATATCCTCAATACATAAAAAAGGAAATAAACTGGATTACAACAACTACAGAGGAATTTCAGTAACCAATACTCTAAGTAGATTGTACGGTAGGATTCTTAGAGACCTAATAGAGAATGATTTTCATGACCAAGAAGAAGAAGAGCAAAGTGGTTTCGTTCAGGCACATCTTGTAGTGATAATGTTTTTTGTCTTGAACAAGTAATTGAGAAAAGGAGTGCCAGAAATATAGAGACTCGTGTTACCTTTGTGGACCTACAAAAAGCATATGATACCGTTCAAGTAGAAATACTATGGACAGTGTAAGAACAAACTAATATCAATCATACATATATAAAAGCAACAAAAGAACTATACAATAGGGTCAAAATCTAAATTTAAAATTGGAAATCGACTTTTAGAAGAATTCCTGGTCACGAAAGGCTTAAGACAGGGAAGTTGTATCTCTCCAACTCTTTTTAAAATATATATCGCAGTACCTCTAAAAAACTGGAAACGTAAAATACACGGCATGGGAATACAACTTAACGTCCGATTTACCGTATACACACTACAGTTTGCTGACGACCAAGTAATTGTAGCTAATGATAAAAAGACATGGAGTATACGATGAGAAAGTTAACGGAAGAATACCAAAAGTGGGGGTTAACAGTGAACGTGGACAAGACACAGTACTTATTGGAAACGCATCAAGTGAGTTAGAACTAGACAATAGACAAACAATATCTCCATGCAATGAGTAATACATACTGGGTGTCACATTTGATAAGACAGGAACAGACTGTAAAGAACTGGAAAAGCAAAAAATGTTATTGGATTTCTTAACAGAATTTTATGGAGCAGAGAGATAAACAAGAATGTAAAATTTAACATAAATGAAACAATGGTGAAAAGCACGCTGTTGTCTGGAATAGAGACTCGTCGCGTAACAGAAAGATAAAAAGCAAAAATGGATCCAATAAGAAGATCAATGAGAATATCTAGAACAGATCATATAAGAAATGAGATCATAAAAGAAAGAATATTAAATCGAAGGAAGCATAACTGATGACATCACTAAAAGACACCTGATATGGTACGGCCATGCACAACGGATGAACGGCGAAAGATTACCAAAGCAGGTCCTAGAATGGCAACCAATATGGCGCAGAAAAAGAGGGCGTCCTAAACTGGAATGGCACAGTCAATCCAAAGATCAATGAGTCAAAAAAACCTGACAGAAGATGATAGTCAGGATCGAAGGAGGTGAAGAATAGGCGTCGGACAACGTAGGAAAACGTTCTAAACCGACATAGTAGTAGTAGTAGTAGGAAATAATGAGAAAATTTCGCTGTGTTCGACCCAATCAAAGGGTTTTCGAAAGTCTGTAAAAGAATCATGTAGTTTATGTCCAAATCAGGTAGAAATGTAAGTAAATGTAAAGTACAACTCTATAAGCAGAAGATGTTGAAATGATTTAAGCCGAACAAATAACATTCCAAAATATTTGTTGTATAAACATCTCGCTCAAGACGGAAAAGTCAATGCACAGGGAAAAAACTAGTATACCAAATGATGAACATTTTTTGTTTAAATCTCTCCTCATATGTGAAGAAGAAGAAAAGGTACAAAGTAAGTTTTAAGACGAAGCTGACTCGGCGACCAAATTAAGAAGACTGATGTCCCCTGTCGACTTAATAAATCAAGCGAGTGAAAAAGTTTTATAATATATTTATTCGCATATTTAAAGTTGATTTATAAGTGACTGGCTTACTGACTACAATCGCTAGAGCCACTGTATCCTCCAACTGTGATATTTATCTTTAAAGTGTCTCTGTTGTTAACCTTAACTTTTGCTTTAATCTAGTTCAATCTTCGAAGGTTTTAGAAAAAGAAAGGCTTTTGTACTAATTGTTCTACACTATCTTCCTCTATACCATACCATTGCTAAAGTCTGAATTGTCCAACACATTTCTAGCTTGATTTGCTTAAGTATTCGAAGTAAATTTTTTTGTTAACAAAATTGGACGAAAGAACGGTGCATTGTTTTGATCGAATAAAGTAAGAACAGTCAAGGTATCCAACGTTTATAAGAATGGCTTTCTTTATCTTCATCGTGTTTTAAAACAATTTTCTGATCATTGAGTATTATTGCTTTTATTTCTGTTTAGACAAGTTTAACTTGAACTTAGGTTTTAACTGTGTCAAATGCGGAATTTCACTTTCCTTATGTATCATTATTTAGATAATCCTTTTTTCTAGGAAAAAATCTTTAGCCTTAAAATTATTTAATTTTATTATCTTTGTCATTGTGCATTGTGTATTTAGCAAGATGTCGTGACTCTAACAGAACTTTTTGACTGACTACTGACTGGGGCGAAAACGGTAGTTGCAAGAGTTTCAGGTTGGATTATTGTAAAAAGCTGTACAAAATTTTGACTTTGTAGGACTGATTTAATTAGAAAAAAAAAACTAGTATTTTTAATAAGATAAACCTAAAATTGTTAACGCCACTGCCTGATGGCCCATCTACTATATCTAAGATGCGCCCGGGCTCAACTTTAGAACTTACTAAACTTTGTTGTTGTACCTTAACTTAAGTTCTTACTTATTGTAGAGCAATAAAACGAACCATAAGCTCACAAAATAGTGTCTGTTTCTTATCGGGAAGCGTGGCCCGGTTATTTTTCGATCTACGATCTAATATATCTGTTAAAACCAGCATTAAACAAACACAAGTGTTGTATAAAGCTGTCTGCGCCCCAGATTACACTCCACTTAATTTCTGTTTGTTACAAAATGTTAATTAAAAATAAATAGTGATCCGAGGAGGTGTGAAAATGAGTGACCTATGAATGGGGTATATTGTTTTTCTTTTAGTGTACAATTACAATAGCTATTTGCACCAAAGTTTTAGGCTTTTACTTAAAGTTTAATCATTTTGACACCCAAAGTTTAAGGTATATTTCTAATAGTGGGAACATTTTGAAAGGCTTATTTGATATTTTGTTATTGTTATGGTTATTACTAAGAATATCAATAATCACAACAGCCACAATCCAACATTTAAATACGAACAGCAGCATCAATACCAAAGAAGTGACACTGATTTGTCAATCACTGAAAAACAGAAAATCTCCAGGCCCCGGTAGCATCCCTCCTATATAGACAATTGACTAGCCTGTTCCAGAAATACATTAATGGAGAAAGTTTTCCAGAAGAAAGGAGAACGTGGTACATAACAACGACACATAAGAAGGGAAGTAGAGACGTATGTGATAATTATAGAGAAATCGCTATGTTTAGAACTACTTTAAGATTCTATGGTAAGCTGTGGTAAAGAGAATTGAGAATGAATACTCGAAGAAGTCGAAGGACAAGCTGGATTTAGAGCTGGTAGATCCACTGTGGATCATTTATTCACAATAACACAGATAATTGAGAAAAAGACGGCACGTAATCAAGAAATACACCTCCTCTACGTAGATCTCAAGAAAGCGTACGATAGTGTACTCCGGCTAAAACTTTGAGAGGCTCTCGACAACACAAGCAAAATAAAGAAATGGCAGACATTATCAAAGGGGTTGAACATCAACAAGGATCTTAAGCAGGGTTGTTGCTTGTCACCAACAGTGTTTTAAATATTTAGAAAAAGCCCTGAAAACATGAAAAAGAAAGTGCGAACAGATGGGAATACCACTGAACAATTAATTACTGTTTGATCAAATAGCCAAGATTACCATGATTTAGAATATATGATCCATAAATTAATTGAAGAATACGATAAGTAGGGGGTGGAGGTAAATCTTCAGAAAACGGAATAAATGTGCATTGGCCGGGAGCAACAGGACCTCGTCTTGAAACGACAACATCAGATAAAACAATGCAAAAAGTACAAATATCTGGGAATGCACATCACTAATGACGGTAGTTGAGATGAAGAATGAAGATGTTAAACACAACATAAGAGAAGACGTACAAATTAACCAACATGGATGGTATGGACACGTACAAAGACTGGCGGAAGATAGAATCCCAAACAAAATACTAAATTGGACACCACAGGGAAGAAGAAAGAGAGGAAGACGCCCTGGATACATTTGACTAATACCTGGTCTAACTCAACTCTCAAAATATATATTGAGGGTCTTTCATCAATTTTAAACATCTGTATTTAGTTGCTTTTATTTTTAATTTTGCCTTTAGCCATATCGTTAATAAAGATAACAAAAAATAACTACCACGGCTGACGAACTTGTCAAAATTTTAAGCGTTTCAAAATGTCCCTAGTTGAAATTCCTTGACCTTTCGTTATTTAAGATGACATAAGTAAAATGGTAACAAACCTAAAAAATAGGGTACACGCAGCTCACGATTACAATCCTCTTCCCCCCCAAAATATGGATGCATACTATGAAAAAAATAGTTAGATATTTTTTTTCTTCAGTGCAAGCCAAGCTGTTTGCTTAACTTTTTTATTTTCTTTGGCCAGTACATCGACAGTCACAGTCTGTCCAGGGTATTTTAAGCATAAGTTATGTCCACATTTCTATATTTCAATATTAAGTCGATAAATTATGTTATCCAATCAACACCCAATAATTTTATTTATCCAAAAAAACAGTAAACGCCAGATAGTTGGTTTATTGTGGGTTTTATCAGGCATTAGCCCAAAACTCAGCTGATTTATTGCGGCGTAATAAACTACATTATTTAGCCATAAATCAGAGGTGTAAAAGTTATGTTTGTACAAACTGCTAGCAGTAACGCGCAGGGGGCTATTTCGGTATGCAGCGGGCATAAAATTTGGTGCGCTTGCCGTGCCGCTCTAACAATATGTCACAATTATATTATATCCGGTGTGTCCAAGATAAATAATTGTTTATTACATAAATATGAAGAATTGTTTTCAGGAATTCAAACGTTTTTCGCTAAAATTACGATGTTTAAAAACTCTAGCTTAAAAAAACTGTGCAAACTCCATTTTTTATTTTGGCTAATAGTGCCTTTAGGCTCATGACTGTGAAATTTGAGAGTTGTCATACAATGTTAGAATGATCATAATGATTGCCGATTTTCATCGCGGATGTGGCCCTTAAAAAAGAGGCGGCCCCCGAACAAGAAGAACGAAAGCTGGTAATGAAACTACACAAGACTCAATACATAGGTAGTAGAACTATCAAAAGCTGGAAAAGGATAAGATCTCTTCGTCAACAAAAGACAAAGGATATCATCTGACCAATAACTTTGGAAGAGGGTAATAAATACTTCTCGAAACTGCTGACTGAGCAACGGACAGAATATTAACAACCACAACAGCCACTTAGAATTAATACCAAAGAAGTGAAACTTATTTGTCAATCACTGAAAAACAGAAAATCTCCAGGCCCAGGTAACATTTTTCCAGAATTACTTAAACACGGCATAGAAAAGCTATATAGACAATTAACTAGCCTGTTCCAGAACTGCATTAATGGAGAAAGTTTACCAGAATGGAGAATGGAGAACGTAGTACATAACAACAATAAATAAGAAGGAAAATAAAGACGTATGTGGTAATTATAGAGGAATCGCTGTGCTATTTCAAGAGTCTATGGTAAGCTAGTGAAAAAAAAATTGAGGACTGGATTTAGAGCTGGTAGATCCACTGTGAATCACCTAGTCACAATAACACAGATAATCGAGAAAAAGACGGCACGTAATCAAGAAATACACCTTCTCTGCGTAGATCTCAAGAAAGCGTACGACAGTGTACCCCAGCTAAAACTTTGGGAGGCTCTAGAAAAAAACCAACATCAGCATAGCACTAATAAAAGCTGTTCAAGAACTATAAAGACAGCACAAGCAAAATAAAGAAAGGGGTTTAACATCAACAAGGGCCTAAAGCAGGGTTGTTGCTTGTCACCAACAGTGTTTAAGATCTATTTAGAACAAGCCAAGGTGGAAATACCACTGAACGATTATGTACTGTATACTCTCTGATTCGCTGATAATCAAATAGTCCTGGCTCAAGATTACGACGATTGAGAATATATGACCCGTGAATTAATCGAAGAAATGGGGGTGGAGGTAAATCTTCAGAAAACACCCACAGGACCTTATCTTGGAACAACATCAGATAAAACAATGCAAACATTACTAATATCTGGGAATGCACATCACTAATGACGATAGTTTAGATGAAAAACATCTCAAAAATATTATTTTATAAGGATATACTAAAAAATGGTTGAAAAATTGCCAAAAATATTAGGTGTTCATCATCCTATCTAACTTTTGTTTACAAAAATCAGGTGGACCACCAGTGACGCAAAAATTTAACATATATAAGATCCATAGACTCGGTCTATTCTAGGACCGTGCTCGTCCATGGCTCATCAAACTCCTAGACCTCTTGATATGTCAGATGACCGAAAGTAGAACAATGTTTTGTAAAATATAGATCAATTTAGATTTTATAATTCAGAAAACATTGGCTAAAAACATGCAAAACGCCTTTTTGATACCTTATGTCTAGAAAACCGTTTTCCTTTCGTAAAACAGAATATAAAAAAGTCTTACTGCTTGTAAAATTCCAATTTCTCAAAAAAAAATTAAAAAGTTACAAGACTTTTTTATTATTTTGCCTTCCCCTGCTGTTTGTATATATCAGTCTGTAGCTCGGTCTGAAGTCAAGTTAAATTAAAGAAGTTTTTTAATAGGTCCTAAATATTCCTTTTATACTCAAAAAGTAACATTTTTATGTATAGAAATACGTAGCTGCATAAAATACGGTATTATAAACATTTTTAATGCGTATTTTGTTGCTTGTTTACGAATAAAATTTTTGATATTTAAGGCCCGGTCTATATTATGCGTATTCCGTAGATGCGCATTGTGAAATTAAAACGTTTCCATACAGGTATGCGTAACTCTACTTTACCATGATCAGCTGACGACCACCAGAAACTACTATACGTTTGCACCAAAGGGAACGCAGATCTCTCTACGATAATACGCACCCGCAGGGCCGTACCCAGGGGGAACGGAATAGGGCGCAGAAAAAGAGGGCTTCCTAAAATGGAATAACAACAGTCAATCCAAAGATCAATAAGTCAAAAAAACCTGACAGTGACAGTAAATGATTGTCAGGATCGAAGGAGGTGGCGACTAAGCATCGGTATGGCAAATGCCATTAGATCATAGTACTTGTCTCTGAATATTGCGTACCAGACGAATTTATTTCAGCGCCATCTACCCCTCAATATGGTAAAGCTCGCTGGTGGTTCCTCTATATGGGTTATTTACTCAATGGCACAGTGCTAAATTGAACATAAAGAAGTTTGGATGTAATAGCAAAGTTTAAAAAAACATTTTCAAACCATTTGAAATTTGTATTGGAGAACTTGGCTTGATTCTTTCTCAATTCTTTTTACAGAATACCATTTTCGTGTGCCCTTTTTTACATGAAATGTTTTTGTTATGATGTACGAGTATACCAAGTTACACCCACCGATCCACCCTTTTCTTGCAAAAGCACTTTGTATGGGTTTATTGCATTAGTATTTTGCAGAAATAAAGTAGGTTACCTATCATGTTAACACGCACCGAACCGACAAAGTCTAAATCACAAAGAATATAGCCTGTATTTTTTGTGGTCTAAATCCAGCATCTGCACTTAGTTGTTGTTTCCCTTTTTAGAATAAGTGGAAAGAGTTTTGTCTGGAACAAGATTTCTACGCCTTTAACATCCCATAAACCGTGAATAAATAGTCTCAAAATCGATTTATTTGGCCAAACCAAAAGAATAGACCGGATAATATAACGACTTTGGGCCCCAGCCTTTTTTCCAAACCATAAAACATGATTTGATTGGGGGAAATTGACTCAAATGGGAAAAATCTTTACGAATCAAACTGTCGCCGAGGAAACAAAGACATACTAGTATTTTACTTCATCTTAACGTTTAACCCAGAGATATAGAACACAGGGGCGGTCCCAGAGTTTTAAAAAGAGGGGACCAATTTATATTTTTTGAGTATATAATACTATTTTTTTGCTCAGGTGTGTAATACACGAGAATGTGCCTCTTATATTTGGAGTTCTCTGGACAAAAGGGGGGGCACTTGCCTCCTGTGCCCCCCCTTTCCTAGACCGCCACTGTAGAGCAGCTAGAGATTGGATATCACAATCAAATAAAATAAAAAGAGTGGTTACACCATAGAGGAATGACAGAAGTTTACTGTGGGTTACACCATGCGTTTGACCATTACCATTGAAAAGGCGGATAATTGGTTTAGGTAGCCTAACCAGACTCCGTCAAACTTGCTATACTTTGATTTTATCGTGGCCTTGTCAAAATTGCGGAGGCTGTTAGTGGTTGCTATTTTTGTTGTTTTTTTGTTGGAAAATAAAGTAAATCTTCGACTTTTCCTAATCTAATGGAAAGAGTAATGTTTAAACACCCTGAACAGTTTTTGACAGTTTGGTTTTATCCCAAATGTAATTGAAGAAACTAGCAAAAACACAAATAAACAAAAACTGTTAACAATCACCTGACATTTCTAAATCAAAGAACGAAATGTCAATGGCTAAAATGGCCGCAGTTTCGATTTGCCGCTTTTACTTCCAATCCAATCCGTCAATGTTCTATAATCCGCGCTTTACCCATTTGTATTCTGTCATCATCAGCTGAGCCAAGGCAAAAAAAAACATATCATAACCATCAGCGCTTTTAATTAATAGGGACATTCTCAGTCAGTTAAAATAACAGAAAATTTGACAGCTGTTACTTAGAATAACAGTAACATTCAGGGCAAAAACAGTTTCACACACCTTCAACTTTTTGTTTATTTATATTTATTTATTTATTTTTATTAGATTTATGGCTTTTTACAAACCAAACTACCGAATTTTAGTAACGTAATTCGACTGCATTAAAAAACACAACACAAAACTAACCCTAAAAAACAACGGTAACATAAAGGGAAGGTATGTGGCGTTACCGTAAATAACAAAAAGGAGCGAGAAGCTGCTAATGCACAGACTCAGTAATAACAATAACGGTAACAAAGTGTAAAATACGCGACCCAAAATGTCCCTATTAGTTTCTAGCTAAGTTTATTAAGTTTTTTTAACATATAAATAATAGGGATTTGACAACGATGCATCAAATTTTCATACATAGTTGAATTTGACGAATTAGAACAGTTAATAGATGCGCGGATCTGCTGCAGGAAGCAGAGTAAGAGAGAGGATGCTGACGAAGATGACAATAAAAATATGGGAATAAGAAGGTACCGAAGAATCGTAACAGAGGAGACAGAATGGAAAGCTCTGGGTAATCAGGCTAAAACCCAGCAGGGGTTAAAATGCCACTTGAAGAAGAAGAATAGGGATTTGTAAGGCGCATATCAAATTCTCTTTACACAAAGTGTCAAAAAGTCACATTTTTAAATGTCAAATAAGAATTTCTCCTTTAAAGAAAGCTCTTATAATTGATCATGATTTTATGAGTTGCTCTAATTTTTATTTTTTTATGGCAGCTACTACATTGAAGAATCTCAGGATTTTGCGTTGCAGGCAAAAATACCAGACGGGCAGTAATGTTTTGCAGAAACGTCTATCAAGATCAAAATTCAAGAACAAAATAATCTTTCAAGGAATAAATCTTATCTTTTTGAAAGCTTGCACAAAGTCTTGTGAGAAAAAATCCTATCCAAAGGTTTTATTTCATCCCGTGCAAACTCTGCCGGGATCGCATATCCACAAGATAAGAAAATCATTTATGTGATTATTTATTATTTGTTGGCGAAAATATAAAAAACATTACCAACAGATTTGACAAAGAAAGCTTTTATAATAGGGAATTATTGGAGTAAAGCCAGGCAGTAACAGTGCCGAGCAGTATTCTGACAGTTTTCAATTGAAAACTGACGGTTGATCTTTCAAAATTGATATACCAAAGTCGAATTTTTAAACCTAGTCGTTTATTTTCCATTAATAATGGCGGCACTATTAACTCCGGCTCTAATAATACACAAAGGCCTAATTTTGAAAGAAGACAGATGTTCTTATAATGCAAAACTGTCAGAATAGTATCGGACACAATTACTGCCTGGCTTTATTTTTAGAATTATAAATATTAATTTAGTCCCTCAAACAGAAATTAAAATAAAATATTGCATCAAGTAGGGCCAGCCAGATCACCTCGAATTGGCGCGGCGTTAAGAGGACTGTTCTATGAAATCTACGATAAGATGCTCAAATACAGATTACATACTTGCGTAGGTAACAAAATTACATTTGTTTCACAATCGAAAAACTATTTTTTTAAATAATTTAACATATTCGTAATTTAAAGATAAACTAAATATAAATGGTTAAGAAGCTATTTTTATGCTCTATTTAATGACCTATAAATCCAATATAGCGGCCATTAGAACAAATAAAATTCGCTATGGTTCCAAAAAAACTAGAAGGCCTAGAAAAAAATCGTTAACGTCATTCTGATTTCCAGTCTTTGTTGTCTCAGTTGGTCCAGAGATTCTCATCTACTTCTTTTTCTCTGATTTTTCTATCTATTCCTTCTCTCCAACTTAGTCTGGGTCGTCCTCTCTTTCTTTTTCCCTGTGGCGTCCAATTTGGTATTTTCTTTGAAATTTCGCCATTTTTTGCATATCATATAAGTTGGTTAATTTGTATGTCTTCCGTTATTTTGTGTTTAACATCCATAATTTCTCGAATTCTTTCATTTCTCACTCTTTCAGGGGCCATTCTTCACTACCATAACTGATGACACTTTTCACTATGCTATTGTAAATTCTATGTTTGTTTTGATACAGCCTTATCCCAGAGAATGCTGTTGAGATGTCTAATTGCTTGTCTTCCTTAACTACAGTCATTAGTGATGTGCATTTCTAGAAATGTGTACTTTTTACCTGATGTCGTTGTTCCAAAATAAGGTCCTGTTGCTCCTCACTAATGCACATATATTCCGTTTTCTGAAGATTTACCTCCATCCCCCACTTATCGTTTTCTTGAATTAATTTATGGGTCATATATTCTAAAACTTCGTAATCTTGAGCCAGGACTATTTCATAATTAGCGAAGCAGAGAGCATACAGTACATAATCGTTCAGTGGTATTTCCATCAGTTCACACTTTCTTTTCCATGTTCTCAGGGCTTGTTCTAAATAGATCTTAAAAAATGTTGATAAAAAGCAACAACCCTTCTTAAGACCCTTGTTAATATTAAACCCCTTTGATAATGTCTGCCCTTTCTTTATTTTGCTTGTGTTGTCTTTATAGAGTTCTTGAACAGCTTCTATTAGTGTTACGCTGATGTTGTTTTTTTGAAAGCCTCTCAAAGTTTTAGCTGGGGTACACTATTATACGCTTTCTTGAGATCTATGTAGAGGAGATGTATTTATTGATTACGCGCCGACTTTTTCTCAATTATCTGTGTTATTGTGAATAAGTAATTCACAGTGGATCTACCAGCTCTAAATCCAACTTGTTCTTCGCCTTCAATATCACAGTATTCGTCTTCCATTCTCCTTACCATAGACTCTTGAAATAGTACTAAGATAAATTAAATCCTAGTGGTAGTCCCTTCACTTCTAAATGCAAATTAAATTGTTTTTTCTCTCCTGAGGTACAGAAATGTAAAATCTGTCTAGTTTTCATTACTCGTACTTAAATGTTTTGATTAAACCTGTATATAAAACGCATCATTTCAGTCTTAAAAAATACAGAATAAAAGTGCTTTTTTTTCCCTAAAATACATAAAATTATTTTTAGCAACCGAAATCCAATAAAAAATTTCCCCGTTTCATAAGACCGCAAGATTCGCATGGATTGATACTTTTAAATTTAAGTAAAATCCTTTCAATTCGGTTCTCTTCTTCTCCCCCAAATCACGCCACGCCAAAGTTAGCTCTTTTAAAAACCCCCTAAAAACACTTCGTTTTAGTCAATGTAGCTGCAAGGCTTAAATTCATATACCTACTGATTTGACATTTAGACTAGTGTAAATAGATTTAAAATATTAAAAACAGCATTAAATTAAAACTATTAGAAATGAAAGAAAATATCATCAAAGCCATCAGAAAAAATAAACTAGGCTACACGGTAAAAAAAAGTGTCTTAGATCAAAGCAAATTGGTTTGAAGTAAAATAATTTGTGCTTTCCTATTCACCAAAAGAATATTTTTTTGAAATAGCGCTAAAAATGTCTTGCTTCTTATTTTAATGTGAAACAGAAATTGTTTTATTATAAATTAGAACTGAATTAATCTAAGGCACCGTTTACTCTGGAAGCAAAATATTACTTATATGATGACAATTTGTTACAAAAAGGAATATACTGAAACAAAATAATTAAAGAAGAAAAATAAAGTCTCATTTCAAGGTTAAACGTTGCGTTGAACTAAAAAGAAATATTTTAATTCAAAACAAATTGTTTTATGGTAAAACAATTTATTGATTGTAGACAAAAATTTTTAACTTGTAGGGAGTAGATAATGGTTTTAAACGGTTTTCCGCGAAACAAGACTTAACTTTTTTGGATAGAAGATCTTGTTTCGCTAAAAACCGTGAAAAACATTATCCACCCCAAAAATTTAAACTTATTTCACCCTAATAACTCAGATAGATTCCACGAAGCCGAACCAAGCCAATCCACATAAGAAGAGGTGTCAGACAAGGTGACACAATATTCCCTAAACTATTTAACCAGGCCCTAGAAGATGTTTTTAAAAGCTTAGATTGGGAAGAAATAGGCATCAAAGTAAGCGGACAATACTTGAACCCCCTAAGATATGCTGATGATATCGCCTTAATAACATACAAGAAAGAAGAACTGATAAAAATGCTGGAAGAACTGGATACAGCAGCTAAAAATATAGGCTTACGTATAAACTACACTAAAACTAAAATCATAACAAACACAGACAAAGATATTACGATCAGATAAACCAAAAGAAAATAGAACAAGTAGAGGAATATACCTGGGACAAAATATTAAACTAAAAAAAGAAAACCAAACAACTGAAATCAAGAGACGAGTAAGATTAGCCTGGGCTGCAGTCGGTAAATTAAGCTACATATTAAAAAATCAAAAATATCCTCATTATCTCAAAACAAAATTGTATAACCAATGTATCCTTCCTGTACTGACCTGTGGATCCCAGACGTGAAAACTTACAAAATCAAACATGGATAAGCTAACAAAAGCCCAAAGATTAATGGAAATACATGTTACATGTAAAGCTAACAGATAGAAAAAGAAATGAATGGATAAGAAATAAAACAAAAGTAAGGGATGTCAGAGGAGAAGTAGCAAAATTAAAATGAAAATTTGCCGGTCATAATATCAGACAGAAAGACGATTGATAAAACAAATGTATTGTAAACTGGAGACCTTGGGAAAATAAACGAAGTACACATTAAATTAAAACTATTAGAAATGAAAGAAAATATCATCAAAGCCATCAAAAAAAATAAACTAGGCTACACGGTAAAAAAAAGTGTCTTAGATCAAAGCAAATTGGTTTGAAGTAAAATAATTTGTGCTTTCCTATTCACCAAAAGAATATTTTTTTGAAATAGCGCTAAAAATGTCTTGCCTCTTATTTTAATGTGAAACAGAAATGTTTTTATTATAAATTAGAACTGAATTAATCTAAGGCACCGTTTACTCTGGAAGCAAAATATTACTTATATGAAGACAATTTGTTACAAAAAGGAATATACTGAAACAAAATAATTAAAGAAGAAAAATAAAGTCTCGTTTCAAGGTTAAACGTTGCGTTGAACTAAAAAGAAATATTTTAATTCAAAACAAATTGTTTTATGGTAAAACAATTTATTGATTGTAGACAAAAATTTTTAACTTGTATGGGGTAGATTACGGTTTTAAACGGTTTTCCGCAAAACAAGACTTAACTTTTTTGGATAGAAGATCTTGTTCCGCTAAAAACCGTGAAAAACATTATCCACCCCAAAAATTTTAACTTATTTCACCCTAATAACTCAGATAGATTCCACGAAGCCGAACCAAGCCAATCCTCATAAGAAGAGGTGTCAGCCAGGGTGACACAATATTCCCTAAACTATTTAACCAGGCCCTAGAAGATGTTTTTAAAAGCTTAGATTGGGAAGAAATAGGCATCAAAGTAAGCGGACAATACTTGAACCCCCTAAGATATGCTGATGATATCGCCTTAATAACATACAAGAAAAAAGAACTGATAAAAATGCTGGAAGAACTGGATACAGCAGCTAAAAATATAGGCTTAAGTATAAACTACACTAAAACTAAAATCATAACAAACACAGACAAAGATATTACGATCAGATAAACCAAAAGAAAATAGAACAAGTAGAGGAATATACCTGGGACAAAATATTAAACTAAAAAAAGAAAACCAAACAACTGAAATCAAGAGACGAGTAAGATTGGCCTGGGCTGCAGTCGGTAAATTAAGCTACATATTAAAAAATCAAAAATATCCTCATTATCTCAAAACAAAATTGTATAACCAATGTATCCTTCCTGTACTGACCTGTGGATCCCAGACGTGAAAACTTACAAAATCAAACATGGATAAGGTAACAAAAGCCCAAAGATTAATGAAAATACATGTTACATGTAAAGCTAACAGATAGAAAAAGAAATGAATGGATAAGAAATAAAACAAAAGTAAGGGATGTCAGAGGAGAAGTAGCAAAATTAAAATGAAAATTTGCCGGTCATAATATCAGACAGAAAGACGATTGATAAAACAAATGTATTGTAAACTAGAGACCTTGGGAAAATAAACGAAGTAGGGGAAGACCCCAAATGAGATGAGCGGATGGTTTGAAGAAACACGCGAGAACTAGATGGATGAACACGGCGACAGACAGAGAAGAGTGGAAGATATTGGGGGAGTCCTATGTCCAAAGATGGATTGAAGAAGGCGAAATAGATAGAATAGAATAGATAGATAGTACTCAGATAGAGCCTAACTCATTTTTCCTGTTGGCTGCGATATATTTTCTTTTATTTTCAATATATATAATATTCATGCTGTTATTACTTTTTTGGTCTAATTTGCAATAGAACTTGATTTTGCCCGATCTCAGACATACTCATTGCGAGGTGGTATAACAACTTGTAATTATATGTCAAGACAAATCTTGCCCCTCCACCGCCTACTTTTATCCGCAATAAAGCCGATTTTCATTGACTTTACATAAAACAACGATAGATTTTGGGGTTTTTTCGATCGGATTTTATTCTTTCACGGTTTGAGACTACGTAAAAAATTGTTCGATAAGATAAAGCCAACTTTACAGCGACTTGAAGTTGAAATGATTTTATATCAACTTTTAAAAATCGCTTCAGAATGCGATAATCATATACTATAGATATGTAAACCAGTAGCGTACCCAAAGAAGGCTTAGGGGCTGAAGCCCCCCCCCCACATCATACACTGAATATTGACCCTAAAACATGAATTTTCCACAAAAGTCAAGATTAAAATGTATCGACCTACGCTCAAGCCCCCCCCCCCCAGAATCCATCTTTGCGTATCGATTCGCGCTCAAGCCCCCCCCAAGATTTATTTCTGCGTACGCCACTGTGTAAACAATTGCTTTTTCATTTATTTTTCTGTAAAACTTATGAAAACCATATTCAAATTTTTTTTTTTTGCCAAACAATTTTCACCCAATGCTAGATAATACTCTGTGCGATAAAACTGCCGACCGAGGGAGGAACGCAGCGAGTTATTTTTTGAAACTTTGTGTTGTTTAATATTTTGGTGTAGAATTGGGTACTGCATCGGGACTGCACTTTTTTATTTCTCAACATTTATTTTTGGTGTAAATGGCCTGTTTGCACGATTTTTAAAGCTTAATACAATAATTGTCTACTAAATTTTATCTGTCACTTTTAATTTCCGAGATATAACTAAAAGTTATATTTTTTCTTACGGAATGACCATTTCGTTACTTGATTTTCGAAATCGAAATGTTATAACTTTGTGTTATATCTCAGAAACTAAAAGCCTCAGATAAAATTTAGTTTGATTATTGCATTAAGCTTCAAAAACCCTACAAACAAGCCATTTACAACAAAGAGAAATTTTGAGAACTAAAAAAGTTATAGTCCCCAATCCAAAATGCAGACTTTTCAAAAAGCCCCCGTAGCGGACAAACGGGTTGATAAATCAAAATGCGGTTTTTACCAAAAATCTTGTCTTAAAATTTATAGTTCGCAAATGGGTGTTAGTTTTTTTTCTCCCATAGTTCGTTTTATTTTATTCGATCAGTACAATAGGGTATATATAGGATCAAGTGGTCTAAAAATGAGAAAGTTTTTAAAAATTTTATATTTTTACGATTTTAGACTCATCTGTAGAACTTGAATATTTTTTTTTAGGATATAAGCGATAATCAGAAAAAATATTGCAATTTACCTTAAAAAAGTTCAAAAATGAGACAGGTCAGTCGAAATATGAGACAGTGATGAAATTCACGTATAAACAGTCGGATCGCCGTCTAAACAAAAAATAAGACATTCTGGTTAAATACAACAAATGTGCAAACATTTTTATTTATACGAAAACCGATTTACGAACGCACACGACAAATGTTTCGGTAACGTTTTTAAAAGGTTTTTGCTACAAATAAAGCTATAGATTTTGTAATTTTAATTATGAGCCTATTTTTTATACAAATATAAAATAAATTTTAGGTATGAGGTCCCTTCAATTGCTGCTACCACACGCTAAAAAAAATTGTCTTAAATCAAAGCAAATTGCTGCACTGCTTATATGAAAACAATTTGCTTTGTTACAAAATGGAGTATACTGAAACAAAACAATTAAAAAAGAAAAATAAAGTCTTCTTTCAAGATTAAACGCTGCGTTGAACTAAAAAGAAATATTTTAATTCCTACAAATTGTTCTAAGGTAAAACAATTTATTCAAGAAAAGAACGTGTTTTTATTGAAGACCAATTTTTTTACCGTGCAGCACAGCAATGGCTAGAAAAGGTATTGTTTTCGACGAAAAAAATTTTTTGAGATAAGGGTGAAAATGTGTTATTTGCGTGTGTTTTGACCTACCCTAGCAGCAGTGGCGCACCCATGAATATATCTTGGGGGGGGGGGGGACCCGAGGCCTCTTGGGAGGGGCCCGAAGCCTCATGATGTCGAATTTTAAGCTACTTTTTGTGTTTTTTTTTTCTGAAATATGTAAAAAAATCTAAGGCTTGGAGGGGGCCCGGGCCCCGGCCCCCCCCCCCTGGGTGCGCCCATGCTAGCAGTATCGTCGTGATATCTGTCTGTGTGTGTGTGTGTGTAACTCTGTCCGTAACACGATAGCTCCTAAACCGCCCAACCGATTCGTAGGAGCTTTCGTTTCAGAGATATTTACAAAAAACTGTTTTTAAGGTTCATATAGCATGGAGTTTACTTGGAGTGTGCTAATGGGTTAAGAAGGTAAAAAATTTAACTTTGTGATATATCTCAGAAACTAAAAGTGTCAGATAAAATTTAGTTTGATTATTGCATTAAGCTTTAAAAACCCTACAAACAAGGTAATTACACCAAGAAGAAATTTTAAGAAATAAAAAGTTATAGGCCCCAATCCAAATTGCAGACTTATTACAAAGCCCCCGTAGTGCAAAAACGGGTTGATATATCAAAATGCGGTTTTTACCAAAAATCTTATCTTGAAACTTGAAGCTCGCTAAGTGGGGTCAGTTTTTCTCTCCCATAGAAGTACAGTAGAACCCCGATTATCCGTGCGCGGATTATCCGGGCTGCGGATTATCCGTGCTATGATTTCCCATCATCGAAATTGTGTTTTTGAAGTTCTATAGAAATAGCGTTACCGGAAATCACTCGACCAAAACCTTATGTAGAATTATATATTTTGTTCTGTTATCTTTTTATGCAATACACACATGTAAACTTAGTGTGAACTGATGGGATCTTTTTTTTTCTGTCATATTTTGAGTATATACATACATACATATACATAATATGTATGTAACATGTAATAAATGAATGTTCGGATTATCCGTGCTTTTCACTTATCCGTGCGTCGTCCGGTCCCGTGGAGCACGGATAATCGGGGTTCTACTGTACCTGCGTTCTCACTTAAAAGTGACCAATTTGAATCACCCTGTACAGGGTGTCCCACTTATTGTAAAAGATAGAGGATTTGGGATTCCACATTACTGTCGACAAATTTTGAGAAAGAAAATATATATCAAACGTTTTTTGCTAGCCCTTGTAGTTTTGAAACTACGAGGGAAATAAGGCAGATATTTTAATTCTGTTAAAACTTCTTTGCAGAAAGTTGATTCTGTCAATAAAATGACGTTCTCAACTTTTTTATAGGTAGGGGTTAATTGGCGACCCAATGTGAAGCAAAAAATTGAAAAAAAAATCTTGGTTCTTATTTAACTTAATAGTTTTTTTTCTAAAAATCTCGAATCCGACTCGAGGGACCAAAATTTTGATAACGTCATTTTATTGACAGGATCAACTTTCTGTAGAGAATTTTAACAAAATTGAAATATCTGCACTGATAACAAAGATATGACCGATTTTTAGAATTCAGAATTTTTGAATTTTCCCTCGTAGCTTCAAAACTACAACGGCTGGAAAAAAACTTTTGACGTATTATATTAGGTCTTGAAAATTAAGGACGATGATGTCAAATCCCCAATGCTCTATCTTTTATAATAAGTGAGTGTCCCAGTCAATACCACCAAAAATGGGACACCCTGTACATTTGGGCATTTAAATATTTTTTAAAGTAACCGATGCACACAGGCGGGTTTTTAGAAAAAGCTGGCCGTAACCCCTAAACATTAAAAAGCCCTGTTTAATTGTAAAATTGCTATTAGTGCAATCACTGATGATCATGCTAGGCCGTGACACATTACACGCCTAATTTGAAAAACAATGCTATAGTAATGACAGATGAAACGTCCATTTAATTTTTTATGTTATTTGCGTTACTTAGGGTCCATCTCACCGACTTTTTTTTCGTTACTTAGCTTAAAGCGTTTCTTAATATAATCATAATATGACGTAATAAGGAACACTTAAGGCTAAGTAACGAAAAAAAAGTCGGTGCGATGGGCTATTAAATTTACACAAGTTGATGATTAAAAAGCCCTTTTAAAACTTGCGCCAATTGTCAAAAATAATTTTTTTAAACATCGTTGAATCTGGAGGTCTCTAGCTATTTATTGTACGTATTTAACATTGGTTTTTATTTTATTGGTAATATTTTAAACCCGTTTAAAGAAAACGTGGCAGAAAACTTTTTAAATTTTCATTTTCTGAAATAGAACTTGATTTAATGTTTCAACTTCATCCAACTTTATTGACATTTTTGGTCCTATTAAGTGCATGTATATGTTTTCTAAGTAACAAAGTCAGTTTCAGCTGCGGAGTTATGCGGATCGGGTCAAAAAGTTAAAATTTCTTTTTGTGTATATGAAAATTGTCCAGTGAAAAATATTTCTTAGCTTTAATAATAATGGTTTTTGTAAACCAAAAGTATACTTATTATGTCACATGTATTCTGATTTCACTTTTACCTTCCTAGCCCGCGCAGCAATGGCTAGAGAAGGTATTATTTTCGACAACAACAAAAATTGAGATAACACTGAAAATGTGTTATTTTGGTGTATTGTATCTTATCAATTTTATCGTGACGTCTGTCCGTGTGTGTGTCTATCTGTATTTAGGGGTGTGTATAGATATCTGCGCGGCGCAAGCCAAATAAAAGGGTGGGGGTAGATTTCAAAAATTAGAGTATATATGAAAATATGGCGTGTGTGATATCAAACGAAGGGTAATTGAGTCTGGAGTTACACAAAATACATTTTAGTTTATTTAAAAAGAAAGGGCGGAAGCTCGGGTGGAAGTAGATTTGAAAAATTAGACTTTGAGGAAAAATATGGCGTGTGTCATATCAAACGAAAGGTAATTGAGTCTGGAGTTAAACAAAATACATTTTAGTTTTTTTTTTAAAGGGTAGATTTTAAAAATTAGAGTTTAGGTCAAAATGTGGTTTGTGTGGTATCAAACGAAAGGTAATTGAGTCTGGAGTTGAATAAAATATATTTCATTGTTTAGTTATATTGGCTTACACGTACACTATAACTATAGTACCTAGTGTGAGCTTAGGTGCCCATATATTGGCAGAGCGTTTTTCTTGCTAGACAATATACTTTATTGATAACGAAAGTCGGGAAAAACAGATAAAGTTCAATTAATTTTTTTTTCAAAAATATCAAATTGTTTTATGCAATTGCGAATTATACATACCTACATGCTGGTTAAAACATTTTTTCATGGATCACTGCAATTATTAAAATCAAATATTTCAATATCTTGTAAAAGTTAATACAGTCAAAATTCTGGCATTTTAATTAATTAGTAATGTTCCAAATTTTAATTTTTTGTGCAGGGTCCTTAAAGAATTTTTCTTCTTTATCTTTTTTAAACAATAAATCATATATTTTTTTATTACTATATGCAATTTTAGGGGGCTCTAAATGGATCTTAGGTTTTGACCAGCTTTTTCGTGAAATCTGCCTGTGTGCGATGTAGTGTAACATTATACAATAAAATTATTTACGAAATCTTCCCATTTCACAGGTGCAATGCCACTATCATTGATCCTAAACTATAGGTGAATTTTTTTACAATTTTAGAAAAAATGCACAAGTTATATCTTTAAATCTAACTGTTGTGCTTTTGTGTTTCCTGTAAATTATATCTAGCTAAATGCACCTGCAATCTGGCCATATTTCATTCGTTTTTAGATTGCGTAAAATCGATACGAATTAAAATCGATAATAATCGAGAAGAAATCAAGGAATAAAATTAATTGGACATATATCGTACCTTACAAATAATTGTACATTTTCTTTAATCTGAACATAGTTAACATTTTCTGACCGACTACTTTCTATATACAGTATCAAAATACCAATATAATAACTTCTCTTTAAAAGTTACAACTTTGTAGTTTGGATGCTAAAGAAAACAATTTCAATTTTTTTAACAGAAATTTTTTTTTATATCAGACGTGTGTGAATGTGCCTTCTCCTTAGCAGTTTTAAAAAATAATTAACGAATATTCTTTGTAGTCTTATTAATATTTTTTATCTATCCATACTGTAGGACAATTAATGGATATTGAGGAGCTCTGGTTTAAATTAGCGCCGTTTAGACAGCGCTGCTCAAAATAGCGCGTAATGATTTATCGCTATTTTGAAATAACGCGTAACGAATTAGCGCGCAATAAAATAGAGCTGTTCTAAAATAGCGCGGAATGAAATAGCGCTGTTTTAAAACAAAGCCAATATCGAAAAAAAAAGAAGAAAATTTGACCTGACACAACCTGACGTAGTATGACTTGATCTAACCTCACAACCTAACCTAACCTGACAACATAACCTAACTTGGCCTCACTTTGGTTAGGTTAGGGTGAGTTGTCATGTTAGCTTAGGTTAGAGCAAGTGAACATATGTCAGGTTGTGTCAGGTAAGGTTTTCTGTCTTTTTTCGATATAAGCACTTTTTAAAACAGCGCTATTTTGTAACTAGCTCTATTTCAAATTTTGTAACGCGCTGTTTTAAATCAGCGCTATTTAATTACGCGCTATTTTGTTACCGGCGCCATTTAAAATGTTTCATAGCTTCAAAACTTGCCAGTAATTAAAAAAAACAAACTCGTTTATATCTCAAAAACGACAGCAGCTAGAGTAACGTAGTTTTCACAAATTGATCTCAAAATTCATTTTTAAATCAAATAAAATTGCCTAAAAAACTTAACTTAACCTAATTTAACTAAAATGAAATTGCCTAATTGCCTAGTTTATTCATTAATTAAATGTTGAATATTTTTTACGTTAATTCTGTACATTGGCAGCGGAGACAATGGACATTTTTTAAGTGTTTTCTTTTTTTTACATTTTTAATAAGCCAACAGTCTTTGAAATCGGAAAAGTGGTAGGATCAAACCCCAAAAAAATGTTTTTATTGAATGACCCTATAGAAATGGCTTTGTACAATCAATATATTTTTTGCCAAGAGGTAACATATTGTTCCTTTTGGCACCCAACCAATTATTATAGCGCCTATATTTTACAAGCGCACCCATACTGATTTTAAGAACCTGATATATATTTTTGACCTGCCTGTCAGTTTCGATAGAATGTTTCAGATTAGAAAATTGGTCTTTAAAATAAAATGTCAACCCAATATGTATCTCAATCTGTTAAATACATAAAAACAAAAAATTGTGTGTGCTTAAGACCACACGGCAGAAGTGTAAACTTCAACAAGGCGAAATTGATAATACTGGCCTTCATCTGCATCATCATATCGCTCGCTGAATGTTCCTTTCACAGTCGACTCGAGCCGACCATAGATAAAGGATTTGCGGCGCGGTTCAGTGAGTTTTTATTAGATAGGCAACTCCGGCTGTTTGACAGATCGTTAACTCTGTGGCGCCCACTACTGAGCTTAGTGACGATCTAAAAGTTGAGGCGGGAAATTTGAATCGCCTTTTATAATAAATTTTCTTTAATTTTAAAGTTTTTTTTGAAATTTTTAATCAGTTATAAGATATAAACAGATTGAAAATAATATATAAAGTGCAATAAATAAAACATTTTTTAAATGAGTTTTAATTATTATAAAAAAAAGCTACAAATTAACGACTAACTATTAATGAAATAATACATAGTCCAATTGATTGGTAAAATAAAATATAATGAAAAACCAAACACTATCTACAGTCGAACCTCTATAACTCGAACCTGAAGGGACAACCAAAACAGTTCGAGTTATGGAGAGTTCGAGTTATAGAAACTCGAGTTACATAGGTTAAAATACATGTAAAAAGTGCAGGGACCTCTTAGAAGGTTCGAGTTATAGAGGGGTTCGAGTTATAGAGGTTCGAGTTAGAGAGGTTCGACTGTAGTTTATTTAAATTTGCTTTTAACATTTCTGGTGAGTGAATAAATAATTAAACAGTTGTTCGTGAAGAGAATCATTCTTAAATGTGTACTTTTTAACAGCTTGACGAAAATCTGACATGATTTAAAAGTACCTCCTCGCCTTGGTTGTAAGTTGTGTAGGGTATGTTTCAAAGCAGTATATACATAGCTTATCAGTGGTCACACATATTATCCAAAAGCTGAAAACAATAAAAAAAATCAACTTATAACCACATTTATCATAGGTACTAGATTATGGTTAGATAAAGATTTAAAATTAAGGAATAAATTTATTCAAAGTACATTACGCTGCTGGGTAATCCCTCGTTTACCCATCAATTAAGCACAAATTTAGTGTTAATTTTGTATGTGTCTCCCTTTTACTTAATATCAAAAGAAAGGGATAGACATAAAATTAACACTAAATTTGTGCTTAATTGATGGGCAAATAAGGCACCTACCAGACATTGGAAACCTGTATTCAGAGTTCCGTAAAGTAAGAGATAAGAAGTTAAAAAGACACTACCAATACAAATTTTATCAAATGCCAATCTAACCTCAAATGAGAAAATACGAAAACTTACCTTAAAATGCCTCGGAAAACTATGCATTTTATACTCGTCTGAACTTTAGACACTTCACCCAGAAAAGCAACTAGAAATTCTTATTCTTTTATATTTAAAAATTGCAAAAGTTACAAATTTAACAAAATTTAATTTTAATGCGTCACAGCAGCAAAGATTACCTACATAAGCCAAAAAGATAGATTTAAAATGAACCCGAAATAAAATGCGGTAGAAGAGGTTTTTCTACCTGAAAAAAAAGGGACGGAAAATCCAAACCCCAGATAATTCTCAAAAAATAGAATAAGGAACAAACGCGCGACCGCAGCGCCTCTTTTGAGCTTAGTGAGAACTTGAACCCAACGACCTGTCAAATTGCATTGCGTTTCCTAGGCATGGTGCCGAATTCAACCAAATGAGCGTTGGCTGACGGCTCAGTTCAATTCAGTACCCACAAAAACTGCTAAAAGCGCCGAAAGAAGTTTACACTTCAAAAATGACGAAAATGTATCTTATCCCTGCAATTCGATACATTTTGACAATTGTTTTACATCAGACGTGAGCAACTCCTTTTGAAAGGAAATTTTGTTATAAAAAATTATGGGTACTTGCAAGCAGGTTGGCATTAGTTTTCAAACATTTTGTGGTGTGCATGGTGAGTTGCCGCAACGTCCGAAGTAGACCAAAATATAAGTGAGGACAAATTGTATTGTAACCGGATATTTTTTTTTCTGTGGTTTTAAAAATGTATTTGCCCGAAGTTCGAATGATTTCTGCGCCAGCGCACTCAAACTTTAAACATGAACTTGATTGACCAAAAAATCATCAAAGTACCTAGACTTGTTTTGGCGAATAGTAGATATATGTATTCGCACTATTCGTATTTAACTTTATTATGTATACAAGAGATGTTTTTCAGTTTACCAAATTCTAGAGAATAGTGTTTTTCCCATATATGAGCCCCACAAAAGAGCTATCCAACCAAGGAAAATTTAATAAAAGTTTCAAGTTTAGCGAAATGCCCCTTTGTCTACTATACCGTACACTGTACATTTACCCTAATATTAAGTTTATTAAATAAAGGATACTAGGGGTACAATGACAAATAAAAGAAAATAGTATGGTCACTGGACCTTCATTATGGCCACCCTCTATATTATACAGGGTGAGACATATTACTTAATTTAGATACTTACCAAAACCAAACAACATCTTCAATACTTATTAACAGGTCATCATTTGATTAACGTATTACCTTGGTTAACGTGTTACCTGGGTTAACGTGTTACCTTGGATAACTTATCACCTGTTAACCCATATTATATATGACTAACATGCTACAGACTGATTAACGTGTTATGCACTGATTTTTTTGTAATACCCCGATTAACCTGTTATAACTGATTGACGTCTTACACACTGAGCAACGTGTTATGCATTAAATAATGTGTTATACCTGCCCTAATATGATGTTAATGTTATAACTAATTATCTAGTTACACATTGACTAACTTTTTATACTTGTATTACACGTGTGTAAATGTTAACGTCAATTCATTGACTAACGTGTGATAACTAATTAACGAGTCACACACTGATTATTCTGACACAGTTACTAATATATAAGCACGACAGGGCCTTACACAATGACTAACGTATTATGTAACTTATTAAAGGTTTCCGCTCTGAGTTACTATTAAAACTTGTTAACGTGTTTATGCACTGATTATCGTGTTATACAGTGATTAACGTGTTACATACAGATTTTACTTTAATTAACGCGTGATATACGCTGATTAACGAACAAGACACTAATTAATGGTTGAAGCTACATTAATATACCTTCCACGATATAAACTATTATCATGTCACACACTGACAAAGGCCTTCCATTCTGACTAACGTGTTATGTTATGCATTAATTAAAGTTTTACGCTCTGAGTAGCATGTTCAAACTGATTAACGTTTTTTACCTTTAGTAACGTGTTATGTACTGATTGTTATACTTTGATAATCGTGTTATACACTGATTACCGTTTTACATTCTGATTTTAACTTGATAAACGCGCGTTACACTGATTAAAGTAAAATACGCTAATTAATAGTCGAATATACATTAATATACTTTCCACGATACATAATATTATCCTGTCACACACGGACTAATGTATTAAGCACCTAGCAAAGGCCTCACAAACGGACTAACGTGTAATCTTATGCACTGATTAAAGTTTTACGCTCGGGGTGGCATGTTAAAACTAATTAACGTGTTTTACATTTACTAACATGTTATGCATTGATTAATGTGTTATACTTTGATTGTCAAATTAATGGTGGAATATACATTAATATACTTTCCGCGATATATAATATTATCCTGTCACACACGGACTAATGTATTAAGCACCTAGCAAAGACCTTACAGGCGGACTAACGTGTAATGTTACGCATCGGTTAAAGTTTTACGTTCGGGTGGCATGTTTTGCATTAATGTGTTTCACATTTATTAACATGTTATGCAGTGGCGCACCCAGGAATGTGTCTTGGGGGGGGCCCCGACAGCTACAAAGCGCACCCTCAAAAAAGTGGCGGCCAAAAACAAAATACTCCAACCACCACCCACCCAACCGAACCGAACCGCGCCGTAGAAAAAAAAAAAAAAAAAAAAAAAAGGTCGTCATGTCTTTTCGCAACTCCGCCACAGCTTGGGCTTGGGAGGGGCCCGAAGCCTCCTGCTGTCAAATTTTAAGGTATTTTTCATGTTTTATCATCAAATATGTGGAAAATATATTAAAAATCTAAGGCTTGGGGGGGGCCCGGGCCCCGGGGCCCCCCCCTGGGTGCGCCCTTGTGTTATGCACTGATTAAGGTGTTATACTTTGATTATCGTGTTATACAATGATTAACAAGTTACATACAGATTTTACCATTATTTACGCGTGATACACTGGTTAACGTAAAAGACACTAATTATTCGTGGAAGATACATGAATATACTTTCCACGATACAAAATAGTATCCTGTCACACACTGACTAATGTATTAAGCACCTGGCAAAGGCCTTACACACTGATTAACGTGTTATGTTATACATTGAGTAAAATTTTGCGTTCTGAGTGGCATGTTAAAACCGACTAACGTGTTTTACAGACAGATTTCACCTTGCTTAACGCGTAATACCCTGATTAACGTAACGTAAAAGACACTAATTAAATGGTGGAAGATGCATTAATATAGTTTCCATGATACATAATAGTTCGTGGTTACTCTCACTCTGTAAATGAATAAAATTCACGTTTGGCCACTGCTAGGAAGGCGTATAAAGGTCAACAGTCCACAAATTAAATAGCCGCCCTTCAAATAACTGTCAAATTTGTACCGAGTGACTCTGCAAATAATAAACATTAGCCCTCTTTATACAGTACTCCCCAAAAGTTTGAAACAGTGTATTATTTTCGTAAATAGTGGTGATGAATTTTAAGCAAACTTGTCTTTCTAGTTTCTACATATTTTAAGTCACAGACAGAAAGTTGCCGTTTACTAATTCTTAACTTTTTTTATCTCGTTTATATTTAGACAATTTCGGGAATGGGACCATCAAAGCAACTGATTTGTAAGAGAAACGTTTTCTCATCTTTATTATCATCATAAAATCTTTAGATTTAAGCAAAAAATTAATTCTGAATTGTACAAAAATTTGGGCGCCTCAGACAAATTAAGATATTAGCTTGTCTAACGAACTGTCACGATCAGCTGTTTTTCGATCCAAGATGGTTGCCATCGGACAAACAAAGCGTTTTCCCATAAGCCGCAATGTTAACAAAAACGTAATTTAAAAAAAAAGTGAAACGATTTAATTTACAACAGAGATGCTGTTTTAAGTATTGACCCTTTGTACACATGGGAAAAATGCGTTTTTCTTTAAAAAAATTAATTAAAGCCAGTAAATCTCAAATAAAAGACCATGTTTTGTTCAAAAAGTCAGGTTATGTTTTTATTTACTTTTGTTTTTTTTTACTTTTTTTCCAGTTTTTTACTCAGTTTTGAATCATTATTATTAGTTTCTGTGCTGTTATGAATTGTGGCAGCTGGGGAGAGCTTGATAATGTTAGTTTTGATGGAATGCCAAGTATTTTGACCTTAAAAAATCATCTTGATTTAAATGAACTAGGTATCAGCTCAAAGAAGGGAAAAGAAAGTGGATAAGTGCTCTATTACCTGACTTAACAGAGGATAAATTGAAATATTCGAAAGTTTTTTGTCAGGTTTGTTTTGGATAAATGTGTAACTGCCATTTTGGCAACATTTTCTATTGGGATCTTTTTTTGTGCTTGAGTGGACCTTTTGCAGAAGTGTAACATAGAATTGTGTTAAACTGTAAGAAATATTTCACTATGATTTTTTTACTATTCTAGGCAAGCAACTTTCAAAACTAGAATACAGCAATGATCACGACTGGGTCTCTCCTGAATGGATTATTATTTCAAAACGGTTGAAAATTTTTAAAAATGATGGTTGAAAAAAGGGTCCAGAGAAGAAAGAAAAGGAAAACAATATGAGGTTAAAGTGTGAATAATGAGCTGAACCAAATTTGTACACCATCCTACAGAACTCTTAAATAAACTTTTGGTAGTGTAGCGTCCTGTATAGTGTCGAGTGAAGTCCTGTATCATCAAAGTTTCTTTTTCTTTAATAAATATTTATTTTACAGGACTAAAAACAGTTTAGAATAAACTGGTGAATTTGACAATCTCCCTAACTCAAACCTATTTTTATCTTAAACTATTTTGGTGCAAATTTTCCTTTATTTCCATGCTTTTTGACACCTAAAACTTGTACACCGTAAAATTTGTATAGTATCTGACTGGACCTACTACAAGTCCTGTTGTGAAATTTCTACGGTACTGTTCTGAGCTTATTCCAAAAAAAAAATTTTATGGCATCATTAATAATAGATGGAAAAAAAGTAATCTTTGTTGACTTTGATGACCACAAGAAAAACAAATAAGATCTCAGATATTTTTTCAATTTCTCTCAAAAAAACTTGGGTTCTAATACTCCTAATGGGTCATATGCTGTTACACCCAATTGTAGAGTAGAGTATATATTTATTTGCATAAACTTTTAGATACATAATTGAGCAAATATTGTTACAAAAAAACAGTAATAAAAGTAATAGTAACAGTAGTAATACAACAGCGAATATTGTACTGTTGTAAAATTTGAACAGTACTTACTGTTGTGAGCTGATGAACCTTAGGTTTGACCGTACTTAAGCCCTATGTATTATAGTTCATGGAAAATCATATGGTGATGTACGGTGTGTGACGCCAATGACAAGGAAAAACTGTATTTTAATTTTGCAAGTTTTTTTTTATATAATGTTTACTTATATTTTTTTAAATAAACATATTAGAAGTTTGCTTGACCAACCTCGGTTGGAACTCATATGTGCATATTGATCTGTTGGACTGACCTACCTATAAGTTGTGCCTCTTTTTCATGTCACTACTGGAGGGTTAAAACAATTAAACTTTGTCTAAACCTAAAAATCATAGTGAAATATTTTTCACAGTTTAACGCTCTAGAAGGCCTATTACTTAGCAAAAGGTTTAGTCAAGTACAACAAAAGATCCTAATAGAAAACCTGAATCTGATGAGAAAAGTTTAGTCTATTTCAATTTCGTCTCTGTTAAGTGAGCCTTAAAGTGAGCTCTTTGAATAGAACTACTTTCCCCTACCTTGGGCTGATAGTTCATTGATTCATTGGTCAAAAAACTTCAAAAACCTTTGGGGGCCCGATACCTTTGGGGGGCCCCAGAGGTCTTATATATGGAAAATCTTTAAAAAAATATGTGGTTTGGGGGGGGGGGGGTCCGGGCCCCTAGCCCCCCCCGCCCCCTTGGTGCGCCCATCTAATAATTTAAAATAAGTGAAAAAACTAGAAAAAAAGTTTTAAAAAAAACAAAATAAACAAAAACATAACCTACTTTTTTGAAGAATACATGGTCCCTTTTATTTCAGATTTTCTCGCTTTAGTTTAATATTTTTAAGAAAAACGCATTTTCCCCATATGCACAAAGGATCTGTTCTTAAAACTGATTAATTTTTGAGACTAAAGCTCTTGTCGTTTTTGTAAAATTTACGTTTTTGTTAACATTACGGCTTATGGGAAATCGGTTTGTTTGTCCTATGGAAGACATCTTGGATTTGATCATATGTTTTGTTAGACAGCCCTATTTACGAAATTCAGCCTGTTACTCATGTACTGTGAACTTATAACATTGGTTAAGTTTTCAGGTTAAACATTGTTTATTGGATTGAATAAAAAAAATGTGCCAAGTTTTTTCTTTTCGATGTAAGCGTGGGAGCAGGGCCGGCACCCACGGTTTTGCTTGCTGCAAAATGGAAACTCAAATATTCAATTAATACGGTTAACAGAAATAGTAAATGTATTGCTTACATTTTGTTTTTTGAAGCATTTTTGAAAAGAGTGACTGGACCGACACGAAAGCAGCTTTCAACGTGTTCATTGATATGCAGGAAGCGCGGCGGCGGTGGCCACGCCCTCTAAAATTTTCTATCTCTTTCTAGAAAGTTTCGGGTGACTTTCATTTTGCATAATTGCGATGTTAATTAGCAAGTAAAAAGGTTATATTAGCTCACACTACTACTATACTATAGTAGTAGTAGTAGTATACTATAGTAGTAGTAGTAGTAGTGTGAGCTATAGTGATCCTAATTTTTTCGAGAAAAAAAAAGTTGCTCCGATTTCAAAAAATTTTATATATCTTTGCGTTTCAAATGCTTTTGAAACTTTTTTGTTGCGCCGTCTGTCTGTCTGTCTGTAACGACCAACGCGTATAACTCAAAAACCGCTTGTCCGATTTTAATGAAATTTGGTACCTTAGCTGGATCTTGCGTCGAGATGGTCCCATTTAAAAATAAACAAAATCCACCAAGCACAAGCCAAATAAGAGGGTGGGGGTAGATTTCAAAAATTAGAGTTAATGTGAAAATATGGCGTGTGTTATATATCAAACGAAAGGTAATTGAGTCTGGAGTTAAACAAAATTAATTTTAGTTTAAAAAAAGGGTGGGGGTAGATTAAAAAATGAGAGATTAAGTGAAAATATGGCGTGTGTGATATCAAATGAAAGGTAATTGGGTCTGGAGTTAAACAAAATATATTTTAGTTTTTTTAACAAAGGGTGGGGGTAGATTTCAATAATTAGATTTTAACTTAAAACATGGCTTGTGTGGTATCAAACGATAGGTAATTGAGTTTCAAGTTGAATAAAATATATTTAAGTTTATAGTTATATTAGCTCACTCGTACTCTACATCTATAGAACCTAGTGTGAGCTTAGGTGCCCATATATTGGCAGAGTATTTTATAAGACTTTGAGTGTTTCCTACTAACACCTAAATTGTAGCGCAGTTAATCTTTTAGACTATTTCTTTGTACCTAGGTCCTAGTTAGGTACCCAACTATTATTTATATTATAATTATTTATTTATTTATCATATGGTCAATATGGATGGCTGGTGCTGTGTGTTCAGGTATTATATACATTTTAGATTGCAAGAAGTCATAAAGTTTTGAAACTTGGCACAATTGTGGGGTTGGTTTTGGTAGAAAACTCAGAATACCATTTTTGAAGCTAGCTGACAAAATGTATCTTTCAACGACGTAGATATCACAAGCAATCCTAGTAAAATTTTGAAGTGCTGTGGCGTTCTTAAACAAGTAAATTTAAAAAAAACGAGGGGGTTCGGTCGGTAAAAAGCTCTAGTCCGCCCTGGGTAGGTATTCTGGGTCATGAACGATGTGATAGTTCCCATCACATGCTTTGACCAATGGCAGGCTCTAAATTAGCTCCGAGCCATCACGGGCTATGCGAAAAGACCTCCATTGCGCAAGCTCTCTTACGATCCGACCGAGGATCGTTCAGTCAGTACCCGGACAGGAGAGCAGATTTCACTTCAAACACGTAAAATTCAGTAACTCTGAATAGCGGGCAACTGTGCCATTGGTCGAGACAAGTCATTTCGCACAACAGGCGACCGCTTAGAGTTTGCTATTGGTCAAAGCGTGTGATGTGGATGGTCATATCGTTCACGACCCAGAATAGCCACCCTGGTGAGCGAGACAATCACCAATCTAAAAGAAACTTTTTAGCCACGCTATAAACGTACATTTTCGTCTACCCCCAGACATTTTAGGGGTGCAAGAATGAAATTGGAAATATCTCAAATACCAGGCACGTTTCTTAGGTGTTACGGACCGGAGGGTGTTAATTTTTCCTGGCACGTTCATATATTTTTTTTTCTCGGGGATTCTGATTTCGCACCACTACCCCAGACCTAATATTTATTTTTATTGCTATAGGGGAGGGTATCAAATCAAAAACTGCACCAAATTGAAACCTGTTTGTTAATTTATACACCGGCAGTAAAAAAAGGCAGTTTTGAAGAAAATTTTTCACCCACCGCACCATTTCAAGACAAATTATTCGGAAAGCAAACCATCCTACCTTTTTTTTTTGAATTTGATAAAAAAATCCCTCGCATTTATATTAAACCGGAAATTTTTCACCAGTCTCCGACACGGGAAAATTTCAAAAACTGCGTTATTTCAGAAAAAAAAATCCGAGACGGGGAGATAAGATAAATTAGTAATTTTTAAAGACCCTAAAAAACATTCTATTCTCGTGCATGTTCTTAAGTCGCAAGCTGTTCCTTCTACGACAGGTTCAAGCAAAAACTAGTATATCACTCGTGTCTCGTTTTATAGTTTGAGAGAAGTTTTTGTCGGTTTTGTGATGGTTCTTTCAAGATAAGTAAATCAAGAAACATCAATCGTTTCGGGTTGCAATCATGAGAGGTTTTGATTGATTTGGAATTATGCTGCTTTCATTCTATTTAATGTTCTAAAGCTTCAAAAGTACATGCTTATTCGTTTTTAATTTTGATGATGGTTGCAAGATGTTTCTTCAAAGATAGATTGAAGCACAAACTAGTCTCTCGTTTCTAGTGGAAGAGGTTTAACAGAAGTTTTGTTCGGTTCGAAATTACACTATTTCTAATGTAAAGACAATTTTTATCAGTTTCTAAATCTCTTGATGGTTGAAAAAATATTTCTTCTAAGATAAGTTGAAGCAGAAACATGTTATCACTCGTTTCTGGATCAAGAGGTTTGAAAGAAGTTTTGGTCGGTTTTGTGATGTTTGAATGATGAACCAACTTTTCTGGTTGAAGTCATGATCGAGAGGTTTTGATTGATTTGGAATTATGCCGCTTTCATTCTATTTAATGTACTAAAGCTTCAAAAGTACATGCTTATCCGTTTTTAAATTTGGTGATGGTTGCAAGATGTTTCTTCCAAGTATATCACTCGTTTCTGATTGAAGTAACAATCGAAGAGTTTTGATCGTTTTCGTATTCTGCTGATGTACGATGATGTATTCTGATGATGTACGACTTTTAGACGCTTTAGAACTACGCCACTTATAATTAATATAATAATATATCCATTGATGTTCTAAAGTTTTACAGGACCATTCTTATCCGTTTTTAAATTCTGTGATCATTACAAGATGTTCCTTCGTTGATGCGCGATGCTGCCGGCTGGCTTGAAAAATATATAGCAAGGAAACCAGTAAATGCGTTTGGAATTTCATTTCGGGGGCCATTGTACTTCAGTTAGCTGTCACTGGGATCTCTGCTTCGGATTTGAAAAAGAGCGAAAAGTACAGTTTAAGAAAGCAGAGCCAGCAAAAGGATTGTTTTTTTGTTTTTGTTTTTTTTTCGATGTCTTTAATACAGATTTTCTTGAGAAAAAATAACAGATTTTTTGCCTTGATAATGTGCCGTTATTTTTGTTTAAGAACAAGTGTGTTACGATTTAGTTCATGGAAAGTATAGTATTCTGGAAGATACATATAAATAATACCTACGCTCCAATATAAAATAAAAATTTGGTACCTCATGTGGATTCAAACTGAACTTTAGATACCTATCTAAAAGCTATATGAACAGGACAATTATTTAGAGCTTGGTTTCTTTTTTTATTTATACTGGAACTTTCCATCCATTAAGGCTCATTCAAGTTAAAGCATTTCAAAACAATTACAAACATCGATGTACCTGTCTAGGTTTCAAACTAGGATGGCCCGAGTGTGAAGCAATAAATTGTTCTACCACAGCGCTACGGACGATGATGAATTTTGAGCTTATTGTTAATTTTTCAGGAAAATACTTTTTTTGTCTATCTTATCACTTTGGCACAATTTTTTTATATGGGCATTACGTCTTATAGAAAAATGATTTACTTGCACTCCAGCCGCCAATGTCGCCATTAAGCAGCTGATGTTGACATTACCATAGAGCAAGGTGTTTATACTCTACACAGGTTGCCTACAGAATTCAATAATTCATGTGAACTACTGACAGACTATACGTAGGTCATCGTGTTTTACGTCGTGTTTAAAATAAAAATAAAAAAAGACAATGGAAGTTAGAAATTTTGTTTCTAGTTTATTTCCTGTTTTATATTTTAAATCTTTTTATAAATTCAGTGTTTTTGTTAAAAAAAGTGACCGTGAAACATTTTCGTTGAAAACACTTTTGTGTCTCATAGTGGTAAAACCTCGGATCACACAAAAAAAGTGATTTTTGACGGATTTCAAAGAGGGTTTAAAGGTGTGTTTTTGTAATTTTAAGTCTGTTTTAAAACCAGCCTACAAATGGCAGAGGTATTTAAGTCAATCATTAAACAATCTGAAACTACTCCCTTACTTGTTTAAGGTTTAATATGTGAACCTACAATAGTGTATATAATTTGAAATCTGCAGAAGTCAAGCAAAACATGCATGGGGATGAGTGAAATGGGGGCAATCGGATAGTAGTAGTAATACATTTTTAAAGGTTTTGTTCCAAAACTCTTAAATATTACTAAACAAAGAACTACGCGATGAAGTAGATATCCAGCCTGATTGCTGTGAAATGACAGTTGGTCAGCTGATAGGTTCAATGACGTTTAAAATTCTTAAGTTAACCTGTGTGTATCGAATGGGAAAACTATCTAAAATCATCTTATCAGTGACCAGCCACTAATTTTGACTTTCACACATCAATATACCCCAATTCCCAGACTAATTTTCTTGATCTTCATCTCAAAACCAAACAATGGTCACATTGTTTGTGTTTATAATTTTAAATCTGCAGAAGTCAAGCAAAGCATGCTTGGGGATGGGTGTATGTATGTATATTTAAGTTTATGGAGGCAAACGGATGGTAGTAGTGGTAGTTTTTTTTAAGGTTTTTTGTCAAAACTCATAAATATCACTAATCAAAAACCTACGCGATGAAGAAGATATCAAACCTGATTGCTGTGACATGACAGTTGGTCAGTTTAGTTTAATGACGTTTGAAATTCTGTAATCAACCTGTATGTATAGGAACCTTGACCAATAAAGTGCCCTCTAAACATTTGTTAATTTGAATGTGGGAAAACTATCTAAAATCATCTTATCAGTGACCAGTCACTAATTTTGACTTTCACACATCAATATACCCCAAAGCCAAGACTAATTTTCTTGATCTCTATCTCAAAACCGAACAATGGTCACACTGTTTGTGTTTATTGTTCATAATTTTAAATCTGCAGAAGTCAAGCAGAGCATGCATGGGGATGGGTGTATGTGTGTGTATTTAAGTTTATGGGGGCAAACGGATGGTAGCGTTTTATTTTATCGCCTCTGACCATCTGCCTCTTTTGTAATAAATCTCTTTCCAAATTAACTAGTGTGTTAAATGGCAGCACACACGGAGGGGTGGCTATCTTAATTTGCGCGATATAAACTGTAAAACCGGTGAACACATGAAGGGGCTTTCTGAAAAATATGTATGCAAAGCAGGCTTTTTTTAAAATAAACATTTAGATCTAAAAACGCCCAGGTAGCAAGGGGTCATCCAATAACGTCTTTTTTCATCAAAAAGTGGTCATTTGACCAGAAGGTGATCTAGCAACAAATGATGTATTTTTCGACGTGTAAAATTCAGGATTTTTGACCTTCTCTGTTCCTTCGTAACGCACACATTAAAAAACCATTGAGTGTAACGCAAAGCTTAAACCCCTCTCCTCTCATTCAGCGTTACATAATTTAAGATTGACCACTAATTATTGACGCCTTAAACACTACGTCCCAGGACGCAACGCACACATTAACAAAAACATTGAGTGTAACGCAAAGCTCAAACCCCTCTCCTTTCATTCAGTGTTACATAATTTAGGTTTGACCCCTAATTATTGACATCTTAAACACGTCGTTTATTGGTCACTGCCCATACAGCACCCTTAATCCCAGGACGGATGTTGCTACTAGATGGTGCACCAGCTGACATCTCACCGGGGTAGCGGGCAATTCGCCGCGGCCGATTCCCCGCGGAGAGAAGAATTTTTGTTTAACTTTTATTTTAATATAACTTAACTTATTTTTTTTAAATCATAGCTTCCCTGTCCTTTTGTTGGGAGATCAAAATTTGTTTAAACCTAACCGTGGTCAATTGATTGCAAACATATCCTAACCGGTGTCTTGACCATCATTTTGCGAAAAAAAATGTCCCCACAAAAAAAATGGTTTTACGAAAAAAGTAGTTGTTTAAAAAAGAATTTCTACAAAAAAAAAGTTTTTAAAAAAAATTAATTTATCAAAAAAAAAATACAAAAATATGAATATTACTGTTTTAAAAAGCAGTTTTTCCAGAAGATAATTTATAAAAAAAACAAACATTCTTTTTTAGATTTTTTTAAAAATATTTTTTTAAAAATATGTTTACTAACCGAAATAAACAAAATTGCGGTTTGGCGAATTGGCTGGGGCGAATCGGCCGTTGGCCAATTGACTGCAGCAAATCTTCTGCGGCGAATCGTCCCATCCCCTCTCATCGGCATTATAAGATTCGTGAAACTACGTAAAATAAATTAAATATTAAATGAAAAAAACTGCTTTTTGACGTTACCTTACTTCTGGCGTATACAAGAGGGGGTTGGTTATTGTAAGTCATTATTATTATATTATATATTTTTTCTAAAACTAAAAAAAAAATTGCATGCAGTGCGTTAAAATGTCTATTTCCTACCACCACACGATTTGCAGCCTAAGAAACGTTAAATTTCACCCTTGTGCAAAAATTTTACCGCAAAGTACTTTTCCGCACATGTATAGAAAAGTGTACGATGACGTTAACCGACCCACCATACTTTTCCGCACATGTGGTGCAAAGTGCTTTCGATTTCTGCAAAATGAAAGACCAATTTTTACAAAAATTAATATAGTTTAATACTGTTCTTAGGAAAAATAGCGTACACAGCTCGATGGAAAGTATAACTTTCCTACACTCGCGTGTTGTTTCACTCGGCTGGCGCCTCGTTCACAACATTCACGCTTGTGTGGAATTTGTTACTTCGTTCTCTTGTTATGTAATATACTATATTAATAGAAACCGAAATTGTAACATTGTCAGGGAAGTTTTTTGTTTTTTTTAAATATGTTAGAAATAGATCCCTTAGTCGAACTATGTGAGTTGTGTTAAATTTGGCAAGCCAGGTCTCGAATTTTTATTCGTTGTTTTTGAAAAAAATGTTTTTTAACAAATTTTCATTTGAAGAAAATGTTTTCGCACAAATTTTCGTTTAAAGAAAATGTTTTCGAACAAATTTCCATTCGAAGAAAATGTTATCGAAAAATTTTCCATTCGAAGAAAATGTTTTCGAACTATTGCTTTCAAACAAATAGTTTTCAAACAAAGTGTTTTCGAACAGATTTCCGCATATTTCATAACAATTTTTTTGTTGCATTTCTTATTATCATTGGGCTATTAAGCACATTATTTACGCAACATTCATTAGAGGCTCTTTAATAAAAAAACTGACGAAAGCGCAAAAAACCTTACGCTAATGAATATACGTAATCGTTTAGAAAACCATTAAAATCGGTTTTTGTAATTAACAACGAAGAACAAGAAAAAATTCATCGCGAGAGAATGTTTTGTTACTTTTGTTGGGCCTTTTTGCAAAATCACGATATTTCCGACATCTTTTATATTACGTAAACGCATAGGTTATCGAGTTTTTGTTGTTTTTTAAGAAAACGAGTAAATTAATTTAATGCTAATTGATTTTTGAGAAATAAACAGAAGTTTATTAAAATAGAAAAACAAAATAATTAATGTCCTACATATTACAAAATGTACAAAATCGTTAAAATTTTCACCGTTGGTATTTTAGTTGTTTTTTTTTTTTAATTTTTGGGTCTGAAGTATTGTTCGTAGCTATGATACGAGCGCTGCTTTTTATATGTCGTTACTAAAACTGATTAAAGGTATACGTCAGTGGGATACATATAGTTTTATAGCTACAGTGAATTTCTTAAATTAACAAATCAGTCGAAAAATGGAATTAAACGGAGAACATTTTCGGGCTATAATTTTTTACAACTTCGAAGGAAATTATCTTAACAAGAATGCCTTGCCGAGTTTATTTCTGTTTTCGGTAATGAAGCACCACATCAGTTTCTCGTTGGTATGGAGAATTCAAGCGTGGACGGATTAGTCTTAGCGACGATCCAAGGCCAGGTCCACTAAAACTTCTGTAACCAAAAAAAACATCGATGCTGTGCGCATGCTCATCAAGGAAGATCGACACGTGACATATCGTGAGATTGAGGCTTCATTAAGGATTTCAAAGACCTCAATTCAAAAAATTATCTATAAATAATTGGGGGTAAGATGGAATGGATTTACTCATATGAACCCGGAAATAAACGTCATTCGTCTGTTTGGGTGTTCCAAGATGAAGAAAAGCCAACAAAAGTCATCCGTTCTCGAAGTGTATCCAAAAAAATGGTCGCGACATTTGTCTCAAAAGCAGGTCATGTAGCAACAATTCCTCTGGAAGATCAAAGGACTGTTACTGCCGATTGGTAAATCACCATTTGTTTGCCGAAAGTCATCGCTGAGCTTTGAAAAACGAACACCGAACGACGAATCATCCTCCACCAAGACAATGCAAGTTCGCACAAAGCACAAAAGACCATTGAATTTTTAACCCAACAAAACGTTGAATTGTTGGATCATCCCCCATACAGTCCCGACCTAAGTCCCAACGATTTCTATATTTTTCCGAAAATCAAGAATGGACTGCGTGGTCAAAGATTTCAGTCAACGCCTTCAATAATGTAATTTTGACAGTGCCAACAAACGACTGGAAGTACAGATTGGACAATTGGTTTGAGCGCATGCAAAAGTGCATTAATTTTCATGGAGAATACTTCGAGAAACAATGAAGTCTGTAAAAGTTATCTACTGTTTTATTCCAGCTCTATATGCAAAACTTAAAAGATATCCCTCGTAGTAGTGTTCGTAGCTACGATACTGTTATAATATGTACTTTTTAATCCTTTGTCACCGTGTAAGAGATACCCTTAAAAAACATAATTTTGATATCTTTGGAGGTTAGAAATGGTACATACCGATACGCTAGGAATGGAAAACAGTAGCGCCATCATCAGGGGGCGCCGCAAGCCCCCCTCCCCATTTATACTGATAAAAAAGGTACGCCGCTTTGGGATTGTCAGTGGGGGTCTGGGTAATTTTTTTTCCTACTGGAGAGCTTATTCTATTCTAGCAACTCAAGACCGACACATATGATGTCACCATATCTACTCCTGTGAGAGAAATGAAAAAGAGATCAGTATGAACGCATAAAATAATTAAACTAATTAATTGTTTTATATTCTTAGTTGTGCCGCAAACTATTTAATTTTAATGGTTCAAAGCCTTAAGTAACGTTCATATAGATCTTTTCTTTAACGGTAATTGAAGTTTTATATCTCTTTTTGCGCGATATCTGCTAAACCAAAGATTCTAATTGATAATTAACCTAGCTACCGAATAGCATCATAAAATTAAAATAAAAATAAGTATTTATTTCATTTAGAATATCCAGTGCCGGATTAATCAATAAACGCGTCAAGGGCTCAAGGTCTAAAAAATCCCTGCCGGCCGTTCTTAAGACAGTTGCGGTTTCTCCATAGGTTCATTTGTGCAGTGAACACTCAATAAAATTTCATTCAAATACAGTTTTTCAAAAACGCATGATAATCAATAAAAAATTTATATTTTACATACTTTTACTCGAGGGGTATTTCCTTTTGCGGTATAGGTTAGGGAAATACCAGGAAATACTTGGGAAGTACTGGGAAATATACTCGGAAATACCAGGAAGTGCTTGGGAAATACTCGGAAATACCTTTGAAATTTGAGGAAATACTGAGAAATACCGTAGGTATTTTACCGTAGGTATTTCCTTTTGGTGTACAAAAATCGGCGATCGAGCCACCCCTCGCTTTTCTTACGTTTTTTCGGCAAACGCGCGGTCTAATAGGAATAGGTAAGCCTGAAAGCCTCGTAGCAGCTCTTAAATGTCGCTGTGTGTCAAGTGACCGTGCAATATCTACATTAAACGCGACGGTTTCTGCCAATGCCTGTGGTTAAGAAAGAGAGGTACATAGATCCATGAAACAAACGATGGATTCATATAAAACAGTTCAAATTTTAGCATCGATTGGTGCAGCGCACATGCATGCTTAGATTCCATGCGTACAGATGCTTTTGCATAATCAGATCGGCTTATTTGCCGTTTGGGCATTTTCATGTGTGGCGTATTAATTATGGATATTATTTGAGGTGAATTCCTAACCACATGGAGTCAAGTTCTGTGGAATTTAGACAAGAAAACGAAAATAATTTCTAAAATTGAGTGCTAATAAAGAAAATGGACCATCTCGGCTGGAGTAAACTTAGTTTAAAAATTTGCCATAAAGAAAATGTTGAACAATATAAAAAAACTTCGTGGTTGTATATTTCATATCATAGAAAAGCAGTTTTTTTAACGATGACATTTGGATTGATTTGACATCAAAAAAAATTCTGTGGAGTGAGCTGTCAAAACATAAACCTTACCAATAAACGTATAGCATTTCATAATTACGCCAACGACAACGCACTGCGAGGTGCGCATTAACTTTAAGTGTCTACTTTTTCAGTATTTTATTAACTTTAAGTGTCCACTTTTTCAGTATTTTATTTGTGTTTTCAAAACTGTTCAACGTTTAACGAATTGTTGTTAGCCAATCTGCGATCCGCAATAGTAAACAATAATCAGCAAATAAATATAAATAAAACCCAAAACTAATTTTGTAAGGCTAATGAGAATTTATTTACACAAGTAAAATGTCACGCAGTCTTAACTATATAAGGCAATAAATTGTAAAGGTAATAAAACTAAGGCCTGGCGAAGGTAATTTTTCAAAGGTACCGACAAGAGAAATACAGATTGCTCTGATCTGATTTGGCTAAAATCACTATTACGTAATTTCGCTTAATAATTGAATTTATCTTATAATTTTCTGGAGATTACTTTAAATTAATTATAAAATTAAATCCATAATGCAAATATGTTGGTATATATGTATAAGGTTAGATATTAGTAAACAAAAAAAAACACTGCGATAAAAGTTATCAAAACGCTTTGTTCTATTACAAAAAACGCTAGAATAGCCACGGTGTGAGGTTATTTAGATATTTTTAAATCTTTAGTAGTAGTAGTGGTGTGGGGTAGGCTCTAGGCCTAGCGACTAGGCACATAAAGAGCCCTTTTCACCAACCCCCGGGCATCCCCTCTACTGCGTCCTTCTTTCACTAAGGAATCTGCCCGTCTTCTGTCCAAAGGCCAAAATATCGGGGCATCTTAGATTCAGAAGGTCCTCCGCCTCTAAGGCTTCCTGTTCGAATACCTCTCTTCTTGCCTCCTTCTATGCCACCGAGGTCTCGTCCTCGGCCTAATATCGCTCGCACGTCGTGTCCTCCTTCACTCTTATCTTCGCCAAGTGTCCTTGTAGGACAAAGTGTTTTCTGTAATGGTCCATTCCTTTTGTATCTCTTTCTGGACCCTCTGTTCGGGCCGATTTCATCTGCCCTCTTGTGAGCCCCAGGAAAAGCTCTCTCTTGTTTCGGCCAACTCCTGTAGTGCATCCACGCACTCCTGCATCAAACACTTGGACATGGTTTTTTGCACAGTACTTTCAGCGCAGCTTGACTGTCTGAACAGATGCAGAAGCGCTTTCCTGTTTCGTTTCTAATTTATTCCTCCCATGTTTCCGCCAGTATAGCGTATACCTCCGCCTGGAAAACTGTTGCATTGAATCCCAGCGAGTAGCTTTTACCAATACCCTTGCTTTCCACATACAATCCTGGACCGGTCAAATCCCGATCTGTTAGGGAATTCAATCCCGTCCTTTTTCCATGCATCCCTTGGCGGTATGGTTCTCCCTTAACCCCTTCTCTAGCATCGCTACATCGATAAAGGAATCTCCTTTTCCATTCCATCGCGATCTTTGAATGTACTTTTCGTCAACCACTTCTTCTGCACACGCCCACGTCTCTTATCCTAAAGTATGCTGCCATCACTTCCTTCTTTATCCAAGTTGGCTGCGATGGGAGGCCTAGGATAGTATTCAAGGCTATGTTGGGAGTATAACTTAAAGCTCCAGTGATGCTCAAGGTCGCCAGCCTCTGCATGCTTTAGAGCTTTTTGGCGTTAGTGGTTTTCATTGCCCCCGGCCACCAGACCACCAGGTAGGTGGTAGACGCTTTTTACTCATTGGGCGTTATATTAAAAGAAGACCAAAAACTCAACTCAGAATTGATTTTAGCAACATAAGAGGATTAAGTACCAACATGAATTCAGTTCACCAACATCTTGAAGAACAAAGACCTGACATCCTTGTTCTTACTGAAACTAAAATCAGTTCTGCAACACCTATTGTGAACTATCTTTATCCCGGCTATGACCTACACCACCGATTTCGACATAATTTTGGGATCTGTGTGTACATTAAAAATGACCTTTCATGTCATCGAGAGGAGAAGCTAGAACCAGCGAACCTCGATATCATATGGCTGAAATTCACCTCAAAGTCATCGACCAAGTTCATTTGCTGCCTCTACCGACCGCCAAGTAACAACGAGTATCAAAATTTTGTGCGACATTATCCGAAAACTGTGATAGTATACAGTCTAACTATCCACATGCGGAAATTGTTTTTTTAGGCGATTTCAACGTCCACAATATACCCTGGCTAAAACACCAAAACAAAACAGATAATGAAGGCAGGGAAGCAGAAGCTTTTGCCATAAGTTGTGGTCTAACGCAGCTTGTCGATGAACCTACCCGTATTTCAGAAAGGGGTGAATTTGCAGCGCTTTTAGACTTATTCCTAACTACAAATCCTGACTTGTACACAATTCAAGTAGATCCCCCACTTGGTTCATCCGATCATAAACTTATAAGAACAAAGTGCGAAATGTTCATACCGCCAAGCCAACAATCACTTCCTCGTAAAATGTGGCACTATAAATCGGCAAAATGGAATGACCTTAAACAGTTTTACCTGGATTTTCCATGGCAAGAGGTTTGCTTTAAAACAGCTGATCCCACTATTTGCTGTAATGAAATAACAAAAGTAATCTTATCTGGAATGGATGCATATATCCCACATACAATAAAACGCAGAGCTAATGCAAAACCTTGGTTCAACAGCCAGTGTCAAACGGCTGTACAGAAAAAACACAGAGCATATAACCTTTGGAAACGACAACAAACCGCTCAAATCCACACAGAATTTATAGAAGCCAGAAATAGTTGCAAAATTACAATTGACGCCGCCAAAGAAACATACAATCAAAGAATAAAAAACAGGTTGCTGAATTGTCCAAGTAGTTCTAGGTCCTTTTGGTCTCTTGCAAAAGCCGTTGGATCAAACTTCACCAAGTCATCCATACCACCACTTACAGATAAAAATACTCACTTAGCCACAACATCAGAGGAAAAAGCCAATATGCTGGCCAAAATCTTTTCCTCCAACTCAAACCTAACAGTGCCGAATGGAAAAACTCCACCGTTCATTGAAAGGGTTTCCCACAGTATGCCAGAGGTACCCTTTTGTCACAGAGAAATACGAAAATCCCTTAAAAAGTTGGATGCAAACAGAGCAATGGGTCCAGATGGCATTCCCGCGATAGTACTCAAAAATTGTGCTAGCGAACTCACCCCAACTTTCGCAAAATTATCAAAAGTAATGGAAAGAGTTGTGAACAATCACCTAACCAAGTACTTGGAAAAGTACAAAATTATCAACGACAAGCAATACGGAGTTCGAAAATATAAGTCAACTGGCGATTTGCTTACATACGTCACTCACTTATGGCAAAAAGCGTTTGAGTTGCGAGGTGAAACATTAAAGCATTCGATAAAGTCTGGCATGAAAATCTGCTCAACAAGCTCAAAGCAACGGGATTGTCGCCGAGACTTTGCACTTGGTTTGAAAGTTACCTTAAGGATAGATCCATTTATGTTGCACTGGATGGCCGGAACTCCAACTCTTACCAAATAAATGCTGGTGTGCCACAGGGAGCAATCCTTTCGCCAACACTTTTTCTGATTTACATAAATGACCTCATAGATAAAACAGTAAATCCACTTTATTACTTTGCAGATGATGGCAATGTAGTCTTCTCAGTCATACCACCCACATGTCTCTCCGCACGTGAATTCCATTACGTTAGACTAACTGAAACTGAAATATCACAGATAAATAACGACTTGGAGATGATAGAGGACTGGGGCAACAAAAACCTTGTACATTTCAACGCGCAGAAAACCCAAGCAGCCCTGTTTTCAAAAAAGACCAGCACCGGTGAGCCAAACATCATGCTATCTGGAAGTGCTGTCGCATTGCAGAGCCAGTTGAACATCTTAGGAGTCACTGCAGAGACCAACATGTCTTGGCACAGTCACGTGGCAGATATAGCTAAAAGGGCGTCCCAAAAGCTTGGGGTGCTATTTCGTACAAGACATCTGTATACACTAAGCCAACTGCTGACACTCTACAAAGCTCACATATATGGAGTGCGGCACCCAAACATACCTTAATGCTTTTGAACACCGTGCAAAAACGAGCTATCAATCTGATCAATGACCCCGCACTTACCCATAGCTTGGATAGTCTCGAACATCGAAGAACTGTGGGCGATCTATCTCTCTTCTACAGGTATTATCACGGAAAATGCTCTTAAGAGTTGGCACGTATGATCCCCCCGGGAGTAGCACCTACTAGGCGAACACGTCAAACAGACGGTAACCATCAATTTAATGTCAAAATAAAGGCACCAAGAACCTCATTATATCAGAATTCATATCTCTGGAGAACAGCATCGCTGTGGAATAAACTCCCTGCGACAGTTTTCCCAGCAGGTTACAACCTGAACCGTTTCAAAACCAACACACACCAACATTTCCGCGCACTTGCCGCTTCTCGAGCGTGATAGGGATCTCCTTGCGAGTGCGCATACCCGTAAAAAAAAAGAGCACGTATCCGTTGTGGATGCTTGGTTGTATGATGGCCGTGTAGATTCAGTGCATGATCCTCGAGCGAGTCCCCACTTTCTTACTACCACCTTTCTAACTTGCCAGATTGTCTTTGTTGTTAGTCGGTCTGTGTCCAGCTTAATGTACAGTTTAGCACCATCCCCAGGTACTTAACCTCTTGCGATTATACAAGTGGTTGTCCGTACATTTGTGGTGGTTTGAAGCCTTCTATCTTCCTCTTCTTTGTAAACAGAACTATTCCCGTCTTGCTGGGGTTGACGGAGAGGCCGTTCTTTTGGCACAAGTTCTCTATCAAGTCGTTAGGCTTGCTACTTAAAATAGTTGTTTGTGTTAATAACAATAGCCACATGGGCGCACCCAGGGGGAGCTTCAGGGGCCCGACCTCCCCCTCAAGCCTAATATTAAGAAGAAAGAAAATTAAATTAGTGGAATTAATTTAAAATATTTTTATAAAAATCGGGGAAATACTTTTTGAGCTTTCATGGTTAGAAGAAATGGAACACAGACACATACACTCACGCCTTCGCATTGTTTTTTTATTTATTTTTGACCGAAATAGTGAGTTAGTTTTATACTAAGGAATTCTAAAAAAGCATCACCATGTAAGTATGGCCGCACCCAGGGGTGACCGTCGGGACCAGCCCATCCCCATTTTTTTAGATATTTCGACATTATGAGGTCTCTGACCCTCCCAAGATATATTCCTGGGTGCGCCACTGTCAGTAGTATGTTATAGAAGAAAAGTGGGACAATAAAGAAAAATTATTACCCCTAAACATTTTGTTATGTTCAAGGGGAAGTAAAAAAAGGTCTTAAAATGCCGTTTTCATATATTTTTTATCTGAAAAAAAAGCCACATCAAATACCTTGCTTCTTTCAATTACTTTGGCTTGATACGAAATACACCGAATTTTTGGGAGGCATGGGAGGTGAGAGCAGGTCGGAATGGCTTTTTGTCAAATTTTACCGACTGGATAAGGGAGAAGATGGATGTGTTCGATGCCAGAGGCGGAGTATAGGAGTTTTACTTAAATCAAAGAATAACATTCCTAAAATGGTCAGACAAAACTTTATTACTTATAAAGAGATGTCTGAGGCCTGTCTTGTTCTTTATAAACACGCTTCAAGTCAAATACAAGCTTACAATGAACTTTTGGAAGGCATGGAGGTGAGAGCAGGTCGAAATGGCTTTTTGTCAAATTTTACCGACTGTATAAGGGAGAAGATTGATGTGTTCGATGCCACAGGCGGAGTTTGGGAGTTTGGTTTGAATAAAGGAATAACATTAGAGCTAAAACGGTTAGACAAAACTTTCTTACTTCTAAAGAGATGTCTGAGGCCTGTATTGCTCTTTATATATACATGACCCAAAACACGATACCGCTTCAAGTTAAATACAAGCTTATTTCTATATAGGGCTTTTGTGTGCTCAAGCAGAAACTAACTTACCTTATTCATATGGCTTAAGTGTACTGGGAAACCACAGAGGCTAAATTTTACAGAGGCTAAATTCTACTAAATAAATCTTCTCGGACCCTCACAAGATATATTCCTGGGTGCGCCACTGTTAGTATTATGTTATAGAAAAAAATGGGGCAATAAAAAAAAATTATTACCCCTAAACATTTTGTTATGTTCAAGGGGAAATAAAAGAAGGTCTTTAAACGCTGTTTTCATAAATTTTTTCTTTGAAAAAAAAGACCTCATCAAATACCTTACTTCTTTCAATTACTTTGGCTTAATGCGAAATACACTGAATTTTTGGGAGGCATGGGAGGTGAGAGCAGGTCGAAATGGCTTTTTGTCAAATTTTACCGAATGCATAAGGGAGAAGATAGATGTGTTCGATGATAGAGGCGGAGTTTAGGAGTTTTACTTAAATAAAGGAATAACATTACTAAAATGGTCAGATAAAACTTTATCAACTTTATCACTTATAAAGAGATGTGAGAGGCCTGTCTTGTTCTTTGTTTTTATGTACATGACTCAAAACACGATACCGGTTCAAGTCAAATACAAGCTTACAATGAATTTTTGGGAGCCATGGGAGGTGAGAGCAGGTCGGAATAGCTTTTTGTCAAATTTTACCGACTGTATAAGCATGGGCGCACCCAGGGGGGCCCCTAACATATTCCTGGGTGCGCCACTAGGATAAGGGAGAACGTGGAGGTGTTCAATGCCAGAGGCGGAGTTTAAGAGTTTTGCTTAAAGAAAGGAATAACATTAGAGCTAAAATGGTCAGACAAAACTTTATTATTTATGAAGAGATGTCTGAGGCCTGTCTTGTTCTTTATATATACAGGGTGTCCCAAATTGGGCACTTTTGGGGGGTTTAAGGTACTTCTAGGAAAGACAGAGAAAAACTGACCACGCATTGCGAGGCTCAAATTTCAAGAGAAGACTTATAGTGAAAACCGCATTTTGAAATATCGTCTCGTCTTTGAGCTACGGGGGCTTTTGAAAAGTCTGCATTTTGGAGGGGTCTTCTCTTGAACTTTGAGCCTCGCAATGCGTGGTCAGTTTTTCTCTGTCTCCCCTAGAAGTACCTTAAACCCCCTAAAAGTGCCCAATTTGGGACACCCTGTACATGACTCAAAACACGATACCGGTTTAAGTCAAATACAAGCTTACAATGAATTTTCGGGAGGCATGGAAGGTGAGAGCAGGTCAAAATGGCTTTTTGTCAAATTTTACCGACTGTAGAAGGGAGAAGATTGATGTGTTCGATGCCAGAGGCGGAGTTTGAGAGTTTTGGTTAAATAAAGGACGAACATTAAAGCTAAAATTGGCAGACAAAACTTTATCAATTATAAAGAGATGTCTGAGGCCTGTCTTGTTCTTTATTATATACATGACTCAAAACACGATACCGCTTCAAATCAAATTCAAGCTTATTTCTGTACAGGGCTTTTGTGTGTTCAAGCAGAAACTAACTTACCTTATTCATATGGCTTAAACATGGAGAAAAGGTCTGGACCAGGCGTGTACTGGAAAGCCACAGAGGCTAAATTCTATTTTGGATGCGTATACAGCAGTGGCGTGCACACAATATAGGCTAAAAGGCTTTGCCTACCCTAGATAAAATCAAAAAAGATTTTTTTTCATATTATCACATTTTAAATAATTTACGTCATGACAAATTCAAAAAACATATTCATAATAAGCATTTTTTCATTAATTTTTATTCTAAAGATTGCGTAAGATATATTTCGATTAATTGCATATACTGCATTATCGCGCGTTTCTTATCTAATACTTTCCAAATACGTTAGAGCATAAATATGGGGCATACACATGCATTCTCATACGCGATGCTTGAAGCCAGGACCCTCATTTAATTCTAAATGTTCCTTTTTTGGGTAGACAGGATTTCGGTTAATGCGCATGCATCAGATTTGGTGGTTTTAGAACATACTTCGTTACGTCAGTGCATTATTTAACAATTGTGAAAAATTTAGGGTTATGTCTATTATTTTTTTCTAAAAACTAGTTGATTAAAATTTTGGATTAAAATTGTAGTTTTTCTAAAATCAATTCTGCAGATTTATTGTGGACACCATGAAGAGTGTTTAATCATGGGTATATTTTCCACATATTTCATGAATAAACACAAAAATAGCATGAAATACGACATTATGAGGCCTCGCCCCCCCCAAGACATATTCCTGGGTGCGTTACTGGTTTAATGGCATCTTTAAACCACTCTTAACTTTATTTACAAATTATAAAGAAAAATACAAGTACTTACCTATTGAATTGCATTCCCTGACTTCTCCGGGACATTTTTTCACCAACCGCACATATTTTACGTTAATTATTTCCCATGTTTTAAAGAAAAAAACATAATTTTACACGACAAACGCAAAACACAGCAAAAATGTAAATAAACAACAAAAATGGCGTCCACTCCCACAGTAGCTGTGTGTCTACATGACAAAACACACGCATGCGCAGTTAAAAATTCACGTCTGCGAATTTAAATTTGCCATTGTTTCCAAAGCTGCGCCTTTTTCAATTCTCGCAAGATGTTGTTGTCTGCAGACCGCTGGCGCTATATGAATGAGTGAGAAAGAACAAGGAGGCAACGCGTGTTATGTTTGCTTATCCTGTGCTTTGTCATGCAAAAAGGGGAATTTTAAAATGCAATAAATGGGATAAAACAGTGGATTAAAAAGTAAAGAACCTCTGTTTATCAACTTACAAAGTGTAGCAAAAGTTTAGGAAAATCCGGAAAATCTTTATAAGAAGTATGACTGTCTGTCTGAATTTATCGTAAAATTTTTTACCCGATTAGCCACGAAAACTTGTTTGATTTTTAATTTACGGGTACTAAATTTTACGTCTTTTAGTATTTGGCTTTAAACTCCGTTGACAGACGCGAGGCCAACGTCTTAATGGCGGAATAAACGTAATCAGCGTTGATCTGACCTAAAAGACAATGTGTGTCGTAGGTCACGTGATGGATTCTCTCTTTCAATCGATATTTTCATCGATCGATGATATAGCAGTTTTAGACAATGTATTGGAGCTCTCAGAGCGGAAGGATTTTAGTTGCTGGTTGCTGGTTCAAAAAACATACGTCACATAACGCAGAAGATTAAATATCGTATGTACGTGTAATAAACGGTATACATTATCAAATACCAAATTGCAAATAATTCAAGGTGAAATTAAAGAAAAAAAAATAAGAAAAGAAAAGTTTTCTGCTTCGGCCGGGGATCGAACCCGGGATCTCTTGCTATCTAGGCAAACATTCTACCACTGAACTACCGAAGTCATACATAAATTTTCGGATCATACCTTTGACAGTGGGAAAGAAGAATTTAGAGAGATCAGTTGGATGACTTGGTCGAGTTAATACCCGGAGGGTTTCTCGTTCTTGTATTGAGACACCGCAGCCAGCATAGATGGAAATTTTCCGAAAATTTATGTACGGCTTCGGTAGTTCAGTGGTAGAATGTTTGCCCAGATAGCAAGAGATCCCGGGTTCGATCCCCGGCCGAAGCAGAAAACTTTTTTTCTTATTTTTCTTTCTTTAATTTCACTTGAAGTTTATAAACGGTATACAATTTGGCAAACTTGGTTTGGGATTTACCATACCACCGTTTCGCAAATCAAATCAAATTTATTCCCACAGCATTTGGTCTCACACCGTTGGATTTTGGCTAAAGAGTTGAATGTTCCGAGTCCGACTCTGTCTGGTATTCAAGACTTGAGGATCGACGGTGGCCGTTCTTAAATTCAAATCAGGTCCGTAACACAAGGGGATGAGGCGGGCGAACAGATAATTGAGTTTCCTTTCCCTTTCTCCCGGTGTAGAGGGGTAGAGTGTACATCTAAACGCACGTCAAGACGTTGAAATGGGGTAGTTTTTACAATTTCCTCGATTCAGTGGGTTTCTCCGCACACGGCGCGGCCGGGGCTACGTCTGATGAATTTTAGAAGATTATTTCAGATTTTTCTGCAGTGGCGTACGTGTAGGAACTTTAAAAAAATGGCGACTATATAGTCTTACATACAGACAGCAGCATGCTAATACCATAATAGCTAATTTGTTTTTCTACGTTGTCCGACGCCTATTATCGACCTCCTTCGATCCTGACAATCATCTTCTGTCAGGTTTTTTTGACTCATTGATCTTTGGATTGACTGTTGCCATACCAGTTTAGGACGTCCTCTTTTTCGGCGCCCAATTGGTTGCCATTCTAGGACCTGCTTTGGTAATCTTTCGCCGTTCATCCGTTGTCTATGGCCGTACGATATGCTTCCTTCGATTCCCAATCTTTCTTATTGTTCTGGATATTCGCATTGATCTTCTTATTGCATCCATTTCGACACTTTCCATTTTTGTTTTGTATTTTTCTGTTACGCGACAAGTCGCTACTCCATACAACAGCGTGCTTTTCACCATTATTATATATATGTTTAAATTTGAAAAATTTTTTGAACTCACTTTCCAATACATAAGTACTGTGTCTTGTCCACGTTCACTGTTAACCCCCACTTTTCATATTCTTCCGTTAGCATTCTCATCATATACTCCATGTCTTCTTTATCATTAGCTACAACTACTTGGCCGTCAGCAAACTGTAGTGGCTACATGGTAAATCGATCGTTAAGTTGTATGCCCATGCCGTGTACTTTAAGTTTCCAGTTTTTTAGAGCTACTGCGATATATATTTTAAAAAGAGTTGATGATATATTTATAATTAAGCCTTACAAAGATACAGTGATTATTAAAATCAAAATGTAAAAACCGCGTTTACCTAACTGCTCTAGTTCTCGAGGTATAGCTCTGGAACTCTTTCTTTCACAAATTTGTGTAACAATTTATGTAACAAAGGGTTTATCCGGTATTTGTTCTACGTTTTTTAAACCCCTATGTCGATTTTGTTTGCAAGGGGTAACCTTTACCCCTCATTTTGAATAGGGTCAAGTGATAACTTATCTCTCTCAGGTCTCTTAAATGAGGTTAGCATGGAGCAATATCATGGCAAATGCTTTATTCTGTGTTAATCGGTTTTTCAAAGATGATATCACAAGTATTATTTATATTCTTGGCAATATTGTACTACCTAAACTGTTAGTAAATTTTTTATAAAGATGTATTTTTGTTTCAGTGGGTAGAAGAATCCTTCACGAACTTCCAAAAAGGCATCAACTGGAGGTCGTACGTAGTTTGTGACGTAGCCTACAACAACGCAAACAACTGGCTGTGGACACCGTTTATCGATAGAGGGGAGGCCAATAGGATTTACATCGAGATTAAGTTCACCATTAGAGACTGCAGCCTTTTTCCAGGTATGTTGAAACTTTGCCTAAAATAGAACTAGTGAGTTGGAAAGAGATACAAAACACGTTTTTTTTTGGTTTTATTCTTTTTTGGCAACGTCGCGTTGTTTCTTTCCTATGTACATTTCTTTATCCAAAACAAAACATCAGAAAATAAAAAATTTATTGTCAAAAACCTATAACCTCGACAGCTGTTTCGCACAACAGTCCATTTTCAAGAGGTAACAATTAACACGTAGATGACCAAAATGACTCAGTTAATGTCCATCTCTCCATCATCTGTAATAATTTTTTATCACAAAATTTTGTTTCCTAAAATTATGCGATTCTATGACTTAATTTTTCCACTCTAAATTAATTTTTTTTTGACAAAACGCAAAAAAAACACTGGTCTTTTGTAATTAATGAGATAAAAAAGTAACAATATAGATTAAGTAACTGGCAATTTTTTTTGTGTGGCTTAAAAAATGTGTGAAAGTAAATGGCAACATTGTCCCCAAAATCGCCCAGTCCAAAATTCAGTCCAAAGCTCGAAAGATTTCTTTGCCCGCGTACTCTGTTTGGAATCACTTTCAAGAATTTTAGCAGAGGAAAAAGTTGGCCGTCTGCGTCTCGGCAATATAAAGTTATGTGCGAAAATTCAGCTTCTTACTTATCACTTAAAAAATAGACCGGTGTACTGTGCACTATAAGTAAACTTGATTTTAAAAATTAAAAAAAAAAGATTATAAGCAAATTATGCAGTACGCAATAATTGCTACTAAAAAAAATAATTTGCTTGTTTTAAATTTACCTACTGCACCTGCTTGATCAAACAACATCAACTCGAAAAAAACTCATAAAACGAAAAGGATACTAAAACAATACAATTTTCTCATGAAAAAGTTACCGAAAAACCGCAAAAAAACCAAGAACCGATTCGCAGTTGCGTCTCGTCACACTTCAGTAAAGATATCGTCAACGTAAAAATAACAATCAAGACCATAAATTATTTCAGCAAAACTTACACTGGTATTTACTAAAGCATCTAAAATCTTAGGTTCCGAAGTTCTGGATCTAAACATCTAAATTTTGTTTGAAGGTTTAACTCATTTTTTCCCTTGAATGCAATAGTTTTTAATATTTGTATAATTTGTTTATAAATACCTTGCAACATAGGTCATCATGTTTCGTTGTAGGAATGACATTATATCCATAGAAAAGTTAAAAATAAATAAAAAAATATAATATTTTGGTTTAAAAATACAAGCCATATTTAAAACCCCAAACGTCACTAGGAGATGTCTATATGTTATTACTCTGAGGAGATGTCTAATAAAAACGGTGTAAGTGAGTGTCAACTGTCCGCTATATTTAACATGTTAATTATTTAGACAAGTTAGCGATGAACAAACCGATTTTTACTTGTTTTGGTAAATGTTTGACTGAAAGAGGTTTTTACAATTTTCAAATATTGATACGTATTTAATACGGTAATGCATCTACAGAGATAGTTATTTTTGTATTATTTAGCTTTGAAAATGTATGTATGTATATAATTTTTTTAATCGATTATGGAATATTTCTATAATTTTTCGAACTTTAAAGCACCCCTCAGGGGTAATACTACAATTTGAGACTATTTATTACGGGACACCATGAAGAACGTTTAATGGCATCTATAAACCACTCTTAACGTTATTAACAAATTATAAATAAAAATACAAGTAGGTACTAAGGGCGGATCCAAAGGTGCTCCTCGGGGGGGGGGGGGGGAGTGGGGGGCTGCACTTTAGGTGACATTCTCTGTTGGTAAAAAATGGTATATATTTTTTTAAACCGCATTTTATTGAATTAGTCAGTGGTTGTAATTTCGATGATAATAGCAATAGATACTTTCATGCGCCGCAGGCAAAAATTTTGAATTTTTATTAGCAAAAACATTACTTTTTACTAATTTTTTGTATATTCAAAAAATTTTCGGGGGGGGGGGGGCAAGTGCCCCTAGTGCCCCCCCCCTGGATCCGCCAATGGTAGGTACTTAGCTATGACACTCCTAGAAAAAACATAATTTTACACGACAAACGCAAAACACTTCAAGATGTAAATAAACAACAAAGGCATGCGCACTTGAAAATTCGAGTCTGAGAATTTAAATTTGCCATTGTTTCTAAAGCAAGCTATGAGTGCTTCACTTTTTAAACATGTATTTATTTGAGAATAACCTCAAACATTTTATTAGGTACTGTTTTGCATTTTTTGTTTTAATTTTTTGTTTAAAAACTTTCAAGAAAGCTTCAAAATTATGCAAAAAAATGTGGTATGTTTTAATCCAACCCCTTCATCTGTAGAAGCACCAAACGCATATACGTATTATTCCAATACTCCCTGTTACTTATTTACACAATAGTTGGCGTTTGATGCAAACATTCAGAAATAAAGGTGCGAAAAATGCACAGATACCAAATTTACATAGATAGAGTTTTTGTCATGTGTAAAGTATAAACAATCAGGACATTTTAACTTAATGATCGCAAAAAGGATAGACTTAGTGTCCATTGATATTGCTATTTCAAATACGTTTGCATTCTGCATCGTAAGGTACGGTAAATAATATGCATATATATGTCTTTGAAAGCGACCAATCAGGTCTTTTTTGCTTAAAGACCCCAAGGTCCTCATGTTGGCATCATGAATGGGCAGTTACCGTGGGTATTGGAATATTATGTATATGACCAAACGTGATTTAATGTTTGTCGTGAAAATTACACTGGGTAATTATGTTTTAAAATTTTGTTTTATTTTATGATGCTAAATCCAAACTAAACGGAAATAAAAGTATCTACCTACAGAGTCGTATCAAAAAATAACAATTAGGGCGTTCAAGAATGAAACTTTAGACGGCAGTTTTATTTTTATATTGCTGGCATGCATGATGGCGCTAAAGATGTATCAAATGGAAGGAAGTGTTGACAAGATTGTCAAATTTATTTCCTGCTTCGGAAAAGAAAGAATAATTGCTATTTTGTGGTTGGGTGGTTGGGTTTATGACAAAAACTCTTATAACTCTAGTCTCTATAGAGGCCTTTACGCACTTTTCGTGTTAATGAAGATTGGAATTCAGATTTTAAACGTCCTTACATTTGGAATCACAAGTCCACAATTTTTGAAAATTTACAGCTTTTTAAAGTAATATAGAGGATGTTAAAAAAACCATCGACCTGTCAAATTTTGACATTTCGATTTTTTTTTGACATTCTGACCCAAAGATTCTTAAACTTCGTAAAAGATTATAAAACTTTTGTATTTATCATACAGGGTGTTCCAACTAAAAGGTAACAGAGGTGTTTTTGGGTATTTTTCGTGCGAATTTGGAGAAACGCTCGGACACGTTGATTTTGTTTGCTAGGGGGACACTTTTTGGCTTCAAAATTTTGTAGCACGTACCATCTTCGAGGGGTATGCTTTACCCCTATATTTTAAATAGGAAAAGTGGGTCTAGTGATACCTTGTTTTGAAGGCCTCCTGATTGTCTTTACAACAAACGTTTTAGATATAGTGTAAAAATATACGGGAAAACCCTGTACACTCTGTATAGATAGATAGATTTACCTCATTATAAATAACCCTTTTTTAAAAAGCATAAAAATAGTTAATAATTTTCTCAACTGCACCGGGACAAAAAAAGACTGCGCGTTCTGCCTAATTATTGTCATTTTTTTCGATGCAGTCTGTCTGTCCGTCTGATATGTAATTTGTCGTACTGCAACCGATAATAATACAATAAAATAAAAAAATAAAAGAATTACAATTACAGAAACGGTGGGCAATGGTACCATCCATCCTCGAATTTCTAAATGCCGCCAAAAGCTCTTTTTCTGCTCGTGATTTTTTTCACGTATTTTACCAGGTTTATTAAATTATGTCGCCAAACTTCGGAGGATTATTCTTTGAGTGATTTTAAAATAAAACTTTATATAAACATACGTCCGCAATAGGGTATCCAAGTCCCGGGACCAAATATGTTTTCGGGACTTCAGGACCAAATGTCAGGTCCCGGGACTAGTCCCGGGACTGGTCTCGAAACTAAAATAAAAGAAATTAAATTAATTTAACACAGAACAGAACACAGGTTTATTGATATTGGTAAATGGTTAACATAAAAACAAATTGACAATCCTAGCAAAACAAACAAAATAAAAAGGTAAGTATAGGGAAACATTACTTTTGTCCAAAGTGAGATTTAAGTGCCTCAAGTGCATTTAAGGACTCATCATTTATAGCGAATTCTTTTGAGAAAGTTAGTGGGCCACTCGTGGTCCACTGACACTGTTTTGGTGCTGTCAAAAAATTGCCCCAGTGCAGTTTCAAAATAATACAAAAATGTGAACTGAGTGCAACACTGGGCTTGTCAGTGGGTCAAAAGAATACAAAAAATTGCACTAGTTTTCCCGAAAAAATACGAAAACTGCACTAGTGGCGCACCAGTGCTGCACTTTTTTCCCAAAAGAATTCGCCATTAATCTTAAATGAAGCCGGCCACTGAGAAAGCTCTCTCCGATTGGACGCTCGTAGGTGATAGAGTCAGTAAATGCTCGTAGCATAGCTGCAAATATTATCCTCGACAACCGCCATCCTCAAAAAGGACCACTTCTCGTTTTATTATTTTTGAAAATCAATCTGGTTTTGCACTTGATGACGTTTGTATGATTGCTCTTGTACTTGTTGAGGCAGTAGCAAATATTGCATTTTCAATAAATCCGTCTAACTTTTTTGCGATCCTTTCGCGTTCATGCAATAGACGGCGCTGCGTCACGCTTATTATGCATGTGTCTGGTATAATTTAGCGGTTTCGGGACCAAGTTGAAATACTGGGACCTTCACTGAGTCGCGGGACCACTTTTTTTAGGAAAATTCCCGGGACCGTCCCGGGACCAAGTCCCGGTACTGGATACCCTAGTCCGCAAATGCTTAGTTTTCGAGATACAGGTTGGTATTTAATTTTTTCTTTGTTTTTTCTTTATAACTCGTGCAGTTTTTGAGATATTTAGCTCTCATTAAGCATGCCAAATATTAGGAAAAAACTACAGGGTGATATTTTTTCCGGGGTCATGCCCACTTTTTCCCCCATAACTTTTTTGCAGTAAGTCACTGGCAGATTTAAAAATATGAAATGAATTCCTTGTTTTATTTAGAAACTTCCTTCAAATTAACTAGTTTTCGCCAACGTAACTCCTTATGCAAAACTTTAGCTTCAGACTATTAAAGCCTGTGATCATTTGACCATGCTAAACAGGAATTTTTCAATATCCCCTATTTGGGTACTTCAACCTGAAGAGGGCGTTTCGTTTAATCTACATATGATTTACCATACTTAGACGGGATTTGGTAAATACATTCCTTATTATTTAAAGGATTTTCTGGTATTGATTTAGTTAGTTAACTCCTTATTATACATTTGGTTTGTTTTTAGTTTTAGAGATCGTTGAGTTTATTAATTTCTCGGACTAACCATTCTGATGTCTTTTTACTGTTGTACATATCGGTGGTGAATTCTTCATTATTACTACAAATATTACGGCTCTTAAATACAAACTTCTTATGCCTCCGTGTTTTGTAGCAACAGAATGAATAGACTTAAAATTTAGGTACTTTCCCGTGTGTGTAAGTTTCCTATATACAGTGGTTTGAATGTTTCTGTCTATTCTTTTGACAAGACCATCCAAGATTTTTTTTTTATTAAATCATTATTGAAGGCATAGCGATACCCGGTGTTGCACAGTGGTGCATTTTGCAAAATAATTATACGTCAATTTCGCCGACTTTTAGCGGAAACAGTCAGAAAACCAGCAGCGGAATCAGCCAGAGCACGACTAATCGATTTTTATTTTATTCTTTTCGATACCAACCACAATGATATCCGATGTCTTTTTACCAATCACACTGACAACGCAATAAAAACACAAATATTTTTTGATTTTTCCTCTATTTTAGTTTTTGCGAGTATAGTAAAAAATCGTATCCCGTGGGATAGTTCGATTGAACCGGGTGTTTGCCTCCAATTTAAGAAGAAAGGGCCTGTGTTACGAAGTAAATCTAAGCGACTTCTTACATATTTTTTTCCCAAACTTTGGTTTATACCTTTTGCTAAATTAGTTTTACAGAAAAACTGTTAATACTTTTTTTGTTTGCCAGAGGACACCAATTAATATTGTAAATATATATTCCTTAGTTTTTAAAATATAAAGCTAATTTCTTCACTAGTTTAATTAGTGTTCTATTGCACACAAAAACCTGTTTTACATTTTTCTGTAAAACTAAATTAGTCAAAGTTATAAGCCTACGCTTGTAATAAAATGGAAAAAAACACCCAACGAGTTAACATTGAGTGATCTATCACCAATCGATCGAGATTAGTCTTAAACTTTCTTGCTCAATCTTGAATTTGTATAAACTTTGTAATATTAAAAAAAATAACAATATATTTTTTAGTTCTTGAGATATAAAGCTCATTAAAGTGAGTGATCCATAACCAATCCTTCGTTTCCATCTTCTTTTACAAAATAAATGTTTGGCATGTTGAAAAGTGGTGATATGTTATCATTTTTTATAATAGCCACTTAATGAATCTATAAATTAAATAATAAAAAATTATCACTGCAATCAAAGATAATCGTAGCAATGGCAGCGGTTAACAACCACCATGGAATAACATTTAGTTAGTTCGCAGGCACAGAGTACACTGATAAAAATGTGTTTGAAAAGTCTCAAATCAACGAACATTAAGTTGATGTAAGCAATTTGTTACTGTAAATAAAATATACTAGTTTAAAAAATTTTGACTCAATTGATTTAAAAGATTCAATCCTTTGGCTTCTTAACATTTAAGGAAATATGCTTTTTTTATACAAAATATATTTTTTAACTTTTTAAAAGCTAAATAAGACTTTTTAACAGTAAAAACCTATATTTTCTTTATATATACAGATCAAAGTGTAGTATAGTATTTGTTTATCATCAAACTGGTTTTTGGAGGTTGATGGAGGTGTAATTGCATAACTGTACAATTTAGATTTCAATCCATTTTGTGACGTCCAAAAACTTGACATTTTTGCTTCAGACTCAGACCTTTGATACAAAACGCATAATTTATTTATTATAAATGAATATTTGCTTAGATTAAAGAAAAAATTGTTTGCTTTTGAAGCTTGACACAAATAAATAACGACCTTAATCAAATCATACTTATTTCACTCAAATAATTTTTTGTATCAATGTAATAGCCGCAATAACATAGGGAAATCATGCATCTATGCCGCCTTGTGGCCTACAAAAACGGATTTTTTTTTTAGAAAAAAGTATTAGTTTTTTCGGACAATAAAATTGTCTCTTCATCGGTGTTTCTTTAAGCCATCTAGATCTAAAGGTTGCCTAAAAATACGGTGGTCCACTTTTTCACATCAGGCTCTTAAAACTGCTAAAAAAATCGTTTCCAAAAACATGCGGCGTTGCCAAACCACACAATTTTTCATTGTATTCTTCAAGTGTGGAAAAAGTAAGAGAACATTAAAATAGTAGGCGAGTGTACAAATATATTTAGGAACACGCATTGCAGTGGTGCAAAATTGCGGATCATGCAAGTGCAAGTTGACATATTTGACAGAATATCAAATTGTTTTAAAAAAAAATCAGCCTTAGGTTTGGCCTTGCGTTACACCCAATGATTTGATAATGTGTTTTTTCTTAAAAATGCGTTACTAGTCCTAAATTTTTGCGTTACGTAATTTAAGGACGCTACCTTACGTTAAATGATATTTTTCGTAGCTTTTTTTGCTTTTAAAGTTTCATGAAGAGGGTGGGTATATTCTGGACAGAGCTGGTACCCAAAGTCATCAAAAAACTAAAACTAAGTTAAAAAGTATTTGTTTTGTCAGTAATCTACGACCGTTCTTTCGTTGCGGACTGGTTTTCCTTTTTGTTTTAACAATGTTAAGTCGTCCGAAAACCGATATTATAACGACTCGCAGAAAGGAATAAGAAAAGTAAGAAATCGGACAAAAGAAGTATAGAAATGAACGAAGTTCGATTTTATAGTAAATTACTCTTATTATATTCAAAGCCGTAGAAAGACTGATAATAATTATCAGTGGCGCACCCAGGAATACATATGTCTTGGGGGGGCCCGAAGCCTCATGTTGTCGAATATTAAGCTATTTTTTGTGTTTTTTTTCTGAAATATGTCGAAAATATGTAAAAAAATCTAATGCTTGGGGGGGGGCCCGGGCCCCGCCCCCCCACCTCGGTGCGCCCATGTAATTATGCAACTTTACAAGCGTTTTTGTGTAAATTAAAAAACCCACTCCAAAATTTTATATCTGCAATAATATTTGATAATTGTAGAGGGGAAAAGCTAAGTGATCTAAGTGCCAAAAAGCATTTTTGTGGGAAACTAAAAGACTATACAATTTATGCAAGCGGACTTACAGAAAACGTCATTTTAAATATACCATATAGAGCGTAAGGTGGGGAAATTGCACTTAGATCTTATAGCCCCGTATTGGCCTTGACACATACATCATTTTGGGTGGAAAATCTAAAATTTGTATATTTTGGCACTTAGATCATTTAGCCCGGCCACTCTACAATTGTGGTGTACACTTATAAAAAGAGTTAGCAAAAATTTTGAAGTTTTATTCATATACAACACTTTTCTCTATCTCTTATTTAAGGTGTAAAAGTGTAACTTTTCTTCCTCGGGATGACGAGTGACGCATCAGGGATAAAAACTGTTAGATCAGGGATTAAAAGTAAAAATCAGGGATAAAAGGTGACAGATCAGATATAACAAGTTAAAACTCCTAACAAAAATCCAAAAAAAAAATTGGAAAAAGAACATAAAATGCGCCTCAGGCGAAACTTTTTAAGAATGAAGTAATTTATACCTATAATTTATGTCTAAAAGCGGGGCTGGGGGTGGGGTGGCGTACACAGGAGGGGGCTAAGAAGCCCAAGCCCCTCCCCCACAGCTACTGAATATTGATTAACCCCTAAAAATTGAATTTTCCAAAAAAAATAAAAAATAAAAATACCGGGTAGCCAAAAAAACCGGACAAATTTTTTATTATAACTTTTGAACTATACCATCTATTTTAATGGCACAACCTGCACTTGGCAGGGAATTAATCAGAGTTTTGACTGAATATATTTTTTTGTATGGCATCTCAAAATCCAAGATGGCGGACGAAATTAAATTGCACCCTTCAAAGATGCTCGTTTATTCTTGTGTCGCGAACAGGTTATAATTATTTTTTTAAATCAGTAAAAAAGCTGCATTCTTGCTACGCACAACAAGGTACAAATTAGCAAAATCGGTGAGGTGGTTCTAAAAAAAATTATTATTGTTTCAATCATTATTTTGAATATTCTACGATTGCCTTGCCAATCATGTCTGCATTTATTTCCTTATAAATTCATTACTACCGAACCGATTTTGATGAAAAAAAAAGTGAGAATTGATTGCTTTTGAAAGATCATAATCACAATTTATCGTCATCTTAAAATTAAGGATGCGGGACAGAATCAATCTTCAAAATGGCCTGTTTATTCTTATTTTCTGAAAATGTTATGTTTTCTTTTTCATTTATAGAAAAGCACTACTTTTCCCCCGCACAACGAGGTAAAAATTAGTAAAAATCAAAAAAATCTATTTTTGTTTCAGCCATTGTTTGAAAGATTATACGATTGCCTTGCCAGTCTGCATTCAATTCCTTATAAACTCATTATTACTAAATCGATCTTAGTGAAATGAAAAAAATCATGGTGAGAATTGATCGTTCTTTGCAGCTTCTTTACTAATTTAAAAAAATAAAATATGTTCGCAACCCAAGAATAAACGAGCATCTTGAAGGGTACATTTTAATTTCGTCCGCCATCTTGTATTTTAAGATGGCTGACAAGAAATATATTTGATCAAAACTCTGATTATGCAATCTTATAAGTGCAGTTTGTTTCATTAAAATCGATTGTATAATGTATAAGTTATAATGAAAAAAAAATTGACCGGTTTTTTTTACCCACCCTATATATCGATCCGTGCGCAAGCCCCGCCTAAATTTTTGCCTACGCTACTGGTTTTAATAAAATATAGAGAAAAAAATTCTAGTTATGTTAGTTCTATAAATGCATATAATATGCAGCAGGTATGCAGTTTAATTACAATTTTTTTCCGTTTTATCTTGGCTAGTTAAATTAGTCATCGGCCGCGCTACACACACGGAAACGCATATTATAATATAAATTATGAATAAAACTGCCCGGCCACTAGACCATATTTATTGCACTATTACTTATTCGATTAAACATTGAATACTATATTATAATTGTCTACCGGTTTATTTAGGCCATCGATTTCCTTATTTTAAGGGTAGACTAGTTTTACAGTTTTATATGCTAAATTAAAAAGAAATCAAAACCAGGGGTGAAATCAAATTTGGGAACTTATTTTCTTAGTCAGCAAACATCGATAGAATTGTTCATTGATCACTTCTAAGCAAAATTTGTTATATGAGTAGGGCGGGGTTTAGGCGCAAAATGCAAAATAAGGTATGAATGCGAAGAACTTATATTCTTAGTAACAAAACTAGTTGTACTAGTAAAGGGTATATTTAAGTTAACTAAAAATATATATTCTGGCTAATCCTATAACTGGCAAGTATTTTAAGACTAAGTTTCCATGTACATAGGTCCGCAAACGCTTCGTTGCCGATTTACAGACTGTTGAAGTTAATATTTTTTTAAATTTTCGTTTATATCTCTCGCAGTTTTTAAGATATTTAGCTAGAGGGTGTACGTCATTAGACATGCCAAATAATAATTAGAATCTAAAAGAAAATATGTTTTTAGCAGGAATGCTCATTTTTACCTTCTCCTGAACCTAGTGCCTTATTGATAGATTCTATAAATTCCTTGTTTTATCTAGAACCTTTTTGGTTTTATGCAGTTTTTTTGTATCTGCAATCGTTAACAAGCAAAAAATTAATTAATAACTTTTTTTTTAGATTGGCTCTTTGAGCTTTTCTGGTAAGGCTTTCGTGATTGTAAATAACAGCCAGAATAATTTTCTCCATGAGATTATAGTATAATCTACCATGTAAAAAAAATCAAAACTAAGAAAATAAGTTCCTAACTTTCGAATTTTGAAGGCGCCACTAAGTGCATTTTCCAACTTTGTAAATTAGCCAGAATTATTTTTAGTTTCAGTGTATTATAACTTCAGTTTATACGTTTAGTTTCAAGACTAAGAAAATTAGGGCACAAATCAGCCAAATTTTTTGATCCGAAAATTTTCAGCCAGGGATATTTTCCACCACTTGAGATGAGCCAGAGTACTTTTCTTATAATATTCATGCTCTCTTCTTCTTTGTGTAAAAGATTTAGAACTATGAAAATAAGTCAACTCACATCATTTACTAACCTTTCGAACCTATCGGTAAATCATTACCAGAAGGAAAAATTCTTGATTATTATCACTAATACACTACTTATTCATATACACAGACTATTCATGGCCTCTTCTACTACTTCGTTGCCACTGTTAAAGTGTGATCTCAAATTAGACGTAAGTATCAACGTCTGAAAGCGTAAGATCACCTTTGTGTATTAAAATTTCCCGCTTTTTAAAATGCAAACTTTTGGCAATTGGCATTTTTGCAAAACAATGAATGTTTTATGCATTAACCTCTCAAAAAACCAAGATAAAAAACGGACTACCTTCTATTTGTGTGAAGCGTACCAAATCTCCTTACAGACTCCAATTTCCACTTCCAACGGTTTTTCTAGCCTGGCTGAAAACCACCCTGCTTTGCACTTCCAGCTCGCCGCTCATTGGCTTGAACTCTAAGGCAATAGTGCTTTACAAGAAGACAACACAGCAGCGTAAGCTAAAAATGCGTCGACATCGAAATCCGTTAAAAGTTGCAAAATTCAAATTCTTATTATGCTAGTGGCTCAAGGACAGATTAGCTACCACTTTTATACAAATACAGCAAACCTGAAAATATGTCTAAAAACAAGTCGCTGGTTGCTATAAAAAATTCTTAACCCCAATATCAAAATAAAAAATATATCACCCACTCTGTATTAAGAAATCAGTGGCAAAAAATAGAAAAATAATCATACAATCGGCATTTTTGCAAAACCATAAAATGTTTTATATATTAATCTCTCAAAAAATCAAGATAAGAAACTCTAAACACTGAATTCCCACTTCCAGCAGTATCTCTGGTCTGGCTGAAAACCACCTTGCTTTGTGCGTCCAGCTTGCCGCTTATTGGCTTGAACTGAGCTTTAAACACCCTATACAAGGAGGCAATACACCAGCGCAGCGTAAGCCAGAAATGCATCGAAATCAAAATAGGTTAGAAGGTAAAATAACATTGGGTGTGAAATGAAAATACTTTGTTAAATTTGTTCCCAGTTATAAAATTTAAATAATTATGTTGTTAGTGGCTTAAGGAGAGACTCGCCGAAAAGAAATTTTATTAAAATATAGCAAACCTGAAAATCTGTCTAAAAACAAGTCGCTGGTTAACCAAAATTAAAATACAAAATATATAAAACTTTTAAAGGGCTAAAAAACCAATTATCTTGTAAATACCGCTTTGTTACAGGTCTACTCTGTACTTTTAAGAAATCAGTGGCAAAAGATACAAAAATAATTATGCAATCGGCATTTTTGCAAACGATAAATGTTTTATTCATTAATCTCTCGAAAAATCAAGATAAGAAAACGGGATACCCTCTATGTGTGTGTGTAAGAAGATTCCACTCAAAGATAATGGCAATAACGCATACGCATGCATGTAGAGATATTAATTTCATAAAGCCTGTCTTTAATGTTGTGTTGAAATTTTTATTAGCAAACAAATTATTGCAAATTTTTATATATTTATTAAATCGAATTGCCAAAATAATTTAAAAAAAATTCTTTTCTAATCTACAGGGAATAGGACGAATGATTCGGTAGTTTTACTTAGCTAACCCTACATTTCTGAAAGCACTTCATTATAAAAAATAAAAAAATTACCAGTTACCATTTCTTAACTTTTACTTTTTATAACTATATATCGACTGGATTGCAATAATTACAGAGGAAATTCAGTAACCAGTACTCTAAGTAAATTGTACAGTGGGATTCTTAGAAATCTAATAGAGAATGATTTTCATGAACAAGAAGAAGAAGACCAAAGTGGGTTCAGAAGATCAATGGAAATATCTAGAACAGATCATAATATAATAAATGAGATCATAAAAGAAAGAATGGGAATTGAGGGAAGCATAACGGATGACATCACTAAAAGGCAACTGATATGGTACGGCCGTGTGCAACGAATGAACGACGAAAGATTACCAAAGCAGGTCCTAGAATAGCAACCAATAGGGCGCAGAAAAAGAGGGCGTCTTAAACTAGAATGGCAACAGTCAATCCAAAAATCAAGTCAAAAAAACCTGACAGAAGATAATTTTCAGGATTGAATAAGGTGGAGAATAGGCGTCGGACAACGTAGAAAAATGTTCTAAACCGATATAATAGTAGTAGTATTGACAAGTTTGGGGTAGGATATATGGTCATCAAAGCATCTAATTTATTTTTAGGACAAACGTTTTTTATGCTTGGGATCGTCGTAGATTTAAGCAAAAAATTAATTGGTGTTACCCACTTAATGATTTTCTTACAGTCACATTGAGCAGTATAACCAAACTTAGGCACTAATTAACAAAATGGCGGAGACTGTCAGTTTCTTATGTTTGTTGTGTTTTGGTTGAAAAATAAAGAAATTCTGGGATGTTTTCTACTCTAATAGTTTTTGACAGTTAAAAAAACTGGCCAAAAACAGAAATAAACAAAAGCAACGGTTGCCAAGCACCTCACATTTCTAAACCAACTCACGAAATGTGAAACTAAAATCATAGCAATTTTGGATTTGTCACTTTAACTTTGGTCAAATCCAATTCGTTTATGTTCAATACTCCGTGGTGTCCTGTGGACTATTAATTTTCTGTAAAAAATCAACGGAAACACTACATAAATCAAAGCTAAATTCGATCTCAACAGGCCTGTGTTTGTTTATTTAAAATTTGTCTTTTATCGAATTAATTTTCTCTAATTCGTTTTTTCTATTTTGTTTTTTACAGGAAACGCTCTGTCATGCAAGGAAACGTTCAGTTTACTCTACTACGAATTTGACGCGGCCACAAGGGAACCTCCTCCTTGGGACGCTGAAAGATATAAGTTGATTGGTATGTATAAGGTTTTATTTTTGCTTTTTCCTATTGAGTCATCGATTCGCTCTACAAAATAATAAAAAGTTCTTGTTGCAAAAAAAAAACAATTGAATTTTTGTTCAGTGCTACCTACTGATTCCGTAACTACCATTGGTTTGTTCAAGTTGGCTCACTTTTGTGTAAAAAAAATAAAAAACGATTTTTCTATTTCACCGTCTTTTTCGTAAAAAAATGTCTTATAACTTTAAAACTATAGGCAGCAAAGTATATAAATTTGGCAAAATAATAAAGTATTACCTGGAGAATTTTTGTGCAAAAAAATGGTATATTTACATAAGCGCGCTTGATTAGAATACGTTTCAAAACCGAAAAAAAGCGATTTTTCAGAAAAAAAAATAAATTTAATAAAAACTGCTTGGTAACGTGACTTGTCAGTCATACCATTAAATTCCTTGGAGAAGTAGCCAAAAAATATGTCAAATACATTTTATCGTAAAATCATCAGGTTGAAAGATATCTAGGTTTGAAGTAGAATGTTACAAAAAAAACAGAGAACAGAGACAGAGATTACATCAGGATATTAAAAGAATGGAAGAGCGATACCAACGCAGATGGGACATTCATATGATGGCAGACTACTGCTGGGGGTTGCAACGGGACTGTCCTGATCAACAACACCAAAGACAGTCTTCAAAGAAAAGTTTTCTGTTTTAAATGAACAAAAATGCCATTTAAAAAGAGTTATATTAATTTCAGAGACAATCCGTTTTTATTTTTGATCAACTTTAAACCAAATTTACTTCCATAATTGTGAACATCTGAAAAAAGTGTATAGGACATTTTTTGTAGTAAATTTGTTACTTGATACAACTGGCAACCCAAATTTTCTTCTTACATATTCGTTTTGTTGTATTGGCTTGTTTTCAAATTTATAAATTTTTAGCAGTTTTTTGGCCATATATTCGTAAAACGGCTACGGATTGTTTTTATATTTCGCTGTAAGATACAGCTAATGATCCCTCAATTTTATCCCAATTTCGAGTTGTATACCTTTAGATGCTTTCAAAATATATTTTTTTTATATGAATTTTACGAAAAACAGTTTTTATTTTTTTCCCACAAAAGTGAGCCAACAACAAACAAACCAAAGGTGGTTATGGAATCAGGGTATCCTGGAGAATAATATTCCACAAAAAATATTCTTGCACACACACACACATTTTACCTGTTGAGCGGTGATGTAATCAATAGACATAAAAATACCGTTTAGGTGCAAAAGGTCCCAAGGTTTTTAAATGATGCTCCCAGTGGCAGAATTTTATTTTGATAGCAACTCAAAAAAAAATTCGGGGTGCTGGGTCAAATTTTTGCCCAAAATTCGTTAAAAAACATGCTTCGGTCAATCTTTTTAGTTGCGCCAAACCAAGAGCGCATAGTTTTGTATTATATGTTTAGTATTTTTAGGGTTTCTAACCCCCCTAAAATAAACATTATTTTTATCACAAATAGTTTTATTAAATTTACGACAACGCGATTTTTGTTTACTTCCACGTTTTTTTTTCAATATTTAAATCAGGTAGTGACCGGCCTAATTCTTTAATTTTTAGTTTTTCCTCTAGCGAAAAACCACTAAAAGAATTTTTTTAAGACACTAATTTTATTAATTTTTAATTAAAAAATAGAACAATATACAGAGAATAGGGATATCTTTTTATTGTGTAATTTAGAGGGCGTAAATTAAAGCACACATGCTCCACGTACAAGAACAAGACAACTAACTACACACTAACTGGCTGGCGTGCCTGGCACAAATTTAAGTTGATTCTTTTCATTATGTAAATATTGTCCAACTCTGTCGCTCATATAGGCCACTGGTAAAAATCTATCTCTGCTCGACAGCGTCAGCAGACATGCGGCACACATTCCCCCACTTACACTGCGATTCAAAGGCAGGCAGCCGGCCAGCCAGGCGTCGTGCATTATCGATTCGAAGTGTGATCCACTGTATTGCACAGGGTTTACCATATTTCATATAAATTAGAAAGAAATGCATAAAATAACAAACATATTAAGATGTTTGAAAATAAAAAAACCTGTTTTTGTAGAAAAATAAGGTAGTGTCATGACTCCGTGGCACTACTCCACGAGCCTTCACTGGATGGTACCAGTGGATGTATTCCAGTCAGTTTGCTTGCAGTTGAACAAATAGATAACTAAATAATTTTTTTATTTCAAATAATTACGACGTGTTAATATAAGGATATAAAAGAGTATATATTTACCAAAGTTCATAAAAAATAAAAAAAATGTGGCAAATAAAAATCAATAAAGAAAAAAAACGTGTTTTTCGATATTGCTCTAAAAATTTTAAGTATTTTTTTTAAATGTTTTATACAAAATTTGTAGACCGTTTGTTACCTATAATTATAAATTTAACTTTTTTTAATAGGAGGTCTAGTTTCGCGGAAAATCGTGAAAAACTCAGATTAGGTCTGAATTTTTTTCCGGTTATTAGTTTTTTTCCTTTCAAGAGGTATTTGCACAGTTCTATTATAAGGGGAAAGCATGATGACAATTAAAAGTTCAATATCAAAGGAAAATTCAAGAAACAATTATATGAGGTGGTCCTTAAAATTTTGAAATAAATTTGTTAATAATATATACCAAATTTAATTTAAAAAAATCCTCATTGCAAAGTCAAAAAACCATATCTAAAAAGCAATAATATGTCTACCGCCATATTGAAAGTCAAGAAGAAGCAACTTGCCTAACACAAAAATATATTTTTCGTCAAAACAGGTAATGTAATTTTTGAGATATGATGTTTGAACCATTTACCGTTTTCTGACTGAATGTTCCTAATTACCAAAACAAAAATTTTTCTTGATCATTTATTTCTTTTTTTTTATTTCTTACACGGTATAAAAAATTGTCTTAGATCAAAGCAAATTGCAAATTGCAATGAAACTAATGATGAAGATAAATTTTCTTGTTTCAGCAAATATGAGAAATTTAGACTAATGATAAATGGTATATAAATAAAGTACATATATAACCGATTTCTACAAAAAATGTCGTTTTGGGTTAAGCAAGAAATCAACTACCAGCCTGACAATAATTTGTTGTGTTGTATGCTGCCGAGCGCTCTGGGCGTCAAATTAAATGAACCTGTGAGCATCCTCGGTCGGTGCTTCTGCTAACTACCCTATTAGAAGTAGAAAGAACGCGAGTACATGATCACGTGACTTTAAACCTAAATCGAACCGGACCCTCTAACCCAACGATTATAAACACACAGGATTGCTTATTTCCATTTAACTCTATGTTAGCGTCGCTCAGCAAGACGAACAGTGTCTGCTTACGTCACCAGCGGACCAGTTGCTTTGTTCGTATTGAGAGTTCGTGTGATTTTAAGGTGTTCTTGACGTTTTTACCTCCGTTTTTTCATTTATTTGACGGTGTGGTTGACTATTTAGGAGGTAAATCTGAGGGCACGGCAGTGCCTACCCAAGTTCACGCGCCGTACCATCTTTTTTTGAAACACTTCAGCCGATATTTGACCTATCTAAAACTCTACTTCGGAATGAGCTACGAATCTCAAACTTTGCACAGTCGTAGATCTCAATGGAGTTAACAATCCCTTCATGTTTAGTTTCATGGAATTCCCAAAAGTACTGAATTAGTTACGAAATTTCAAAAAACGTCGAAATTGTCACTCACTCACTCACTCATGTATAGATCATCAAAATTCTACTGTACTTCCAGACATGCTACAAAGCTGAAATTTGGCAGACTGATAGAAATTATGACCAAAACCCCAAAATTCTAATTTACTTCCCTCCCCTATACATGTAAAGTTATGTAAAAGTAACATTGCCCACTTCCAGATATGGCAGACTGATAGGAACTATGATAAAAGTATGGAAAAAAATTAAAAACCACAAAATTATAATTTACTTTCCTCCCCTATAAATGTAAAGTCATGTAAAAGTAACATTGCACACTTCCGGACACGCTAGAGAGCTGAGCTTTGAAAGGCCGATAGTAACTATGATAAAACTATAGAAAAAAATTTCCCCAATTTCTAATTTACTTCCCTCCCCTACAAATGTAAAGTTGTGTAAAAGTAACATTGTCCACTTCCAGAAACTCTCGAGAGCTGAGATTTGGAAGGCCGATAGGAACTATAATAAAACAATAAAAGAAACTTAAAAAGCCCCAAAATTTAATTAACTTCCCTCCCCTAAAAATGTAAAGTTATGTAAATTAGCATTGACCACTTCCAGAAACGCTAGAGAGCTGAGCTTTGGAAGACTGATAGGAACTATGATAAAACTATAGGAAAACATTTAAAAACACTAAGATTTTAATTTACTTTCCTTCCCTATAAATGTGAAGTTTTGTAAAATTAACATTGCCTACTTCCAGGAACACTAGAGAGCTGAACTTTAAAAGGCTGATAAGAACTATGATAAAACCATAGGAAAATATAAAAAAACTCAACATTATTAATAAGGCATTGCAAAAGTTTTGAACAATATCCCGTATATTTTACTACTTTAAAACTTAAATATTATCCAAATCCTTCAAAAAAGCAGTGAAATCATAACAAAAACATTTTATGTAAAAAAAGCCAAGTACGCCAAAGTGGTATTCCGTAAAAAGAATTGAGATAAAAGTAAAGCCAAGTTCTACAATACAAATTTCAAAATGAATGGGTCTTACTAGTTTGGAAATGTTTTTCTAAACTTGGCTATTACGGCTGCAAATGACTCTTAGGAAATTAAACGTAAAGAAGTTTGGCTCGAATTTGTATTGTAGAACTCGGCTTTACTTTTATCTCAATTCTTTTTACGGAATACCACTTTCGCGTACTTGGTTTTTTTTACATTAAATATTTTTGTTATGATAAACCTTTAGAAATGTGAATTAAGTGAATTGATATAAAGAAAGCACATTAATTTATTGTTGAAATAAAAGCTTTGTGTTCCCTCTTTCAGTGTAGAAATATAAATATATATACTTTTATATTATTATATTTATATAAACTTTAAATTTTTTTTTGATTTTTGGAAACTCCTTGCTCATTAAATTAATCACATTAAAGAAAATTGGTAATTATGCCGCAAACGGACTTCTTGTATTAAACTGATTATTGGAAAGTTTATTTTGTAGTTTCTCCAAGTTTAGTTTCAGTTTTTTTCTTAAGTTTTTTTAGTCTCGTTATAGAAGTTTTCAGAAACATGTTACAGGAGAAGGAGTGTAAATCATTTGAAAAAAAAACTTATAAAAATCTATTGATTTAAAGCATAAGAAGTTGAAAAACACTTCTTATTTGGCTGTTTTCTCCAAAAACTGACTGGTTTTTGATATAATAATATAATAAATATTGCAATTTTAGATCTGAAATATCAAATAAATACCTTTTTGTTACTACATAATATAAGTGTATTTTATTATATCCGCAACAAAAACAATAAATTATACATCTTATGATTTAAATTGATTAAACTTTTAGAAAAAATCCTACTTCTATTCCAAAACTTTCAACTATTTAAAAAAGAAACTCCGACATATCGTCTGGTAGGAAAATTCAGCTCTCATAGCAAACTCTTGATTTATTATATTTACTATCACGAATAAAAAATTTGTTTGCAAATAAGCAAGAAAAATGCGGGAAAAACTCACGATTGTAATGTGTATTAAATGAAGCACGCTGAGCAGAGGTCCACTAGTGATGTAAGCAAGGCGCCGCTGAAAGATTCGAGCTAAAAAGCAATCCTGTGTGTTTATAATCGTTGCCTCTAACCTTCCCCTTATGTACGTCCGTAATTTAACGCATATATTGGTCCTCTCTAATTTGCAAATGAACAAATAAATAGTTGTTAGTATAATAATGAACCAATATACATAAACTAATATTAGTTTATAATATACTGCGTCATTTAAAATTTAAACTGGAGTTTGAGCGGGGCGGTAATTATTTATCGAAACAAACAAATAAATAAAGGTGGATTGCCGCAAAGGCCGGTTGTACAAAATATGCATAAATTTTAATATATTAAAATTTTATTTGCATTGCTAGTTATTCTGGAATTAGTAGAAATAAAGCTTATTAGGATCGCCAAAATGCAATGTGCATTTATATGATTTTATGCAAAGTAAAATAAACTATGGACAAATAAATGTTGGAAGATAAAACTTCTATCCACTATCCATAAAAATCCTAATAGAACGAGCCAACGAAAAATTATGTAAAGGTAATATTGCCCACTTCCAGAAACGCTAGACAGCAGAGCTTTGGAAGCCTGACAGAAACTATGATAAAACAAAACCATACAAAAAATTTTAAAAACACAAAAATTTTAATTTACTGTCCTCCCCCATAAATGTAAAGTTATATAAAAGTAACATTGTCCACTTTTAGGAACGCTGGGCTCTGAAAGGCCAACGAATACAAAATTCGACTATATATTGCGTTTATAGACTTTGAAAAAAGCATATTTAATTAATAGCCGAATAGATCACAGATACACATACTTATAACGAAGCAACAACATCAATTAAAATCCACGAAGGAACCAAGTCAATCTTCATAAGAAGAGGTGTCATTTCAGATAGGGTGACACAATTTTCAATAAACCATTGAAGCGGGCCCTAGAAGATGTTTTTTGGATTGGGAAGAAATAGGCATCAAAGGTTACGGACAATACTTGAACCACCTAAGATATGCTGAGGATATGTAATGACCGATAAGAAAGAAGAACTGATCGAAATGCTGGAAGAACTAAGGTCACTATATCACGAAGTTCCTTGAAACTTCGTGATATAGTGACCTTAGGAAAACTAGATACAGCTACTAAAAAAATAGGCTTGGGTACAAACTACCCTTAAAATAAAATCATAACAAACACAGATAAAGATATTATACGATCAGAATAAACCACGAAAAAATAGAACAAGTAGAGGAATATATCTATCTGGGACAAATTATTAAACTAAGAGAAGAAAACCATCTAAAATCAAAAGACGCGTAAGATTGGCCTGGGCAGCATTGGGTCAATTAAGGTACAAATTAAAAAATTAAAAATATCATCAATACCTTAAAACGAAAGTGTGTAAGCAAGGTATGCTTCCTGTACTCACCTTGTGGATCCCAGACCTGGACACTTACAAAATAAAACATGGACAAGGTAACAAAAGCCCAAAGATCAATGTAAAGACAAATGTTACATATAAAGCTAACAGATAGAAATAGGAATGAATGGCTAAAAAATAAAACAAAAGTACGAGATGGCTGAGGAGACATAGCAAAATTAAAATAGAAATTTGCCGGTCATAATATTACACAAAAAAATTATCGATGGAACAAATGTAAACTGGAGACCTTGGGAAAGTAAAAGAAGTAGGGAAAGACCCCAAATGAGATGAGCGGAAGATTTGAAGAAACATACGGGAACTAAATGGATGAAAACGGCGACAGACAGAGAAGAGTGGACGATTTAGATACTGGAGGAGGCCCATGTCCAAAGATGGACAAAAGCAGGCTTAATAGATAGATAGATAGGAGCGCTATTCTTAAATTCCGGGGCCATTTTATTCCTCTTCCTCGAAAAGCGCATTTGATTGGTCCACGCAGCGAATTTTTCTCAGTTTTCACGCGGTTGAAATTATTTTCGGAGAAATTTTTTCTATTAATCGTTTTAAGAGAAAATAAAACAAACCATTCCATTAAAAACAATGCCATTAATGTCAAAAGTGAAGGAAATTGAAGAATAGCGCTACAGGAGGTCAAAGTCCTAAATAAGGGATATTTTGTGTCACTTACTAAATTAATAGTGAAATAGGGTTGTGATTCCAGTATCACATATACATACATCTGACTTATTACCTTCCTAACGAGAGCTAAAAGAAGTTTAAGTTAAGAAATTTTAAAAATGCTAACTTTTTAACGAAGCATTGCATCACTACATATGCGGTTTGTTAATTTGTTAAATAGTTTTCTTAATAATTTGGGTTATAACCAAAAAGTTCCCAAGGAGCTTTCGTTTCTGAGATATCTACCCAAAACTGGGAGTTCTCGTTTCTGAGATATCTACCCAAAACGGTTTTAAAGGCTGACATAGCATGGAGTTTACTTTACTTGAAGTGTGCTAATGGACTAGGAAGATATCAGATCCGTCAAGGACCCTTTTATTTTGCCTTCGTCTGGGACTGGGAATAAAAAATTAACAAAAAAAAGTTATGGAAAAACCATTTGTTCTTTCGATTTTTGTCAATGCACGGTTAGTTAACGCATCATTGGAGAAACACACAGAAACAAGCGAATTTTTCGGGATTTGGGGAAAATTTTCGAGTGTCAGAACAAAAAGGTAAATTCATTACGACATCGGGCGAACTCGACGGCTCGTAATTCGGTAATGATTATTTCGTTACGGTTCGAAAAACGCATGAAAATCGTGAAAAAAGTCATAGAAAAGGCAGAAATTGACATATGCAATTTTAACTAAGCCCTTTTTTTTCTCGTTGACTCTTAAACGGTAATTTGACATTGGTATTCTATTGCTTGAATAATAAAAGTATTTTCTTTAATATCTTAGAAATGAAAGCTCCTACAAAGTTTTTGGTTATAACTAATTATTACACAACTTCCTTCTAGATAGGCAACCCAACAAGCTTAATAATAGGAGCGGACAGATGGCTCTGCCGTGTCATTATTGGAACCACATGAATATTCGGCAGAGCCATCTGTCCGCTGCTGTTATTAAGATTGTTGGGTTGGCTATCAAAAAGGAAGTTATGTAATCATTGTTATAACACAAATTATTGAGCAAAATATATTCTACTATATTCAGTGAACCGCATATTGATGTACTTTGTTAACCATTATTAATAATTGATTTTGACCAAAATCTAATCCGCTCGTTAAAGTGCCGAACAGTATTTTTCATGAAAATATTTTAGTTGAAATCTTTTACGATTACATTAAAACGAACCGCCGCGCCTCCCCCAGATTTTTTTTTGCAGAACAACCGGTGGATTTATGTTTTTATATTGTTCTGAAGGCTCACGAAATTGAAAAAGAAAAACCTAAAATTTTTACAAAAATAAGCAAACTCCTACTCTTACTACTACTATGTCCGTTTTGAACGTTTTTCTACGTTGTCCGACGCCTATTCTCCACCTCCTTCGATCCTGACAACAATCTTCTGTCAGGTTTTTTTGAATTATTGATCTTTGGATTAACTGTTGCCATTCCAGTTCAGGACGCCCTCTTTTTCTGCGCCCTATTGGTTGCCATTCTAGAACCTGGTTTTCTCTCTATTCGATACAACAGCGTGCTTTCACCATTGTTTTATACCGTCGGACCTCTCTAACTCGAACTCTCCATAACTCGAACTGTTTTGGTTGTCCCTTGGAGTTCGAGTTATAGAGGTTCGACTGTATATGTTAAATTTTACATTATTTTTCATATATCTGCTCCAGGAAATACTGTTAAGAGATCAATAACCTTTTTTGCTTTTACTATTTTTATAGTTCCTTACAGGCTGTTCCTGTCTTATCAAATGTATTCATTGTCTAGTTCTAACTCACTTGACTCGTTTCCAACAAATCTGTGTCTTGTCCACGTTCACTGTTAACCCCCACTTTTGATATTTAAGTTTCTTATCATATACTCTATGTCTGCTTTATCATTAGCCACAATTACTTGGTCGTCAGCAAACTGTGGTGGTAAATCGGTTGTTAAGTTGTATTCCCATAAAGTGTACTTTACGTTTTCAGTTTTTCAGAGCTACTCCGATATATATTTTAAAAAGAGTTGATGAGATTCAACGTCCCTGTCTTAAGTACCAGGAATCCTTTTGAAAGTCGTTCATTTTAATTTTAGATTTTGACCCATGGTATAGTTATTTTATCGCTTTTATGTATGTATGATTGATATTAGCTTGTTCTAACACTGTCCATAATTTTTCTACTGGAACGGTATCATATGCTTTTTGTAGGTCCACAAAGGTAACATGAGTCTCTATATTTCTGGCCCTCCTTTTCTCAATTACTTGTTTAAGACAAAAAAATTTCTGCTTATGCATTTAAGAAAAACTAAAGAATTTGCAAAAGATGTTGCACAGAAGATCATGTTTTACCTTGACCCGAAAAGATTTACTTAACATTTCCATTATTATTATTATTAATAGTTGGTAATATTATATTACACGCTTTTCTTAAGTAAACAAAATTTACATCATTTATTAAAATCCATCCAAACAAATTAAATAAATTATAAAATTTTTCCTGCAATTAGTTGCGGTTTTTCTTACATTTTATAGTTTTCCATAAAAAGAAAATTAATGTGTGTGTACAACAAGTGTAAATAAAAATGAGATATACATAACTAGGTATACTTAGAGCCATATTGCAGTCATTATTTTATTCTGACGTAACGGACACTACACTTCGTATGAGTGTTTCCAATAAAATAAAGTATCAATCATTAAAGAACTTAAAATTCTAAAAAAATATGAATAAAAAAAAACGTAGTATATTTTTTGCTAAAATTTTTTTGGGTATAGGGATCGGCAGAAAAAGACAAGACAAAGGTTGACCTTTGGTTAAGCTAACCTCAAAAAATTAAAACCATTTGCGCCTCAAAAAAAAATTTTCAAAAAAATTATTATTTATATTATACTTAAAATTTAATGAAAGGAAAAAAAATTACGCCTTAAACATTAACAAAGATTTTACTCTAAATTCAATGAAAGAAAGATCAGATTTGCTAGGTGGTGATATTTTCTCCGATGGCTTGAGGCTGGCTTCTGAGTAAGTAACCTTACATTAGAAATAAAATTTCGGACTTCCATTGTCTTTATTTATTTTAAATACGACGTTTCGGTTGGTTAGTATCTCTAACCCTTTTCAAGTGTAAACTAAACAATCTAGTCTCTAGGTTTGCAGTCAGGTGTGACGGACCGCCCCCTTTTTTTCTAATAATAAATTTTGTTTAAAATAAATAAAGACAATGGAAGTCCGAAATTTTATTTCTACTCAATCATTGGCTACGCGTTTCAAATAACCTTACATTGATTTATCTTATAAAGAAATTATTATAATAATTATGTTTTTTCCCCTTTTTATAATAAAAAACTACAATAATTGTCTGTTCTCCGTAGGGCTTGATAAAGATTTAATACAAATCGAAACGTTGCCATGGAAAAATTTTAGTAAAATGATATTCCAAGGAAATGAATCCAATATAAACGTAGTATACTTCGCTTCAATAAATAAAAGTGATGCACACTATTTATACCAGTATATATTGCGTATTTTTATATTGATTTTTGAGCTTTTTTCTAAAAACTTTTATTTTTCAATGGATGTTTATGTAAAAATAAAGAAAATTTGACGTAACAGACGCTCTGTAACGGATGATACAACATTTAATTTTTTGACACATTGAACATTATAATTAACATAACATTAAAAAAAAATTGTTACAAACAGCTATAGAAAATGTAGATTTGGGCAAATATGGTTCGTACCATTGGAAAGATGTATAAAAATTATATAACTCCTGCAAATTACTAACAGAGGATAGTCTAGATGTTTTTAAATTGGCATTGCTGCTGCACTTCAATTACAGTTAAGCTTAATCGTTCTCTTTTCTAATCATTATAATCTTATTCGTGCTTTCGACCGAGGATTTTGGGCATTTCAGTTTTAAAACATATGTAAAACTGCCATAAAATTGGGATTTTCAGGAGAGATTGAAAATTAATTTTCAAGCTTTCCGTATTTCGGTATTTTAAACCGAACCGAACCTAATGTCCTTAAGTAAAAGTATCGAACGCACGTACCACCTGTATCATTTCATAATGGGTTTCACACTTCAAATATAATAACTGTTTTTTCAATTTCAACGGGGTAACTTTACCTATATATCAGAAACCATAATAAGGAAAAAGTCAGTGCTTGATGTTCTGAATGTTCATTGAATTTACTATTACAGTGAAACTTCTCCTTGCGGACACCTCTATTAAGCGGAAACTCCTTTTGGCGGACAAATTTGTTGAAACCAAGCTTTTGCTCATTTCTCTACATGTAAAATTCACTCCTATAACCGGACACTAATAACCGGACGCGGACAATTTTTTTTGGTTAAAAAATTCTGAAACCTCCCTTAACCGGACGGGAACCTCTGACAACGGGACGGAGCGCTGTACGACATGGTCATACATATTATGTAGTATACTGGCAACAACGCACTCTGCAGCCTCTTTCCGTTATAATGCGGAGACTAAATACTTCTGTCATATGTACAACATATTTTATTCAGCGAGACTGCTGTGTTTTATTTTTATTGTTCAGTTGGGTTGTAATAGATCTCTTTAAAATGGCGCCTAGTAAAAAACCTCTTAGTTTACGTGAAAAAATGGAAGTTGGTAAATGTTTCGAAGAACGAACATCTATCAGCACGAAAGATCGCTGAAAAATTTAATATCGGAAAAATTCAAGCAGCGGAAATTATTGACAAATATATATTAAAATTTAGCAGTTCTCTCTCTTAAGCAGATACCTCCAATAAGCGGACAAAATTGTCAAAACCGTGAGTGTTCGGTTTCACTGTATACGTATATATTCGTTTAGTTATTTAAGTTATTTTATTTATTTTTTCATAAAATTCGAAAAACTTTACAGAAAATATTATTCTTTTAAAGAACTATTTTATTTTAATTTAGACGCACCGTACTTAGCAAAAATAACACCTAATGTAATGTAAATAAATGTGAAAAACACATGCTCGACTACATTAATGTCTAAGTGCTTTAAATGTTTTATATTTTTGCTAATTACTTCAAATGTCATGTTAACACCACATAAAAACACAAACCATAAGCGGTGGATGCCGCATAACGATAAGCATACTAATACGAGGGTGGATCAAATATAAACAAGCCTTTTCAACTTACCAACGAAAAAGTCATTCAAGATGAACGTGGCCGTTATAATTTTGGAGTAGGGATATTCAGCAGCATGTAGGCGGCTGGTAGTGCCGCGATGCTCATTTGGCCAGGAGCAATCGCAATGAGCGAGAAGGAGGGACACAGCAGTGTTGCGCAAAGAATAATCATTAAATTTCTTACACGCGAAAACCTGAAACCTGCTGAAATTCGATGCAGATTGCGAGCACAGTTCGGAAATAAGACGCTTTCGTGGGTACCTGTAAAAACTTGGTGCAAAGAAATTAACGACGGCCATGAGCGTGTCGACAACGTGAGTCACCCACGTCGTCCACGTACCATCATTTCTGAAGGCAAAGTTTTAGCGACCGTTTTCTGGGACTGGAGAGGAGTTTTGTTGGTCGATTTTTTGCACGAGCGAATAACAATAAACGCGGCTTACTACTGCAACTTACTCGACCAGGTAAAGCTTGATTATCGCCTAAAGAGAAGAGCACACCCCATCCAAGACGTATTGCTCCTGCATGACAACCCTAGACCTGACACGGCAGCTTTAACACAGGCCAAAATCAATGAAATGCACTGGACTATGCTGGAATACCCTCCACACAGTCCAGATTTGTCACCTTGCGATTTTTATATGTTTGGTCCACTCAAAGATTCACTGGGAGGCGAGCAATTTCAGACCAATGAAGAGGAGGAGGCATTCGTGCGCAACTGGTTAAGTACACGCCCAGCTTCCTTTTATAAAACCGGGATTAAGAAACTGTCACACCGTTGGGAAAAGTGTATTATCAGAGAAGGGGGATGTGTAGAAAAGTAGAAAAAATTTATGTTTTGTGTCATGTTTCTAAACAACTAGTTTATAAACAAAGGCTTGTTTATATTTGATCCACCCTCGTAATAATAGGTAGTAAAATTATAAAACTACTTAAAGTTAATGTTCGTTCAAATGCAGGTTGACTAGATTCAGGTTAGGTTAGGTCAGGATGTTGCGTTAGACACACGAAAAACCAAATTCTTAAAACAGGAAAACGAAAATACTTAAAAAACAATTCTACCAGTGGCGTATATAGAAAGAAGTTTCGGGGTGGGCCCCAGACAGTTTTGGGGGGGGACACCCCATGAGGCTGTAGTTTATGCTATTTTATGTTTGTTCTACAATCAAGAATGGTATCCTTTAGACAATATAATATGATCCCTAAATCAAGAATTTCTATTTTCTTTATATTAGAAAATAGTATTCTCAAAATATTCACTTATTTAAAAAAAATGTGCTTGATTGTAATCTTTAAAAAGCAATCAGTTCTAACTAGGATGTTATTTATTTTATTAAAATCGGTTCAGTAGTAATGAATTTATAACGACATAAATGCAGACATGATTGGCAAGGCAATAGGATAATATGCAAAACAATGGTTGAAACAAATGTATTAGCTCACACATATACTATACTATAGTAGTGTGAGCTATGGTGCTCCTAATTTTTTCGAGAAAAAAAAAGTTGCTCCGATTTCAAAAATTTTCATATATCTTTGCGTTTCAGATGATTTTGAAACTTTTTTGTTGCGCCGTCTGTCTGTCTGTCTGTCTGTCTGTCTGTCTGTCTGTCTGTCTGTCTGTCTGTCTGTCTGTCTGTCTGTCTGTCTGTCTGTCTGTCTGTCTGTCTGTCTGTCTGTCTGTCTGTCTGTCTGTCTGTCTGTCTGTCTGTCTGTCTGTCTGTCTGTCTGTCTGTCTGTCTGTCTGTCTGTCTGTCTGTCTGTCTGTCTGTCTGTCTGTCTGTCTGTCTGTCTGTCTGTCTGTCTGTCTGTCTGTCTGTCTGTCTGTCTGTCTGTCTGTCTGTCTGTCTGTCTGTCTGTCTGTCTGTCTGTCTGTCTGTCTGTCTGTCTGTCTGTCTGTCTGTCTGTCTGTCTGTCTGTCTGTCTGTCTGTCTGTCTGTCTGTCTGTCTGTCTGTCTGTCTGTCTGTCTGTCTGTCTGTCTGTCTGTCTGTCTGTCTGTCTGTCTGTCTGTCTGTCTGTCTGTCTGTCTGTCTGTCTGTCTGTCTGTCTGTCTGTCTGTCTGTCTGTCTGTCTGTCTGTCTGTCTGTCTGTCTGTCTGTCTGTCTGTCTGTCTGTCTGTCTGTCTGTCTGTCTGTCTGTCTGTCTGTCTGTCTGTCTGTCTGTCTGTCTGTCTGTCTGTCTGTCTGTCTGTCTGTCTGTCTGTCTGTCTGTCTGTCTGTCTGTCTGTCTGTCTGTCTGTCTGTCTGTCTGTCTGTCTGTCTGTCTGTCTGTCTGTCTGTCTGTCTGTCTGTCTGTCTGTCTGTCTGTCTGTCTGTCTGTCTGTCTGTCTGTCTGTCTGTCTGTCTGTCTGTCTGTCTGTCTGTCTGTCTGTCTGTCTGTCTGTCTGTCTGTCTGTCTGTCTGTCTGTCTGTCTGTCTGTCTGTCTGTCTGTCTGTCTGTCTGTCTGTCTGTCTGTCTGTCTGTCTGTCTGTCTGTCTGTCTGTCTGTCTGTCTGTCTGTCTGTCTGTCTGTCTGTCTGTCTGTCTGTCTGTCTGTCTGTCTGTCTGTCTGTCTGTCTGTCTGTCTGTCTGTCTGTCTGTCTGTCTGTCTGTCTGTCTGTCTGTCTGTCTGTCTGTCTGTGTCTGTATGTCTGTCTGTAACGACCAACGCGCATAACTCAAAAACCGCTTGGCCGATTTTAATGAAATTTGGTACCTAGGCTGGGTCTTGGGTCGAGATGGTCCCATTTAAAAATGAACAAAATCCACCGAACACAAACCAACTAAAAGGGTGGGGGTAGATTTCAAAAAGAGTTTATGTGAAATATGGCGTGTGTGATATTAAACGAAAGGTAATTAAGTCTGCAGTTAAACAAAATAAATTTTAATTTATTTAAAAAAAAGGGTGGGGGTATATTTTAAAAATTAGAGTTTAAGTGAAAATATGGCGTGTGTGATATCAAACGAAAGGTAATTGAGTCCGGAGTTTAACAAAATACATTTTAGTTTTTGTTTTTTTTTAAGGGTGGGGGTAGATTTCAAAAATTTGAGTTTAAGTCAAAAGATGGCTTGTGTGGTATCAAACAAAAGGTAATTTAGTCTGGAGTTGAATAAGATATATTTCAGTTTTTAGTTATATTAGCTCACACGTACACTATAACTATAGTACCTAGTGTGAGCTTAGGGGCCCATATATTGGCAGAGTATTTTTTTTAGAACCACTGAACCGATTGTTTTGATTCGTACCTTGTTGTGCGTGGCAGGAATGCAGTTTTTTTACTAATTTAAAATAATTAAAACATGTTCGCAACACAAGAATAAACCAGCATCTTTGAAGGGTACATTTTAATTTCGTCCGCCATCTTGGATTTTAAAATGGCGGACAAAAAATACATTTAGTCAAAACTGATTAATTCCCTGCAAAGTGCAGTTTGTTAGATTAAAATCGATAAAATAGTTCCTTATACAACTCAATGTTCAAAAGTTATAGAGAAAAAAAAATTATCCGCCCACCCGGTATATTTATAATAACTTAATGTCGTTATCGTTGCCCCTAGAATTCTCCTAAATATCAAACTTTAACAAAAAGAAATCAACGCATAACGGATGAGAATCACAGTAAACAAACTACTTTGTTTAATTTTCAACGTATTTTTACCTTCCTAACCCGCGCAGCAATGGCTAGAGAAGGTATTATTTTCGACGAAAAAATTTTTTTCAGATAACGCCGAAAATGTGTTATTTGTGTGTATTTTGACCTATCCTAGCAAAATCGTCGTGATGTCTGTCTGTGGATGTGTGTGTTTGTGTGTGTGTGTGTGTGTGTGTGTGTGTATTATTTCCGTCCGTAACACGATAGCTCCTAAACCGCTAAAACCAATTTCATAAAATTTTTAGGTAAAATAGTGTTAGACACTCTTACGAGCTGAATGCTAATGACAGTTTTTTGACAATTAAAAACTAAAAAATGCTAACTTTTTAACGGAGCATCTTATCAATATACAGTTTCCGGAATATAGTAGATTACATGTTGCCCAATAATTTGTGTTATAACTAAAAACTGCATGAGAGCTTTAGTTTCTGGCTAATATATTATCATGGGTTTACTTGAAGTGTGCTAAAAGGCTAGCTACGAAGGTATCAGAGCCGTCATTGATCCCTTTATTTTTGTAAGTATGAATTGATACTATTTTGTTTTTTTGAGAAAAACTGTCAACCCTGTCAACAAAAACACCATAATTTTTTGCACCTATAACATACCTCTAAATTGTTGTCAATATCTCATAATCCGATATGAGAAGCGATTCAATATTGTTACAAATTTAAGTTATTTAAATTTCATAGTTAGAATTTATTTGGGTTTAGCGTAGTATTAGGTTGATTTATCTTATGGTTGTATTCTTAGTCTAGGTTTTAGTTGCGTTATCTATGACACATTCGTGCTCGGACGGTCCGCGCTCTAGAAAAGGCTAGTATAAGCGGGAATCGAAAGAGGATGGAAAATTCCGGAAAGTTCTACGACTCTATAAATAGGACCGGATATCGCGCATCGAGAGAGTCAAAGATAACGAATGGTAGTGATCGGGAGATATTAACACGAAGTTAATAGGCCGATTAAAGTAGTGAGTTGTTACCAAGTTATTAGTAAGTTTAAGTGCGTGTTTTGTAAATAATTGTCGAAATAAATTGACGTATGGTTTTTTGAGAATTGCGAGTTTTAATTTAACGTTGTGAACCCGTAACAATATTGAGGATAATTAGTCAAAATCATTTCTCCTTTTTAGTGGTTATTTAGGCGCTATTCGGATATCAAAAAGTGTAATTTTTGTAGGAATATTTTTGACAGGTAGGTTTTTTTACGAATACTCCTCCATAGTGCTCCAACATATCCTTTATATAAAACCGATTTTTCCGCTGTGGAAATTTATTGGGTGTCGCACGGGACAGACTTATCTGCGTGAAGAAGGAGTTACCCCTATCTACCCTTTTGCCACCCTCGGGCTACAAGGAAAAAGATAAAAATGATAAATTTTACGCCGTTTCGAGTGCTTCTAGCGAGCTCCACTTTCTATGGTTCATTCTTTTTTTTCAAGATTTATTGCTTTTTCGAAGGTTTTGTTCTTTTTTTAATTTATTTACGCGTATATAAATAAAATGTTCCTTTACTTTTTAAGGCTATTAACTGGTCTACTGTGAAGTAAGCTGAAAAATCTTGTTTTTTTGCCAAGTTAAAAGTTTGAAAATTATTAGAAAAATACTATAAAAGAGCACTTTTGAGAGAGTGAGAGGGGGGATACCCGCCACCCCCACTTTAAACCAGGTCAACTCGGAAAATTACGTTTTTAGGGTAATACTAACCAAAAATAATTTTTACTTACTTTAATTACAGTGAAACCCGAGGGGTGGCTCGGTATTTCCTTTTGGTGTACAGTTTAGGGGAAATACCAGGAAATACTTGGGAAGTACTGGGAAATATACTAGGAAATACCATTGAAAATCCTAGGGGGGAAATACTATGAAATACCATTGCTTGGGAAATTTAAGGAAATACTGGAAAATACCGTAGGTATTATACCGTAGGTATTTCCTTTTGGGGACAAAAATCGGTGATCGAGCCACCCCTCGGTGAAACCTCGTATAAGCGGACTCGGTTTCGTCGATTTTGTCCGCTTATTGAAGGTGTTCGCTTATGAGAGAAAACTGCGAAATTTTAATATATATTTATCAACAATTTCTGCTGCTTGAGTATTTCCGATATTAATTTTTTCAGCGATCTTTTTTTCCTTCTCCGAAACAACTTCCATTATTTCACGTAAACTAAGAATTTTTTTACTAGGCGCCATTTCAAAGAGATCTATTAATACCCAACTGAACAATAAAAATAAAACACAGTAGTCTCGCCGAATAAAATATTATGTTGTAAATACGACAGAAGTATTTAGTCTCCGCATTAAAACGGAAAGAGCTAATTCCCCGGCTGCAGAGTGCGTTGTTGCCAACATACTACAAAATATTTATGCCCATGTCGTGCAGCGCTTCGTCCCGTTGTCAGAGGTTCGCGTCCGGTTAAGGGAGAGTTCAGGATTTTTTAATAAAAAAAAATTGTCCGCTTCCGGTTAGAGTGTCCGGTTATAGGACTGAATTTTAAATGTAAAAAAATAGGGAAAGCTTGGTTCCAATAAATTTGTCCGCCTAAAGTGAGTGTCCGCAAGGAGAGGTTTTACTGTAATATTATTTAGTGAGTTACAAAAATGAGTTTAAAATTTTTGTTTGGTTTAGGGATTTTTACAAACACATTTTATATTTATTTCAAGACGGCTATTTTAAAAAGGCATGTCTTACTTATTAAATATTTAACTGTGTACAATGGGTTGTTGACCAAAAATACCTCTTTCGAAAAAACAATGTGTTTAGGGTCATAAAAGATCACAAGAAATATCAAAAAAATTAAATGAAAAATATACCCCTTTTTTCGTACGCCTATGGAACGTCTTCACACAGTCCTCAAAGGGTACTTATGTACATCGTTGTAAAACAAGTTTTGTCCGCTTGAAAAATGGTCTCTACAAGATTTTTAAAAAAGTTGACAGTTTCGAGTTATTAGCAAAAAACTGTCAAAAAGGACTTTTAAGGGGGGGGGACCACCCTCTGCCAGGGGTGGACGGGTGGTTTCCTTCGTATAATGTTTGAGGTAGTCTCATGTCTATCCATACCAAGTGTGTTAGTAGTAGTAGAGTGGGGTAGGCTGTAGGCCTGGCGACTAGGCACATGAAGCGCCTTTTTCTATACAAAGGCCAAAATATGGGGTCACCTCAGATTCAGAACGTCTTCCGTCTCAAAGGCTTCCTCTTCAAATACCTCTCTTCTTGCCTCCTTATATGCTTCACATGATGAGAGGAAATGCGCCGAGGCCTTATCCTCGGCTCTACATCGCTCCCACGTCGCGTCCTCCTTCACTCTCATCAGTGTCCGATTAGGACTCCCACTATGGCTCCCACCTTTCTTCGTGTTTTACGGAGCAGGTGGTCCCTACGGGACTTGCTGTATCCTGTCATATACTCATTCGCCTGTCTGGCGTTTTCTGTGTTCCATGTGGCCGGGAACCCACACGAGCTCACAAGACGCTAGCGCTACCAAGTCCATTTTCAATCCCTGACTTCGCATGCGCAGATCTACCAATATTATTTACCTCATGTATTAGAATAGATGAATACAGGGTGATTTTCACTTGAATGATTCTAACCACATGAAAATAGAAAGTTTCAAAAACCTAACCTAACAAAACCTAATCAAATCTAACCGAACCGAACCAAAGGAAACTGAACCAATAATTTTTTTCAAAAAAAAAACTTTCCTGACTTCCTGCCCGGGATCCTAGAGGATCTGAATCCGAACAGAACCAAACCGAACCTAACTAAACTGAACCAAACCTAACCTAACCAAACTAAACTACAACACGTACTGCTAATTAGGTTTAGTTGGGTAGGGTTAGGTTTGGATAGGTTCGGTTCGGTACGGTCCGGTTCGGATTCACATCCTCTAGGATCCCGGGTAGGAAGTCAGGAAAGTTTTTTTTTTTTTTTAAAATATTGGTTTAGTTTGCTTTGGTTCGGTTCGGATAGATCTGATTAGGTTTCGTTAGGTTAGGTTTTTGAAACTTTCTGTTTTCATGTGGTTAGAATCATTCAAGTGAAAATCACCCTGTACATCTATTCTAATACATGAGGTAAATAATATTGGTAGATCTACGCATGCAAAGTCAGGGATTGGAAGTGAAGTTGGTAGGGCTAGCGTCTTGTCACGAGCTCCACCTCTCTTACTCTGACCAACTCCTGAAGTGCATCCGCGCACTCATGCAACAAACCCGCGGACATGGTTCAGCGCAGCTTGACTGTCTGAACCATGTGTGTTGCTTCTCTCATTAAACGCAGTATATTGCTCAAATCTCACATGTAGGACCTGAACTATATGCATTTGAGAACATTTTTTTGCGAGTAAGTAAATGAAAACCGAATCTCAGAAGAAATTTCTCTTTTCCAAACAGTAAAAAACTAGCTAGTCCCCTCTATTGTTTTCTCAACCAATTTTCAACGTTTCTCTGCTATTTTACGATTTTTATTTTTATGGAGACTGTTTACCGAAAGAATCACAGTCAGATTTCCAAGGGGTTAAAAAAATATATGGGGAAAAAGAGCGTGAAAAAAGTCGCAGTAGGAATATTCGGCAATAAAACTGAATTTAATCCTGCGAGGAAAATGCAAAATCGGGAAAATTTAATATTTTCGTCATAGATATCTGAAAACAAGTTAAAAAATTCTTATAGCAAAATTGGCAACTTAAAACTTGAATCTTTCTAGGGATCCAAAAACGTTATTTTATCTTAAGCCAAATATATTAGAGCATAAAATATGAAGCATATCCATTCCATGCATTCTCACACGCGATGCTTGAAGCCAGACCCTCATTTAATTATTAATGTTCCTTTTTCGGCTAGACAGGATTTCGGTAACTGCGCATGCGTCAGTTTTGGTGGTTTAGTAACATACTCTGTTACGTTACTACATTATTTGACAATTGTCAAAAATTTAGAATTCTTTCTATTATTTTTTTTTCTAAAAACTAGTTGAAAATTTATCAAATTGTAGATTAAAATTGTAGTTTTTCTAAAATTTATTGTGCAGATTTATTGTGGACACCATGAAGAGTGTTTAATGGCATCTATAAACCACTCTTAATTGTATTAACAAATTATTTAAAAAATACAAGTACTTACCTATTGAATGGCACTCCCTTACTTCTCCCGGACATTTTTCCACAAACCGCACAAGTTTTACATGAATTATTTCCCATTTTTCACAGAAAAAAATCATAAATTTACACGACAAATGCAAAACACCGCAAAATATAAACAAATAACAAATATGACTTCTACCCACACAGTAGCTGTGTGTCTACGTGACATAGCACACGCATGCGCACCTGAAAATTCGCGTCTGCAAATTTAAATTTGCCTTTGTTTCCAAAGCAAGCTATGAGTGCTTCACTTTCCGATTTTTTGCTTTGAAATGTATTTATGCTCTAACGTATTTGTCTGAAGCGCTGCTACCGCTGTTTGAAACGTCATCATTCAACGCTCTACGGTGAAGTTAATGGAATTTTATTCTCACTTTAAATAAATCTACTATAATTTTGTTTTGTTTATGCATGATTTTTTAAAATATTTTATTTACTTTACTACCCTATTTTCTTATTCTTTGAACTTTGCATTGTCTTAAAGCTCAATTGCTTTCACATTTCCATGCCCTTGGGGTCTTCATGACTTTTTACAAACTTTTTTATAGTCTGATCAATTTGAATTTTTAACAATGTTTCTTAGTTCTTTATTTTAAAAAGAAAATTAGTAAATTATCCTTTTTGGTACTACTGCTATGTCGGTTTAGAACGTTTTTCTACGTTGTTTTGACAATCACCTTCTGTTAGGTTTTTTTTGAGTCATTGATCTTTGGATCCTGTTGCCATTCCAGTTTAGGACGCCCTATTGGTTGTTTTAGTGATGTCATCCGTTATGCTTCCCTTGACTTCCATTCTTAATTTTATGGTCTTATTTCCTATATGATCTGTTCAAGATATTCTCATTGATCTTCTTATTGTATCCATTTCGACACTTCCCATTTTTGTTTTGTATTTTTCTGTTACGCGATAGGTCCCTATTCCATACAAGAGCGTGCTTTTTACAATTGTTTTATATACAGTTTAAGTTAGAATCTTATGGAAAACTTTTTTATTAGTAATTTTACGGAAAAAAGTTATTCTTCATAAAAAGTTCTGTATTATCTAAAACCTAGAATACAGTAATCAAATATCAAATTTTTTCAGTGGTATACGAGGTTTGTCAAAAAATATGAGTTTTACTCAAGAGTAAAGTACCTTCAAATTTGACAATATCGAAAAATGTTACTAAAAAAAGTTGATCAGGATTAAAAATTACGTTTAAATATGCAAGTACATTCATTTAAATTAAAACTTCAGATTATTTAATTTTTTACTAATATTTCTATTTTGAATGAACATGTATCTCTTTTGATTACGAAACACATGATATCCTTTTAGTTTTTCGATGTTTTCTAATAATTTTGCAATTAAAACGTGTAATAAGTGCATATTAGAAAACATCCAAAAACCAAAAGGTTATAATGTGTTTCGTAATCACAAGAGATACATGTTCTTTCAAAATAGAAATATTAGTAAAAAATAAAATGATCTGAAGTTTTAATTTAAATGGATGTACTTGCATATTTAAACGTAATTTTTAATTGTTATCAACTTTTTTTAGTAACATTTTTCGATATTGTGAAATTTAATTTACTCTTGAGCAAAACTCTTGCTTTTTGACAAACCTCGTATACCTCTTGAAAAATTTTAGATAAAGCAGAACGCAGAAACTTTCATGAAGAATAACTTTTTTTGCTAAAATTAATAAGAAAAAAGTTTTCCATATGATTCCAACTTGGGGGGACATACTGTATATTACATTTTACATTCTTTTTTATATCTGTACTACAACCCCAATATTATCTTATATGAATGGTTTACATGAACTTCGTCGTTCGTTCAATTAGCTAGGATGTTTTCGATGTCTACTTTAACTTAAGGCCTTTTTTTCTTAACATGTGCTATCCAGCGCTATTTGGCATCAATTTTCCTACCAAAGTTGATTAAAACGGGGGCTTTTTAAATTGCCGCCCTCGAAAATAAAAAATATTCCTGTTTGAAATTCGGAAACTAGTTCAAATCAAAACAAAAAAATTCTAAACCCTACCTCTGTCTGTATAGATACATATTTAAAAAATAACTTTTTTTGATTCATTTAAATGATTAATTTGACAGAAAAAAAATACACCGGCAATTTATAAAGTCCCTGACTGTACAAGAATGTTGTTAATTGTGACTTGTATCTGATTTACCATTTTATCTGTAAAATCAAAATGATTTTAGTTCCTTTTTATTTTATTCGCTAATTTTTGATCCAGTTGTGAACTTCAAAATGCAGTTTTTCTATTATTTTACTGTCAATAAACCGGCTTTTCATGAATGGAAATTTTTCTGGTTTTGGGTTATCATAAATTGATTGACAGCGGCGAGCTAGAAGTCATGGGGCCACGGGGCAAAAATTTTTATGGGAGGCCTTATAAGTCAATAAGAATAAAAAATAAATAAATAACAAAAAATAATCACTTTTTCTTGATTTCATTTTGCAAAATCATTCATTTTATCATCGTTTTACTACGTATTTTAAAGCTAGCTTTTTTAAAGGAAGCTATTTTATAAACCTTATGAATATAAAATATATATTTACAGTGACGGGTCCAGGATGTCAGGAGGGGAGGGACCAAAAAGGCAGTAAAAACAAAAAAAACTTTTTGTTGTTTTTAATAAGTCTGAACTCTAAACTTAAGAACAAAATAAAATTAAAATGCGCCGCAAGCGAAAATTTTAATAAAAATTGAGTTATTTTTGTGAAAAATAATAATAAAATGTTGATTTTAAGTTAAAACTAGTTTTAAGTTTTTTCAAATACCAAATTGCAAATAATGCAACGACCTAAAACTATAAACAACGAGTGAAATTAAAGAAAGAAAAATAAGAAAAAAGTTTTCTGTCTGCGGCCGGGACTCGAACCCGGAATCTCTTGCTCTGTACGCAAACGCTCTCTAGATTAAACCACCGAAGACTAGATACATTTTCGGAAAACTTCCATCTATGCGGTGTCTCAATACAAGAACGAGAAACTCTCAGGGTATTAACTGGACCAAGCCATCCACCTGATCTTTATAATTCTTCCTTCCTACTGTCAAAAGTATGAGTCCCGCCTGAAGACAGAAAACTTTTTTCTTATTTGTCGTTCTTTAATTTCACGTGTTTAACAAGTTTTTTGTTACAGTTAAGTTACGAATGTATTGCCGCCTTAACACGATGTTTTTACTAGGGCCGCTGGGGCCCCTTTTACGCCGCACAATGGGTTATATGACGGAACTAGCACGACATTAGCCCTGTATATGTTTTTTAAATTATGATAACCAAACCCACCCAATTTATTGCAGATAGTTAAGTTAATAAAAAAAATGCAATTCAAAAAAGAAGTCTTAATGTATTTCTCTGTATCAGAGCCCTAAGTTGAAAAATATTTTGGGGAAAAAATTTATGCATTTTTACAGTATTTTTAAATAAAAAAAATGCAATACAAACAGCACTTTTTGGGTATATGGGTATAAAGTGGGCATAACCAGTAACTGCACTTTTAAAAACTACTAGTAATTTCCTAATTCCAAAACCGTTTTTATGGTTTAAAATTTTTGAAATATATTAAATTTATTTTCGTCTCTATTTTTCTTTGTAAAGCCTGCAGAAACAAGCTTGCCAAGGCTTGGTAAAATCTCCACCAAAATACTAGCCGCCCCGTGTTTTTGGGGGTAGCCCTAAACACTGCCATGTACGTGGTCTTTATACAGTCAGTGTATCAGCCAAATGGAATAAATTGTTCAGCGGATTGAATTTAGATTATTTTGAAAAATCCAAAAGTACGTCGACTGAGATTTTTAACGAGCAATATTTTTGTTCGAAATTTTTTTTTGTATAGACGCCCTGCAAAGGGGCTACTCGCGTACAACTTTTTTTTTCAAATAAGATAACCCCACTTCTGGCACCTTGTTCGAAAGCTTATCAAAAAAGAAAAACGATGAACTTTTTTTTGTGACACGTGTCAAATATTAAAAAAAAAGCTAACCTTAACTTTTTTGCCATTTTTAGACAATAAAAATATCCTTTTAAGTAAAATTTACAATTTAATTAAAAAACTTAAGTAAAAAGTTAGTAACATCCAACCTCTTTTGCAACTGGTAGACCCAACTTGTGGCAACTTATTCGAATGCTTATTAAATAAGAAAAAATATGGTGCGTGATCCTAAACCCCGAAAACCCCTCCACCATCCTTAAAGGTGGAGAGTTTCCAACTTTAGAGCTTTATAATATTGTATTGTCGCTGTAACTATAAGTCCACACCAAAGATGTTGATCGGATATGTACAAGTTGGTCAAAATTGACTTACAAGAGGGACAAGGGCGGCACCAATTCCACAATTTTAAAAATATAATTAAAAATTCGTGATCCCCATCCCCAAAAGTCCCTACATACCAATTTTAAACGAAATCGGACATACTAAGATGGTCCCCTTCCACCCTCTTCAAAGGGGTGGGGGGTTGCCAACTTTAAAGCATTATAATATTGTATTGGCACTGTAACTTATAATAACTGTAAGTCCACAACAAATTTGATGTTGATCGGATATGTAAAAGTTTGTCAAAATTGTTGAAGGGGGAGGGGGGCGTCACTTTTACAATTTTAGAAATCTAATTAAAAATTCTTGATCTCCACCCCCAAAAGTATCTGCATACCAATTTTGAACGATATCGGACATACTTAGATAGTAGCCCCCTCCAGCATTCCCAAAGGGGGGGGGTGCTGTGAACTTCATAATATCATTGTATTGTCATCGGAACTTTAGGTGTGTACCAAATTTGAAGTTGATCCGATGTCTAGAAGTGGGTTAAAACTGAGTTAAAATTGAGTGTCGCGCTAGTCCTCTCATATAACCCTTTGTGCGCCGGAGCCCCGGGCACTGCCCAACGATAGCTACGCCACTGTGATTAAATATCTCCTAACTCATTAAAAGCATTAGTCAAATAAATATTCACCATTAATTAAATTCTAGAAAAATAGTACTCAATATTTCCTAATTTCTTAGCATCAAGCATTCTGCAGGCAGCGCAGTCAATGTTGACCAGTAAAATAAAATGCGTGAACATTTTTTTCTTCTATTTTTATTTTGATATCTGTGTAGTAAACCAAACTCTTTCGTTTTTTTGTCATTTTTATATGGAGCATTTTTAAGAGCCGTGTTTGCTTACTCTCTTCTCTATACTTATAAAAGTTAGAAAATATTGATATTGATCCTTTATATTTTCGTTGAAAGCTTTTTTCCTATATAAGTATACTAACATGGAAGGAAGGAGGAAGGAGGGACATAAAAAGGGAAATGTAGCGGTATTTTGAGTATTTTCCATTCTTATTATTGTGCTTAAAATGTTCTCGGAATATATGTATGCACCAAATATACGTATAGACGGATTTTTATAGTGCTTCATTTTGGGTGGACTGAGTGTATTAAAATAGCAATAAATTTGCATTCGAAATATACTTTCTAAAATAGGGAACGCGAGTTGCGGCTAATAGTATAAACACAGCACTGGGCGCTGGAGGTGCATGCCATGAAACAGTATCTCGTTAGTTTGAATGTGCGAAAGCAAAAGAAGAAGCGTTTTTATCTAAAACATCAATTTTTTTACACGCAGGGCTATCCCGAACTAATATGTCGGTTGAGGAAATAGTTTTTATAGTATTTTCTTCCAAAACAATAAAAATTTGTTTTTAGTTTCAATATAATTACGGGAAAACAGATAGCTAAATGACTGCGAAAGTCAAAACTAGCGAAAAATAGCGCATCACGCACTTGAATGTACCTGTGATGACAAATTCGTCAAAAGCCCACTAGCGTCAGTTTAGTTTATCGGGTCGGTCTGACCCGCCGTATTTCTTTTGTGTTCAAGGTGTGAGATAGAGGTGCAAGCTGTCCGCGGTATTCTCAGATGAGTTTAATTAAAAAAACTATTAACTATTGCTTGTGGTCTTTGGGTCTATCAATCTATCCTTCCATATATTTAGCCTTCTTCGATACATCGTTGGACATATACCTCTCCGAATATGTTCTACCGTTCTCTGTCTGTCGTAGTGTTGATCCATCTAGTTCCCGCATGTTTCTTCAAATTGTCCGCTCATCTTATTTGGGGTCTTCCTCTACTTCTTTTATTTTCTCAAGGTCGTCTTTCTGTCTGATATTATGACCGGCAAATTTCCATTTTAATTTTGCTAGTTCTCCTCTGACAGCCCTTACTTTTGTTTTATTTCTTATCCATTCATTCCGTTTTCTATATGTTAGCTTTACATGTAACATTTGCCTTTCTATTGATCTTTGGGCTTTTGTTACCTTATCCATGCTTGATTTTGTCTCCAGGTCTCGGATCCATAGGTGGATATAGGAAGGATACATTGGTTATAAACTTTCGTTTTGAGGTACTGAGGATAATTTTTTTTTTATTATATAGCTTAATTTACCGAATGCTGCCCAGGCCAATCTTACTCGTCTCCTGATTTCAGCTGTTTTATTTTTTCTTGGTTTATTCTGATCGTTCTGTGCTTGTTATGATTTTAGTTTTAGTGTAGTTGATACTCAAGCCTATATTTTGATTAGCTGCTGTATTCAGTTCTTCCATTAATTTTATTGTTTCTTCTTTCTTATCTGTTATTAAAGCGATATCGTTAGCATATCATAGGTTGTTCAAGTATTCTCCGCTTACTTTGATGCCTAAATTTCTTCCCAATCAAAGTTTTTAAAGACATCTAGGGCCTGGTTAAATAGTTTAGGAGATATTGGGTCAACCTATCTGACACCTCTTCTTATGCGGATTGGCTTAGTTCCTTCGTGGATTTTGATTGATGCAGTTGATTCGCTATATATATTGGCTATTAAGTCTGTGTATCTGTAATCTATTCGCCTATTAATTAAATATATTTTCACTGCCTAGTGCTCAATGCTATCGAAAGTCTATAAATGCAATATATGGTGGAATGCAGTGGCGGATCCAGGGGGGCCAGAGGGGCCCGCCCCCCCTCCCAAACATATAACTTATTTTTTAGTTTAGCAGCATCACTTATTTAAAATTTGTCACAAATTCTACTTAATTTTTTTTTAAATTTCGCCTGCGGCGCTATTAATCTCGTTTACCTACTAAATTTCACACCTCACTTTCTATCAAAAAGCACTAAAACAATTTTTTTGATGTTTGCTGCCACTTTGGCCCCTCCCCCCCGGAAATCCTGGATCCGCCACTGGTGGAATGTTGTATTCGTTAGCTCGTTCTATTAGGATTTTCATGGTTAATAGGTAGTCAACTATACTAAAAACTTTTCTGAAGCCTGCTTGTTATTTTGATTGATATCCGCCAAATTTTGTTGTTAATCTATCGGTTAATATTTTCGTGAAAAGCTTAGAAATTACATTAGTGTGTAATTTATAAGTTTTGTGGGTCGATAGTTTTTTAGATGTGCTCTAACGCCTTTATTGTGTAGAATAATGGTTATGGATTCTTTCCCGTTGTTTGGGACTATTTTTATCTCACACTACTACTATACTATAGTAGTGTGAGCTATGATGATCCTAATTTTTTCGAGAAAAAAAAAGTTGCTCCGATTTCAAAATTTTTTATATATCTTTGCGTTTCAGATGATTTTGAAACTTTTTTGTCTTGCCGTCTGTCTGTCTGTCTGTCTGTCTGTCTGTCTGTCTGTCTGTCTGTCTGTCTGTCTGTCTGTCTGTCTGTCTGTCTGTCTGTCTGTCTGTCTGTCTGTCTGTCTGTCTGTCTGTCTGTCTGTCTGTCTGTCTGTCTGTCTGTCTGTCTGTCTGTCTGTCTGTCTGTCTGTCTGTCTGTCTGTCTGTCTGTCTGTCTGTCTGTCTGTCTGTCTGTCTGTCTGTCTGTCTGTCTGTCTGTCTGTCTGTCTGTCTGTCTGTCTGTCTGTCTGTCTGTCTGTCTGTCTGTCTGTCTGTCTGTCTGTCTGTCTGTCTGTCTGTCTGTCTGTCTGTCTGTCTGTCTGTCTGTCTGTCTGTCTGTCTGTCTGTCTGTCTGTCTGTCTGTCTGTCTGTCTGTCTGTCTGTCTGTCTGTCTGTCTGTCTGTCTGTCTGTCTGTCTGTCTGTCTGTCTGTCTGTCTGTCTGTCTGTCTGTCTGTCTGTCTGTCTGTCTGTCTGTCTGTCTGTCTGTCTGTCTGTCTGTCTGTCTGTCTGTCTGTCTGTCTGTCTGTCTGTCTGTCTGTCTGTCTGTCTGTCTGTCTGTCTGTCTGTCTGTCTGTCTGTCTGTCTGTCTGTCTGTCTGTCTGTCTGTCTGTCTGTCTGTCTGTCTGTCTGTCTGTCTGTCTGTCTGTCTGTCTGTCTGTCTGTCTGTCTGTCTGTCTGTCTGTCTGTCTGTCTGTCTGTCTGTCTGTCTGTCTGTCTGTCTGTCTGTCTGTCTGTCTGTCTGTCTGTCTGTCTGTCTGTCTGTCTGTCTGTCTGTCTGTCTGTCTGTCTGTCTGTCTGTCTGTCTGTCTGTCTGTCTGTCTGTCTGTCTGTCTGTCTGTCTGTCTGTCTGTCTGTCTGTCTGTCTGTCTGTCTGTCTGTATGTATGTCTGTATGTCTGTCTGTCTGTCTGTAACGACCAACCCGCATAACTCAAAAACCGCTTGTCCGATTTCAATGAAATTTGGTAACTAGGCTGGGTCTTGGGCCGTGGTGGTCCCATAAAAAAATTAACGAAATCCACCGAACGCAAGTCAAATAAAAGGGTGGGGGTAGATTTCAAAAATGAGAGTTTATGTGAAAATATGGCGTGTGTGACATCAAACGAAAGGTAATTAAGTCTGGACTTAATCAAAATGAATTTTACGTTACTTAAAAAAAGGGTGGGGGTAGATGTCAAAAATTAGAGTTTAAGTGAAAATATGGCGTGTGTGATATCAAACGAAAGGTAAATGAGTCTGGAGTTAAACAAAATACATTTCAGTTTTTAAAAAAGGGGTGGGGGTAGATTTTAAAAATTAGAGTTTAAGTCAAAACATGGCTTGTGTGGTATCAAACGAAAGGTAATTGAGTCTGGAGTTGAATAAAATATATTTCAGTTTTTAGTTATATTAGCTCACACAACTATAACTATAGTACCTAGTGTGAGCTTGGGTGCCCATAGATTGGCAGAGTATTTCCTTTAGTATTGTATTCAGAAGAATATGGAGGGCATTAACTACAGCTTTACCATCGTACTTGAGCATCTCTGCCGTTACTCCTCTTTTCCAGGTGATTTGTTATTTTTCACTTTCTTTAATGCTCTCTTTATTTCTGTTTTGCTTATTTGAGGTTGTAGTTCTGAGTTTATGTTCTTTATTTTTGTATGGAGTTTCTTAATTGTTTCTGGCGATGGTTTCCTTTTTGTTATATATAAAATATCCTATCTAATGTTTGTTTATATTCTTTATTTTTATATCTACCTATAGATGATATAGTATTAAAGTGTCACCGCGTCAACAAATCCGTGATGGGCGGGAAGGGAGTATAGGGGTAAATTCAGTGGTCCGCACTTCCTGCATTTTTTGATTGATATTGATTCCCAAAAGGAGGCACTGCACTAATTAGTCATTAGCTTACTATTTTACTTGCTTTTTATTTATGTCTTCTTCTAAACGATTTCATTAGAAAGGAACATATATACTCTTATCTGGTTGTTACGAACATATTAATTTAGCTGGGCTTTGACGTTTTCTATTCGTTGTTGTTTTGACTGTTTCAATGTAAAACAAATTACGACCGAGCTTTTTACAAAACAAATTGCCGTTTTTGCTACTAAATTAATATATGCGCACACTTTTATATAATTTTGGATTTTCTTTTATGTTTCGGATCTTGATTTATTAGGTAAGTACCTACCTAATCTCTCCTTTAAAAGGTCTCGGTGTTTTATCATACACATATAAAGCGGCACACTGCATGTACAAAGTGAAACAACAATTTTTTAAGGCTTCTTTACTTAGATTTTGCCGCAAAATTTGGTTTACCATAGCTATGACGCGGTGCCACTTATATACCCCCTCAACTATAGCTAGTTCTTTGGGTAGGTACTATAAATAAAAATAGAATCGATTAATTAAGGACTTGAGAATCGAAACAAATAACTAAATTCGATTTCCTGTTTGCAAGTGTTAAGCTGGTTAGGCAACGAACGGCGTCACACAAGTAAAATTAAAATGGCGCTGGCGATTGTCTTGAAGGCAATTGAGATAAAATAATTAACATACTTAATAGATATATTGCCGAGATTAAACAATTGTCGGCCGGTGAGCACTAAACAATTCGCAGTTTAAGAACAATAATAATGGAAATATCAAGATGTAAGAAGTTGGTTGCAGTTGCAAATAATGCAATTCGCAATATAAGTTACTGCTTTTAATGCTTTGTTTGTGTAATAATTATTGTCGTCCTTGCAAGTTGCAGTTTAAGATTTTTTTATGATTAACTAAATACCTTGTATGTTCTGTATTATTTTGTTTTTTTCTTAAGTTTGCTAGCTTAGTCATCTTTTTCAAGTGGCGTTACAACCCTTGTGTCCCCGGGTGAGTACTCCTCGAAATTCGAGCGAGGGCCAATAGAGATGTGGAAATCAAGTGACATCGCATGTGCAGTTTAACTTTCACCCAATTTTGAGGAAGTACTCCTCAGGGAGATTTCAGGAATACTGACACTGGTGGGTTTTAGCCAGTGTTGCCAGATTTGAAGGTTTTTCTTTAATATGAAGGGTTTTGAACAAAAATCTTGACTATTGAAGGTTTGACAGTTTTTATCCGAATTTGAAAGATTTTGACTATTTTGAGGCAAACTTAAATATTTTGCAAATATTTCAGTAATTTTACCACTCTTAACTTAAGGAGGTAAATATAAATATGTTATTTTTAATTTTGGTTTTTATAATTTATGATTTAAGTTATAAATCTTTTATTTGTGTTGCTTTTTCATCCATTTTTATGAAAAAAATTGGTTCATGGTATAAGTTTTTTTTGGTTTGGTGTAGACCACCTGTTACTGTTATAAAGGATTTTTGTCACTTAGAAGGAATATCGTCAGAAAAGTCTGGCAACACTGGTTTTAGCCTGATTAACCAGGACCCTACATTGTGCTCCCTCAAGGAACTTCGTTATAGAGTGACCTTACCTCTAATACGATTCCTCGCCACCTTATTTCCATATTCTTAATGTCATCTCCGACATTGTCTATTCACCTTTTTCGTGGTCGTGTATTAAAGTTTTTCAATGCTTTTGCCATAAGACGCCAAACCAAGGTAACCTAATTCTTGCTACGATGAAACCTATAAAGCTAGCCAATTGAGATGTTTTCTACCGTCGAATGGAGAAAACCTAAGTCACGATTTTTATCTTGATATTTGGGTAAAAAACCAAACTTCCGATCTGTAAAAAATATATTTTTTAAACTGTTCCCACTGATGCAGATTCCTCCCTTGAATTGCAGTTTTGTTGCAAACCGACTCGGAGGTGGAGAGTCCGTCTCTTTTTCTCTCATGTCATATTCTCTCTGTCAATACTCTAACGCACGTCTTCTTGGCATCCTAGATCTGACTTAAAGAAACCTGTATAAACTTTAACGTTAATAAAATCTTGGAAAATTAATAACTTTTTTCAAGATATCGCGTGCAAAAATTACTTAATTTGAAGAAGTGTTTGAAGTCAACTATAGTTAGAGAGTTCATTATTTTTTACTCTACAATTACATATTACTTATCATATCTTCACCCCATAGAAATTACCAAGGTGAATGCCTCAAGTGAAACTAGGAATCATCAATATTAGATACTTTAGGATGTTAATGTACGTAACGTTATTTCCCGATTACGCCAAGCAAAAAAACGTAGGATTATGAGTTTGTTTCAATTATGTATCTATGTCGGTTGTTCATTCATATCATCAAAATCCAATATGGCGGTTGTAAAAGGTGAAATATGTCAAACTTATCGAATTTTTGCTAATTATTAATCAGTTTGTATGTATCGTCGATGCAGATTATATTTATTTTATGTCATATTTTTTAACAAAATTGAGTTCCCCACAACAAAAAATTACTTATCGGATTTTCACGATTGATGTGTTATCCCTTATAGTATCCGTAACATGTAGAAAACTATCTTTCTGCAATTGGGCCCTTGACAGTGGCCGCGCGTGGTGTAAAACTTTGGGATGCATACCCAAAAAAAAATCAAAACAATACGACCCGACCGACAACGCCAAGTTGTCTCAGTGAGTGCAGTAATTTGTGGTGCTCATAAGCTAGCTTTAAAGCCAGCGGTAAACGTGTACGCGAGTGGCATCAAGGAAGTGCGGGCGGCATCGATCGCCGCAATTGATTCACAAGAGCACGACCGAACTAAGGCCCAGATTCTGTGGACTGTAAAATTCTATAGAGACATGTTGTCCTCTCTTTCTATATTTCGTAAAATTAGAATGCGACATAACATCTACGGTCCACAGAATTTGAGTCCTGTGACACAACCAACCCACACATCGTTTGAACACGAATACAAACACATACATACCGGGTATTGATGTCTATTTAGTATTCAGGTCTTTGGTGAATTTCTTTTGGGGTTTATTGATACTTTATGATGAAATTATTAATTAAAGAATGATCATCGTAAAATTTGGGAGTGCACGTGCACATGTGCACTTATGGAGGAACCGCCACTGGCCCTTGGCATTATGATAATATTTTGATCCAAATATAATCTTACACTATATTTAAATGCTTATCAAATATCTCTCTACTGTCATTAAAAGCAAGAGTATAAGAAAATAACTTTACCTACCAAGATGCGCAAGAAATGGAGGCAGTCGGTTGAATTATTATAATTACATCACTCGTTTCGAAAAAGGAGAACTTTGCGATATACCTATAGAACGCATGCAGCCAGTATATGTTTATAGCGATTATGTTTGGGATACAATTATGTGAAATTTTACCTAATTGGGAAGTTTAAAATAGAAATATACGAGGTAAGCGCTAACATTTTCTAGCCTGACCATGTTTTTAATTATTTTAAGAAAAAATACATGGTCGCAGTAAAAATATTATCTTCGTAGGAAACTCCAGACTGCAGCAATTATTATTATTAAATATCAAATGCAAAATTAGTTAAACAGTTCGCAATCGAAACCGCGTTAAAATCAAAGGTGTTCCGTGAGAGGCATTAAATACTACTCGCAATTATATCCGGCTTCAAATGGGAATATCAGCCTAATTTTCTAAACCTTTTTTTTGTTTCCAGGTCGAATAGCAGCTGGTGAGGGCAGATTCAACTCCAACAGCGAGGTTAACATCAACACCGAGGTGAAAAGCATCCCAGTGACCAAAAAAGGGGTTTACTTCGCTTTCAGAGACCAGGGAGCATGTATTTCATTACTGGCGATCAAGGTATGACATTTAAAGGCACAATAAAACTAAATAACAATAAAAATCTTCTTTGATAGTCCCGCAAAATGGCTATTGCAGTTTTAATACAAAACTTGTTGCCTTTCCAGGTTTACTACATAACCTGCCCAGAAGTGACCATCAACTTCGCCACCTTCCCAGCCACACCCACAGGCAAAGAAATCACCATCATCGAACAAGCGAACGGCACATGCGTGGGCAACGCTGAGGTGGTGGGGGGCAACCCCATTTACCTGTGCAAGGGTGACGGAAAATGGACCCTGCCCACTGGTGCATGCAAGTGCAAGGCCGGATTCCAACCCGATATGGAGAAACAGACTTGCAATGGTACGGATAGAAAGTTTTTTAATTGGACATTTCTGTAATACAGCAATAGTTATTTTTAAAATATAGCTGTCTTATACAAAGCTACACAATACTGGGCACTCAATATCCGGCTCGAAGGACCACTATTCTTGTTAATTTAAAGAAGCTATAAAATTAAATCCGTTTTTTTTCAGTGTGCAAACCAGAAACGTACAAATCAGAAGTGGGAGATGGGCCGTGCCTAGCCTGCCCTCAACACTCTGCAGGTCCCGACTATGGTTTGCCAGAATGTAGATGCAACTCTGGTTTTTTCAGAGCTCCTATTGATCCCAAGAGTATGCCTTGTACACGTAAGTGAAATGTAAAAAGTATTCAATTTGACTCCAAAATGCAAATATCTAAGTTTCAACAAACTGAGATTCCTTAAAAATTTGAATTTAAGTTAGGTAAAGATTGAGCTCAAGTTTTAGTAACGACATGCGATCACTGTCGCCCTCTATATTCCTAGATGCAAAATATAAAAGACAGCCGTCGTAGTAGGTTCCTTGAATGTTCCAGTAAAACTGCGGCAAATCAAAACCTAGAAAACATTTTTGTTTAATTTATTTCAGAACCACCTTCGGCTCCAGTTAACCTAACAGTTACTTTCATGGACCATTCAAATGTCATCTTAAGCTGGTTACCGCCAGAAAAATTGGGAGACAGAAACGATATTGTGTACAGTGTAAAATGTGATGCATGCAGCTTGGGGTTGGTCCAATACAACCCTCCGACGGTAAGTAGCAACAGGAAACCTTTGGTTGGTCTGCTGATGAACCGTTGCGTTGGTTTGGTTTTCTTATTTCACAAAACACTTTCGGTAGTTACGTGTGTCTCTAATCACGTCTCGAATTCTTTTGTCATTGTGATATTTGTACTTTTAGGACACATTCAACGAAACCAGGATACACATCAGCGGGTTAAATGCAGTCACCACATACCGATTCCAAATATTCGCGGAAAATGGCGTCTCCCATATGGCGAAACGAGGATCGTCGGAATTTGCCGACATCGTAGTCACGACGGACTCTTCGGGAATCAGCGGCATCACGAACATTAGAGTGACGTCAGTAAAAAGTACGGAGATCACATTAGCTTGGGACGCGCCATCTTTGAACGACGGTTCGGATATGGACAATGATCAGGTGGAGACCTATGAAGTCAGGTAAGCCGCAGTCTTTGAAAGTTAAGAGATGACGATCAATTTCGCAATCTTAATAATAGTAAACAAGTAAATTATAATTAATAAAGAAAAGGTTAATATGAAGGAATATCTTTTTTTAGGTGGTTCCAGAGAAACGATATAGAATACAGCAACTCCACCAGTTTGTTGACAAGCGCTCTGAGCGCCACCATTACAGGTTTAAAACAAAGGACAGAGTATGGTCTCCAAGTAAGAGCAAAAACGCAGAGAGGGGGATGGGGCGACTACTCGCAGGTTATTTTTAAGACGACAGGACAAGTTTTAAATACGGGTAAGTTTTAGTTGCGATTTAGCAAAACATTATTTAGTGATTTTTAATATTTTATGTTGCCCGACAAAAGCGTCTGGAATGGCCAAATTTATAGATATAAAAAATAGAAAACGAGTGAAAATTTGTTTATCTTTTTTTCAGCCTATGTAGGTCCCGAAGAAGGTTTTCGACTTCAGCTGGTCGCCGGCGGCATAGTTGTCATAGTTGTGGTCTTAGTGGCCGCCATAGTTTTGACAGTTGTTTTCGTCAGATCAAGGTCCAACGATGAGTGTAACAAGAAACAACCAAGCGATTGTGATACTTTGGAGTACAGGAATGGAGAAGGTAGGAAGATTTTTCAGTTTTTTAAAAGGTTTTGTAGTAGGTTTTGGTTAGAAAGGGATTGTGAATCGAAAATATTTTAAAAAAGAAAATTTAATGGGGTATGCATTGAAAAAAATAGCTAGAATGGTGTGGATTAGGTATATTTAGAGGACTAGATGCATACAAAGAAAAAACTAACTTAATCGGAGGTCTCGTAATTAATTTAGTTAATAAAACTACCCAATTATATGATTTTTATTTGGTTATAACATTTTTGTAACAACTTCAGAAAAAATTGATGATAAACCAATAGAAAAAGCGTGGATTCAAAATTTATAACAATTTTAAAGTTTTTATGGTTTTTCTGGTAAGAACCTTGCAAAATAATTTTTTTTTACAATTATGAGACCTGCAACCGGTACCATGACACTAATAAATGTGTTTTACCTTAATACCTAACATTAAGGATAAATGGTGATCGTTTTAAAATACGAATAGATGCCAGTGAAACTAGCATCTTAAGTTTTAGAACCAACGTGGATGACAATTTGACATTTGAGTTGTTATTTACCTGTCAATAACATAATAAAGCTGTCGTCGCCACATTGGTTATAAAAGTCTGGATGCAGTATAGAAGCATATTGTGTAATAACCCCTTAGCACATAATCTAGGAATGTCCCTAATATAAATTGCACTTTTACACGCTCTCCCTCCACTTTAACAGGATTGGTAGTCACTTATAGTAAGTAGAGATACACTTTTTTAGTTTTTAGCAAACTCCTAGGTTCATGGTTAGTTCTAAGTCACTCACACACTTTTTCACATTAAACACATTTTTGGTTTTTAAGAAATTCTGGTTTGGTGGATTTTCATGCTCGCTTTTCTATTACTTTTATTTTAGATTTTCTTGATTGGTTATGGGATTAATCCAAATTTAAATATATGTTTTTAATTTTTGTTTTTATTTTTTTTTCGCGAATTTTTAGTTCACCACACCAGTTTGGACAGTACGCCCATAGTCACAACACACACCAACGGTAATTTCTTTTTTAATCTTTTCATTAAACCAAGTCAAACCCACTTCCAGGTACTTTCTTTTAACGCAGTAAAAACGTTTGAGTTATTTACTTAAAATCCAGCTCGAAGGACCAAAATGTAGTGTAACTCAAAAAAACTTAATTTAGAATCCACAACTTCAATAAAATTGTATTAATTTGTAAAAATTAATTTTATTTAATACAATGCATTTTTTGTTTGTTTTTACACAGAAGGGACAGAAGAAGTTTTAAAAAAATTGGCACTGAACTAAGTTTTTAAACACATCATTATCAAAACACCAAATAATCACTTTTTAGAGCCAAATATTAATTGTGTTTAAAATAATTTTTAGTGACGACACCACTATTCACTGGAATAGGATCTTCTAGGACCTATATTGATCCTCACACTTATGAGGATCCCAACCAGGCTGTGAGAGAATTCGCCAGAGAGATCGATGCCAAATGTATCACAATCGAAGCCATCATAGGTAAGTAATTATAATCCTTGAATGGATAAATGACAGCGGTTCCGGTAGGGTCTTGAACCTTCCCTGCGGCATGCCTATCATGCTCTGTAAATCCGTTTCGATAAAACGTTTACAACAACGCCCTCTGCGTTCTTTTCGTATACTTCTGAATCTATGGGAGCGCCATCTGCCCCTACTGGCAGGCAGCTAAGCTCGAAAGCCCTAATTATATTATTTGTTATATTGTTCGCTATCCTGCCTGCAATGGGTAGTGTGTCTTGATATTTGAAAGACTTAGGTCACATTACAAGGAAGATTAGATCTTGTCTCAGCTTTTTTCCTCTCATTTCCTGTTTAGCCGAACGCGTCAATGATTTCAGGACAGTCGCTTGTGGCAGGTAAAAACTAACTTCAGCTATCAACTACATGGTTAGGTGCCAAGTATTGATTTGGTTACCTCTCATATGCTAAGCTACGTCTTCTTCATCCAAAAAGAACCACTTCTTATTCGGTACATCGCATCCCCGCTAAAAAAGTGTCACAACTCAAAAAATGCCATTAGTGCCATGCAGTAACAACTCTTTTCTACAAAACCGTCACTTTTTAAATTAAGCTATTCACCTTTAGATGGCGGAAGTGACACTTTTATTTTGGGACAGGTAATTTGTCTTTGATCCTAAAACAGTGTCACATTTGGCTTTAACCCGGAAAAAGTGAAAAAGGAAAGTGAGTTGAGTGACAGTTTTTTAGAGGGGGTGCGGCATTATACAGATAAATATATTTTGGGCGTGTCTTGAGATCCGCCCTTCCGCTTTGTTTTAGACCCGCATTCGGGCTGGTAGTAAGGAAGTAGGGGAATACCTCGTGACCTCCCGCCTTCACGAACTTTTTGGTCATTCCAGTGATTCAACAATAGGCGTCATTAATTTCCTCCCTCTACTTTACCCGAGTGCACAAAGCACAGGAATTGGAAATGGGTCTACTATCCTTTTTTCTTGCATAATACATATATTATGCATATGCAGTTGTTTTTATCTTAGTTACATACAGTAATAGAGTCCGCGCGGCGAGAGTTGAAGCCACCCACGTCACGGCTGAGGAGGATCAACTAGCCCCGCATGTAGCTTGTGATTGGCTTTTTCGGAGATCCATAGGCGTAGTGTTTTATACCGCTATAAATTATTATGTGTAATTTATTCCGCACGACACTGTCCGACCGCAAGTAGGCGTATACGAAAATAAAATTGATGACGTGCGTGGCATTAACTTTCGCCGCGTTTACTTCAATTCCCATTGACTCCTAAAACTTTTAACCAAAGTATATACACATTTATACAATATAGTTTTTGATGCATGGTTTTTTTATTTTTACAGGTGGTGGAGAATTTGGTGACGTGTGCAAAGGCAAACTGAAAATGAACGGCGCTGACATCAGCGTCGCGATAAAAACCCTCAAAGCGGGTTCCTTGGACAAAAGTAGAAACGATTTTTTGACGGAGGCTTCGATTATGGGCCAGTTCGAGCACCCGAACGTCATTTTCCTACAGGGTGTGGTCACAAAGAGCAATCCTGTGATGATCATCACCGAGTATATGGAGAATGGTTCATTAGATACATTCCTAAGGGTAAGAAATACAGACGGTGAATAACCTTTTGGTCAAAATAAAAAGTTTTGCTTTTTTACGCATATTCTTATGGTTTATAAACATTATAGAGTCGGGAAAGATTGTGAATTTTAGATCAAATTGTACTTTGTGTTACCTTAGACGTTATAGACGACACGAAATTTCGTATTTCTAATGTGATTATTAAAAAACTTTATGCTTTTTGCAGGCAAATGACGGAAAATTCAAGGTGATCCAGCTAGTGGGTATGCTGAGAGGTATAGCTTCCGGTATGCAGTATCTTAGTGAGATGAACTACGTCCATAGAGACTTAGCGGCAAGAAACGTTCTAGTGAATGCTGAGTTAGTTTGTAAAATAGCCGATTTCGGACTTAGCAGGGAGATAGAGAGCGCCACTGAAGGAGCATACACCACACGGGTGAGTCTGTTTTTAAAGCTAGAACACGAACACTAACTAACCAACTAACACATGTTATCTGTTTAGACATATGAAATATATTATTTTTTAAGTTTGTCCTAAATAAAGGAATAAAAATTAATTTAATAACCAATATCTTTTTATCATAAACCAAATTGCAAATAATGCAAGGCCCTAAAACTACAAACAACAAGTGAATTAAAGAAAGAAAAATAAGAAAAAAGTTTTCTGCTTCGGCCGGGACTCGAACCCGGGATCTCTTGCTCTCTAGGCAAACATTCTAAGCATTGAACTACCGAAGCCATACATAAATTTTCGGAAAACTTCCATCTATGCAGGCTGCGGTGTCTCAATACAAGAACGAGAAATTCTCAGGGTATTAACTCAACCAAGTCATCCAACTGATCTCTTTAATTCTTCTTTCCCACTGTCAAAGGTATGATAACTCAAATCATACTCGACCAAGTCATCCAACTGATCTCTTTAATTCTTCTTTCCCACTGTCAAAGGTATGATAACTCAAATCATAACTTTGACAGTCGGAAAGAAAAATTAAAGAGATCAGTTGGATGACTTGGTCGAGTTAATACTCTGAGAATTTATCGTTCTTGTATTGAGACACCGCAGCCTGCATAGATGGAAGTTTTCCGAAAATTTATGTATGGCTTCGGTAGTTCAATGCTTAGAATGTTTGCCTAGAGAGCAAGAGATCACGGGTTCGAGTCCCGGCCGAAGCAGAAAACTTTTTTCTTAATTTTCTTTTTTCAATATCTTTTTATTCCTTTATTTCAGATTTTTTTTGTAAAATTGCAAAACTCTCGTTCAAAATATATTTTTTTTCATTTATAAAAACTTTGTACTAACTTTAGACAGGTATTCCAACTTTACCCGTTGCGTATCTATTTTTGTGACTTGATTTTGATTTTTTTAAAGGCTTTTATTCTATTTGATTGAGCTTCTTGATAAATTTTATTTATTTTGTTGTTTTGAACAATAAAAAGGGTAAAACCGTTTAAGCTACTGAACTATAAATAATATGTAACACAATATAATTCTAAAAACACACAAAGTTGTAATTTACAGTATGTTTAAAATTATAAAAAAAGTATTATTTTTCGCAGGGTGGGAAAATTCCAGTAAGGTGGACAGCGCCAGAAGCAATAGCTTTTAGAAAATTCACATCAGCCAGTGACGTGTGGTCAATGGGCATAGTGTGTTGGGAGGTGATGTCATACGGCGAGCGGCCATATTGGAATTGGTCCAACCAGGATGTCATTAAGAGTATAGAGAAGGGATATAGGTAAGATAATAAATTTACCTACTCGCGTGCGGTAAGATAATAAATAAACTTACTCGCGTGCGGTAAAGTAATTACTTTACCACACGCGCACCACTAAGAACTTAGCAACGAGTCAATAAGACAGCTTCAATATTTATTTACGTTTCAACTCCATCTAATTTGACTTGTTTATTCATAAATAACTTTCAATTTTTTGAAAAAAAAGGTACTGTTAGAACTTTCATTTTCGAAATATTGAAAAGAAACGCAAAATTCAATTTTATGTCACCCAACGTGGACTATTTCTTCAATTTTAAATTATCCGTTTATGTATTTTATTCCAGGATTAACATTAATATTGACAGGATGCAAAATTGACAAATACTATTTATACTTTTTTTAAAAATTTAAAACACAAGCTAAAAATCATTTTGTGAAATTCCCAACACAAAACGCAAATTTTACAACATTCTCTTTTAAACTTCTTATTCCCCCCCGAAATTTTTTCTTGGGTACGGCCCTGTTTGGAGGCGTGGCATTAAAATTGTGTGGCGCACTTATTATTTTATGAGGGTTATTAAAAAAAATTGTCTTTATTTTTATTAGTATAAGTAATAGGGCCATTATTTCAGTCCACACCTTAAAATCTTCATCAAAATCAGCATAAACACACAATGGGTATCAGGATTAGGGGTATATTGTTAATTTCAATAAAAAACATTTTGACATTGTGAGATAAACTAAAAATAAAGTTAAACAAAGTTAAACATTGTTCAAATCTTAAGGGTTGTCTTTGTCCACAGATTACCCGCACCAATGGACTGTCCTGAAGCCATTTATCAACTGATGTTAGACTGTTGGCAGAAGGAACGCACTCACAGGCCTACATTCCAATCGATAGTCAAGACTTTAGATAAATTAATACGGGTACCGGACACGTTGAGGAAAATTGCCCAAAATCGGTAAGTGGATGCCTTGCTTTAGGATAAAAATTGCTTTACATCGAAGTGGTTTTGTTCTTTGTTCCTTGTACAGTCGCCCACTTTTTTAATGTCTTCTAGTTTCTTCCACATCTGCAGAATACCAAAAAACAGTGCGTTATTTAGCAACACCGCATGGTTTCAATAAGCATTTTACGATTAATTAAACGATTTTCTTAGGCAGTTTTTAAAGCCGACTGAAACTCCGGGCTGGCAATGATGACATTTAAAAAGTGGGCGACCGTACAAATTCAAAATATATCAAGGAACTCTACTTCGGACTATAGCGGTTCTAAAATTTAGTAAAATATAAGACTTATTTCTTCTTGTTTTTTGAGCGTTTCAGTTTTTACACCAATTATCAGTGGCGTATATACTGGGGGGCCTGAGCCCCCCCGAAGCTAAGATTTTTTTGGATATTTTCCACATATTTCATGAATACAAACATAAAATAGCATAAAATACAGCCTCATGAGGTCTCGGGCCCCCCCAAAACTGTCTCGGGCCCACCCCGAAACTTTTTTCTATATACGCCACTGCCAATTATCAAATAAATTGACAATGCTGCTTCATGTCAGGTATTAGTTATTTAAACAAGTTTCTAAGATAAATTTTTTACTTTTTGCAGCATGAGAAAATCTATGCTTTATATGTTGTAAGTCAATGTTTTTAGCACCAGTAATTTTTCTCAGTGTACACGTGTTTACGTAGAATATTGTTTGCACTTATGAACCTACGCTATAGAGTTTTTGAAAATTACGTATACATAGAAAAAAGTAAAGTGTATCTAGTTTTTTTAATAATGATAAAAGTTGGCGTCACTGATACTTCAACTAGGTATGTAATTTCGGGGGTAATTCCATGAAAATAATATCAGCTTATTTCTGTTTAAAATTGTATTTTAAAAACCTAAAGAAAAATTCTAATTCCACATAAAAAATCTACCAAAAATGTTTTCTAAATAAAATGGTTGTTATTGCTATAACTAAAATAATAGCATTCCGCTATAAAAAAAAAAACTTGAAAGACACCATGTATATAATTATTTTTAAGAAAGAATAGATACACCTTACCTCCCAATGTTTCACCCAAACACCCAAACACTCATTATTTCCACCTCGATTTCCATTTTTCACTCACAAAACTCACACTTTTTTCTCTAATATAGGTAATACACATTTAAAACAGGTTAAGGGTTGGTTTTTACTTTAGCTTCTAATCCGGTCTAATCTTTTTTAACATATAGGGCTTCCAGATTTAAGATTTGATGTGGTCTCAACTAAAAAAGTCAAAATATTTACTCACAAAAAATAATTATGTTTAAAAAAAAAACTAATTAAGAATATACCAGTGGCAGCTCGTGGCTTATGCTATACTAATAATGTAAATACGTATTCTATAAAGAAATAAATAAACACGGCACAAAAAAAAAGTTTATTCAAATAGTGGCTACCATACAGCCACTCAAACTCTTTGTACCACAATTCTTTAAAATGTCGAAGTACCTACACTTTGTCTTTAATCTTAGCCGGTTTAGTTATGTTCAATATAGGGGACGGCTTTTTAGAGGTGAAAAAGTTTTTTTTTCATCGTCATTCCACCTCGAAAATAGGTTTTCCAATAAAACACACACTGCATCGTACACAGGTAACATTGTGCAAAATAATTAAAATAAAAACCGAATCAGAACCGAATCTAAACACGTCGTTAACCGGACACTATTTCAATGATGTACGCAGGACAACACTTGATTCTTTGACCTACCGAAGCATGCGACGTCATGACAACCAACGGACGCCTTCACCACATCGAATATCGAATAAATACAGGCGAGCAAAAAACAAAAATCGCTTGTTTGTACGCTGGGCCTACGGTTCGGGTCATTTCTTTACGAATCTTGCGCTGTGCCGCATTGTGCACTGTAGAACTCCATAGCGATATGTGTTGTTGCCTGCTAATTGCAAAATATAGAAAGAGAGGACGACATGTCGCTATAGAATTCGACATTACAGACTCCGCCGCAGGGAACGCTCACGGGTTTTTATCGGTTAATAGGTAATAAGGTAACCAACCGCTCGTTCGGTTTCGCTGACGCGGCGCGGTTTTTATTTTTATTTTTTGTCCTGTATTAAATGTTAGATTATTATATTTAGTCTGGAAAAATGAGGTGAAGCAGCCACTGGGATATACAGATTCAGCTTATGCAAAAGAAAACAATGACATTTATACGCAAAATAAGATCTAAAAAAATCCAGCCTTTAACCCAACCCACTGAATCATAATACACAAATCTAAAATAACCCGCTTTCTTACGCCCTATTTTTCTTACTTTTCTATTTCAGCCCCCACCAGTACGCTTGGCAACCTAACCAAAATTTGACCGAATTACAACAAAATTTGTCAGCCGTGACCGCTGCTCAAGCGTCTTCGTCGCACGCACATTTTGCTACCGCGGCGACGCTCAATCCGCACCTCCACCAAAATTTTAACCGGTGCGGTAATCCTTATTTTGGGTCTCTTCAAAGGGCAATTCCTGCTAACTTATTGCAAAATTTACATTTACAACAAAGTTTCGAAAGTATGTATGGGTTACCAGACGTTATATTGTTGCAAAATTATGGTTTTCCCAACACAACGCCCCTGTATAATGTTCCACAAGAAGAATCGGACCGTCGATATCAACAGCAATGCAGGAATTCTATGTTAGAACAAGAAATGAAGCAAAGATTCAGTTCTATGTTAAATATACCAAAGACTTATCAAGATCCGCCTCTATTTTTGAGAGCGGGACATCAACTAAAAGAGTTAAATACCCAAAATTGGTTGAATGACAACAATTTTGAAAGAAACATTTATGAAAGTAGTGGGAGTAGTCAACAAAGCTCAAACTTTTTCAATCAAAAACCCCACTATTATCCAAATTTAGATCCAAAATTTTTTGACAACAACGACGACATTTTCAATGAACGACCTGACGTGTTTTTTGCAAAAACCGAAAATTTAAACAACCTCGATGTAAATAATGCTAAAAACAATAACACGCCTAACACAACAACCACAACTAACTTCTCAAATAATTTTGAAGATGACCTTAATTTAAGTGTTGCACCCACTAGCGATAAAAACACCTTGTTGCAGGTAGAAGAATCCGCGGGACAAAAATCATCAAGTCTGTCAAAATGGGTTGATTTTGACAAGTTGTAACACACCATATAGTGTTTCAAAGTACTATGCCTCTCTGCTTGGTACAAAATTTACATTTAAAAGTAAATTTTTAAAACTGTTATAAGTACCAGTCGTCTTTTTGGTTATTTTTCCAATACCACGTAATCCTTATTTTGGGTCTCTTCAAAAGGCCATTCCAGCTAACTTATTGCAAAATTTACATTTACAACAAAGTTTCGAAAGTATGTATGGGTTACCAGACGTTATATTGTTGCAAAATTATGGTTTTCCCAACACAACACCCCTGTATAATGTTACACAAGAAGAATTGGACCGTAGGTTTTAACAGGAGTGCAGGAATTCTATGCTAGAACAAGAAATGAAGCAAAGATTCAGTTCTTTGTTAAATATACCAAAGACCTATCAATTTTTGAGAGCGGGACATCAGCTAAAAGAGTTGAATACCCAAAATAGGTTGAATGGCAACAATTTTGAAACAAACATTCATGAAAGTAGTGGGCGTGGTCAACGAAGCTCGAACTTTTTCAATCAAAAACCCCACTATTATCCAAATTTAGATGCAAAATTTTTTGACAACAACGACGACATTTTCAATGAACGACCTGACGTGTTTTTTGCAAAAACCGAAAACATAAACAACCTCGATGTTAATAATATTAAAAACAATAACACGCCTAACACAACAACCACAACTAACTTCTCAAATAATTTTGAAGATGACCTTAATTTAAGTGTTGCACCCACTAGCGATAAAAACACCTTGTTCCAGGTAGAAGAATCCGCGGGACAAAAATCATCAAGTCTGTCAAAATGGGTTGATTTTGACAAGTTGGAGAGTAGCTTTTAACAGCGCCAAAATTTTAACCGGTACGGTAATCATTATTTTGGGTCTCTTCAAAAGGCCATTCCAGCTAAATTATTGCAAAATTTACATTTACAACAAAGTTTCGAAAGTATGTATGGGTTACCAGACGTTATATTGTTGCAAAATTATGGTTTTCCCAACACAACACCCCTGTATAATGTTACACAAGAAGAATTAGACCGTAGATTTCAACAGCAGTGCAGGAATTCTATGTTATAAAAAGAAATGAAGCAAAGATTCAGTTCTTTGTTAAATATACCAAAGACCTGTCAAGATTCGCCTCAATTTTTGAGAGCGGGACATCAGCTAAAAGAGTTGAATACCCAAACTTGGTTGAATGACAACAATTTTGAAAAAAACATTCATGCAAGTAGTGGGAGTAGTCAACAAAGCTCGAACTTTTTCAATTAAAAACCCCACTATTATCCAGATTTAGATCCAAAATTTTTTAACAACAACGACGACATTTTCAATGAACGACCTTACGTGTTTTTTGCAAAAACCGAAAACTTAAACAACCTCGATGTAAATAATACTAAAAACAATAACACGCCTAACACAATAACCACAACTAACTTCTCAAATAATTTTGAAGATGACCTTAATTTAAGTGTTGGACCCACTAGCGATAAAAACACCTTGTTGCAGGTAGAAGAATCCGCGGGACAAAAAACATCAAGTCTGTCAAAATGGGTTGATCTTGACAAGTTGTAACACACCATACACGTTTTTAATCAAAACCCCCACAATTATCCAAATTTAGATCCAAAATTTTTTGACAACAACGATGACATTTTCAATGAACGACCTGACGTGTTTTTTGCAAAAACCGAAAATTTAAACAACCTCGATGTAAATAATGCTAAAAACAATAATAAGCCTAACACAACAACCACAACTAACTTCTTAAATAATTTTGAAGATGACCTTAATTTAAGTGTTACACCCGCTAGCGATAAAAACAACTAGATGCAGGTAGAGGAATCCGCGGGACAAAAATCGTCAAGTCTGTCAAAATGGGTTGATTTTGACAAGTTTTTTTTTATTTATACTGGGACTTTCCATCCAATCAGGATCAATCGCCCAGTTTTGCAAAGTTCGAGCAAGGTCAAAACATTTTTAAACAAACACAAACAACTAAGTACCTAGCCAGGAATTGAACCCGGACCGCCGGTGTGGGAAACAAACATTGCTACCACTACACCACGACGGCGACAAGTTGTAACAAACCATACCTATAGCGTAATTTATTAATGCTTTTATTTACGTTTGTTATAAAAAAAAATACAATTTCTAACTACATACTAGCACTAAGAAGTAAAAAAAAGCAAACGACAAAGCAGATTTCCCTTATTGGGAGCCAATAAAGGGGCAGCGCTCTTCCACTAAACCTTATAGGTACCAGATATTATTTTGTTAGTTTCCCAATACTACGGCACTATAGAATCTAACTCAAGAAGAATTGGACCGTAAATTTCAACACCGGTGCACACATTTTATGTCAGAACAATAAATGAAGCAAAAAATAAAAATATACTAGATATAAAATCTTTAGTTGAAAAAGTTTAATAAAAAAATTATCTGCAAAAGGCACATTTATAGAAAGTGGTGAAACAGAGCTTAAACCTTTTCTACTAAAAACCCCGCAATTAACCAAATTAAGGTTCATACATTTTTGACAAAAATGACGAGATTTTTAATGAATGATATGATTTCTTTTTTGAAAAAACCGAAAACCTAAACAATATCGACGTTTATATTATTAAAATCAACGACACATTAACCAATAGAAACAATAACCAGAACTAACTACTCGAATAATTTTGTTACCGATTAAAGTTCTCAGGTGGAGGTGAATGAGTCCGCGGGGCAAAAGCGTCAAACCAAAATGGGTGGATTTTGACAACCTGTAACATATTATATAGCGCACCTTAGCTTATATTTATGCTGCAACATCACTCGCTAGCGCACGCTGTCAAAATTAGAAAAATTTCAAAAAAGGTATTTTTGATTTATTTTTATTTTTTCCAAAATTTGCATGCTGCTTTTCACTAACATTTCTTATGCTTTTTGCTTGCTTTTTGTTACTAACATTTGTTTATACAGGGTGATATACCAAATTGTCAAAGTATTTACGTATATAATGTCAATAGCTGAGCCAGTTACAATAATGGTACTGTCTAGGATTACTGATAATTATAATGCTTCTAGTTAAGGTAACTGATGTGAGGAGCGCACCGCTCATCATCAGTTACATTACTTCTAATGGCTAGCGAAAAACGGCGGCTACCAGCGTTTTTAAGTGATAGTCGGTTAAAAAAATAACACTACACAGTTGACAAAAGTCAACTTGACAAGTAATAGAAGCGAGGCGACACTGATTTTTTGAGAAAAAGTGACGTCATCATACATAACAAAACACGACTAGCTGCTAGAAGTATCTTATTATCAGTGATACTATATAGTACAGTCGACAGGTGAAGACCCAAGATCTTCTGGTTTAGGCACAGTGTATTACTCACAGTGTGGTTTACGTAACTGAATAATTTGGATCACTCTGTATTTTTATCTTTTATTGCATGACATTTTTGTACCTCAGTATTTTTTTGCTCCACCCCCTCCCACCCACAAAGCATACACAAAATTAATTCCAACTAACCCCATATAGAAACTACACAAGAATGTGGAAGTTTTACCATAAAATAATTTAAAAAAATTTGTTTAGAATATGTTTTTATCCAAAATTTTGGAACTTTGACAACATCGCATTGTTTTAAATAAGTATTATGATTTAATAAACGATTTCAGATGAGTTAAGCCAATTTTAAGATGACATTAAAAAAGTGGGCGACTGTTCAAGTGGTTTGAACAGTCGCCCACTTTTTTAATGTCATCTTAAAATTGGCTTAACTCATCTGAAATCGTTTATTAAATCATAATACTTTGATTTGATTAATTTTAGGAGTGAATTTTACTCCTCGGGAGTAAAAGGCCTAATTTTTTTCCTTAAAAATAAAATAAATAAAGGTTTAAAAAAACAAGTGCCTTAGACAGTGCAGATGCCTTTAAAAAATACAAAAAAAATTATAATGATTAATTGAAGATCAAAGAAAATATGTTTCAGCCAACAGGAAAACTAAATTGGTAAAATGATGATAACTTTTAGGGGTGGATAATGGTTTTTCATGGTTTGCAGCGAAACTATCGAAAAAGTTAAATACAAAATTTATAGGTATTGAAAAGTTTTACAATTTTTCTATAAATAAACTTTTTCGAGAAAAATCTAAAAAACCGGGTTTTTGATATTGATTTTAATTTACCACAATTCTTTTTTTTTTTCACGAAACTTTGTGAAACCTTACCATTTTATATCCTTACTATGTAATTTTTTTTGAATTAATTGTTTTTAACAGTGATAATTTTTTTCGTTGAAACGTCTAGATGGTGTAAAAAAATAAACATTACATTAATTTGCCAAGAAATGGTGAACATCAATAATAGCAAAAACTAATTATTAAACTGAATTGTTTTCTGGCAAATTTTGAGTGTAAAATGGAAATAAAATTAAAAAATGTGTAACGTATTTAGGACATAAAAGGGTATGTTTACCAAATTTCATTAATACAAAAAAAATGTGGATGATAAAAATCAAAAAGGAAAAAACCAGTTTGTTTCGATTTTTCGCAGAAAATTTTAAGTTATGTAAGAAATGGTTCATACAAAAGTTGTATGTATACCTTTTTATAATGTATAACTTTTGTATTTAACTTTTTTTGATAGTTGGTCTAACTTCGTTGAAAACCGTGAAAAACTACTACTATGTCGGTTTAGAACGTTTTTCTACGTTGTCCGACGCCCATTATCCACCTTCTTCGATCCTGACAATCATCTTCTGTGAGTTTTTTTGACTCATTGATCTTTGTATTGACCCCTTTCGACACTTTTGTTTTCTATTTTTCTGTTACGCGACAAGTCTATTCCATACAACAGCGTGCTTTTTACCATTGTTTCATATATGTTAAATTTTACATTCTTTTTATCTATCTGCTCCATAAAGTACTGTTAAGACATCCAATAACCTTTTTTGGTTTTACTATTCCTTTTTCCAGTTCTTTACAGTCTGTTCCTGTCTTATCAAATGTGACCCCTAAGTATACATACTCATTGCATGGAGATATTGTTTGTTCATTGTCTAGTTCTAACTCACTTGATTCGTTTCCAATACATAAGTACTGTGTCTTGTCCACGTTTACTGTTAACCCACACATTACGTTTCCAGTTTTTTAGAGCTACTGCGACATATATTTTAAAACGAGTTGAAGAGATACAACATCCCTGTCTTAAGCCTTTCGTTACCAGTGTATGAATTCTTGAATGGATGAGGAGGAGTACTCCCTCAAAATCGGGTGAAAGTCAAACTGCACATGCGATCTCACTTGATTTCAGGATCTCTATTGGTCCTGACGTGGGGAGATACTCATTCTCACTCTCACCCGTTTCGAGAATTCTTTTGAAAGTCGATTTCCAATTTTAATTTTAGATTTTGACCCTTTGTATAGTTCTTTTATAGCTTTTATGTATGTATGACTGATATTAGTTTGCTCTAACACTGTCTATAATTTTTCTACTGGAACGGTATCATATGCTTTTTGTAGGTCCAGAAAGGTAACATGAGTTGTTTAAGACAAAAAGCATTATCACTACAAGATCTGCCTGCACAAAACCCACTTTGCTCTTCTTCCTCTTGTTCATGAAAATCATTCTCTATTAAATCTCTAAGAATCCTACCGTACAATCTTCTTAGAGTACTGGTTACTGAAATTCCTCTGTAATTGTTGCAATCCAGCTTGTTTCCTTTTTTATGTATTGAGGATATGATGTCCGTTTATGTATTGATTGATCATATATGTGAGAGAGGTCCGCTAGCATTTGAGGATTTAAGTTTTTTTATACTATTCTTTATCATTTCTTTTTCGATTATTACTTCTTCTCCATGTACTTCTCTCCTCGGAGACGCTGATAGATATTCGGGTTTCGTTTCCTGCAGCAGTCTCTTGTAGTGTTCTGTCCATTGTTCGGGTTTGATGATCTGAATGTGTTCTTTGGTTGGGTTTTTTACCGTATAAATGACTTTCCATACTTCAGAACTCTGCCTACCTCCTACGTGTGTATTTATATCGTGGCTTTGCGTTCGAAAATTTCAGTTTTTTCTGTGCGTATCAAATTTCTTAGCTGTCTTCTGGTTTCCCTGTAGATTTTTAGGTCTCTTTGCTCTTTAGTACTGAGCCATTTCAAGTATGTGCGTTTTTTCTCGTTGACCATTTCCTGTATTCCCTCCGTCCACCATACCTTATTGCTATTTCTATTATCTTGTTATAAAAACCATTATCCACCCCTAGAAGTTTACTCCATTTCACTCTAATAACTCAGATCGAGAGATTACTTTCCTGTTGGCTGCGATATATATTTTTTATTTTCCATTAGTTTTTAAGCTCTTAATAATTTTTTGCCTTCCATAAGGTATTTGCACTTGTGCGTTTTTTGAAGAAAAAAATATCTATGAGAAAAAAAAGTGCTTCATTTTGTATCAAAAAAACTAAAATGTACTAATTTCTGCTTTTTTTCGAAATTTAGCTCGCTCAACCCTCTGTCGGCGGAAGCCCCCGATCTGACGCAATTCACCAGCGTGGAGGAATGGTTGAACTCCATCAAAATGGCGCGCTACCTGGAGAACTTCCACCAGGGTGGCGTGCAGACAATGGACGCGGTTGTCAATTTGACAGTGAAGGAACTGACAGAAATGGGCATAACGCTGGTGGGCCACCAGAAAAAAATCATGAACAGTGTGCAAAATATTCGCGCGCAGATCAGGGTGAACGGCAATGAAGGGTTTTTAGTTTGATAATTTTAAAGAAATTGAACTTAAAAAAAGTGAGAATATCTATAAAATAGGAAACAGTGAAACCGGCCAAATAATGTGTACACAATGCGGTTATAAATAGACTTCTAACTTTTAAACAGAAAAAATATCAACATATTCTGATAGATAGACCAGAGCAAATTCCTTTTGGAAGGAAGGGAAAACATTTATAACAGCATAAAAAGTATTGAAAATGAAAGAAAATATACCGTATCGAACAGGAAAAATAAATTAGACACGATACCAGTTATTAGGGTAAAATGGAGTGAAATGTTAGGGATGGATAATGGGTTTTCACGATATTCAGCAAACCTACAACTCCCATTGTAAAACGTTAAACACAAAAGTAATAAACGTAATAAAATGACAATTTTAATTTTTTTTTACATAACCTATAATTTTTTGTGAAAAATAAAAAAAAAACTGTTTTATTCCCTTTGATTTTAATCTTCCAGATATATTGTGTTTTACGAAATTTAGTGAAAACATACATGTTTATACACACTGTTTTTACACCATCTAAAAATAGACGTGTTAGCGAAAAAAATTACAATGTTTTAAGGGCAAATAAAGGTAAGGTTTTACCAAATTTCGTAAAAAACAAAACTAAATTATGATACCTAAATCATAAACAAAAAAATCGATTTTTTCCATTTTTCAAGGAAAATTTTCGGATTGTACAGTTGGAGACTTTTTAAATCGCCGTGCTCGAAAAAATAGTGAACCTTACCTCTGACTTATATATCCATATTTAATCAAATCTTTTTTCTGATATCTTTAAATGATAAAGTTTGACAGAAAAAATACCTTGGCAATTTAAAAAGTCCCTGACTGTACAAAAGTTGTAGATCTTTTTATTACATACAATTTTTGTACAAACCCATTATTGCTAGCCTCTAAACTTTCACCACATTTCACCCTAATACCTCGGATTGAGTCTAATTTTCATGCAGTTCTTTGCCCATTTTAAAAGGTATCTGCACTGGTTTAAAACGGGTTTTTTAAATAATAATGTGGATTATATAGGATAAAAAAAAGAATGAGTCTATTTATTACTGCATTGTTTTTTAGAGTGAAAAACTCAAAAAAAGGACAATTTTTAAAAATATATTATGTAACAAAAATAAATATTTTGTGTCAAAAATTTAGTCTATAAACATATACAAAAATTCGTGTAAAAGTCTCAATTTAGTAAAAAAATATTTGTAATGTTTTTCTTTTAATGACTAAGCCAATACAGTCAGGTTTTTTATTTATTTATTTTATTTAAAAAAATAAGGATGATGTTGGAAAAATTAAGTAAAATTTTATATTATAGCTTTTGAAAGATTTGTTTTGGTTGCATTAAATTTCAATAGATAAAAACACAAAAGTAATCTTTCTGTCAGTACACTGTGCGACAAAACTTAATGAAAAAATGATATTTGGGGAATTCCGGCGAGAAATTTATTAGTGTTTAGTCTCAGAGCATTTATCAAAGTCAAATGTATAACTAACCAAGATACGGAACTTTAATAATAAGTAAACCATTTCCTTTTTTTCTTTTATCGCAGAAACCAAAATTTTTACGTCAAAACATATAGAAAGATGTTCGGAAGAGAATGAAATTATCTTTCAAATGAGGTATCAACCTTGCAATTCGGTTAAGAAATGAAGATGGTCTTAGTATATATACAATTTAAAGAATAATATTTCTACAGAAATGTTTGGATTTGTTTCTTGACCAAATTCATCGCGCGATACTTTGTTTTAACGACAATTTTATTGGCTTCAAACAAGCTTACTATAATTTTTTTTGAGAAAAGCTTACTTTACTTTAAAAAATTAGGCCGCTCTTCGGTTTTTAGTTCCGAATATCTCGGAAACAAAAGTTGAATCCTCTTGGTAGTAAGTTTTTCCGATGCCAGTTCCCCGGATATATTTTTTGTTGCACAGTGTTCTCTTAGAGTCAGTGGCGGATCCAGGATTTCGAGGGGGGAGGGGCCAAGGACGAAGCAAAAACCAGAATATATCTTTTCCATGTTGTTTTTATTAAGTCTTAGGTCTGAAGTCAAAATTGACAGGCCTAGAACATACGCCGCAGGCGAAAATTTTTGAAATACTACGTAATTTTTCTCAAAAAAATTAAAAAAATTTATGTTGCGGATAAATTTTGTTAAAAATTGCGGCTAATGCAGTGGAATTTTCTCCCTGAAACTAAAAAAAAAATAATGTCAGGGAGGGGGTGGGGTGCCCGGGCCCCTCTGCCCCCCCCTGGATCCGCCACTGTTTAGAGTAAGAAAGAATCTTACTCTAAGTTCATTTTAGAAAGAATTTTACTTTATTTTTATTATTTTATCAGTAAAAAGAATCTGTAAAATACTGTTTTTAAGGAAAAATGTGATTTTTATTCTAGATTGTGTTAAAAACATTTTTGTGTTGTTTAGTTTTTAAAATATGTACTTTTCGTCCTTCATTATTTATAGAAAAAATATACATATATTTCCTAAATACGATATGCTAAGATTTTTCTACTTAAAGAAACGGTGAATTTTTTTTAAACTTTTTTATATTGTTGTACAGTGTTATAACATATTATACAGTGTGTTTTTCTAAAAGGTAACACAGGCTTTTTTGGGTATATGTCGTACGTTTTTGGAAAGACCCTCGTACACGTCGATTTTGTTTGCGAGGGAGACAGTTTTTGGTCATCTTAAAGTGTTTGTAGTATGCACCCCCTTTGACGAGTAAGCTTTACTTTTACATTTTGAAAAGAAAAAGTGGGTCTAGTGATATCTTCTTTTGAAGATCTCTGGAATATCTTTACAACCGTGAAAAAATTTGGCAAATCCATCGATTAGTTTTTGAGATGCCTTCAAATTTTTAAATTTAACATGAACTGATAAAATCAAAATTAAATCAAAAACATTCTGATTTAATTTTTATTTTATGTGTTCATGTTAAATTTGAAATTTTGAAGGCAAATATCCCAAAAACTAATCGATAGATTTTATCAATCGACCCACTTTTTCTACTTAAAATATAGAGGTAAAGTTTACCCCTCTAAGGTAGTGCGTTTCACAAAAATCTTAAGATGTCCAAAAAGTATCCCCCTCGCAAACAACATCGACGGATCCAAGATTTTAGAGAGAGAAAATTAAGGCATCTGTTACCTTTTGACAAAAACAACCTGTAAATTTATTTTCTTTATTTTAACTGTAAACAACAGTCAACTTAAGGACAGCAACACCAATACTGATTGTTTATAGAAAAAAAAACAAAAACGAAGAATGTTTTAAAAATATATAGTTATTTTTTCACATATCACGTTGAATAAGTATAAAATATTTTACGAAAAAAAAATAAAATTCCGACCCAACCACGGCCCAAATCAAACAAAATTTTCTTAAAAGTAACCATTTTTACATTATTATTTGATTCTTCACCCGAGTTGAATTATCTAAGTTGCCTAAATAAACTTTAAAATATATATACAAGCTGTCCCATAACTTAGGGGCCAAATGCAGCAGGTGATAGAGGAGGTTATTTCCGATCAAAAAGTTTATCATGGGGGTCAACACACATTTTAAGATATTGGATTTTTATAGTTAGAGGAGGGGAGGGGGGAAAGGGGTTACATAAAAGAAAACCTGTCACAGCCAAAATTTGGAATTCCGTTTTTTGATCAAATTACAAGTTGAGGGGATACAGGCTGTGAAAATAAAAATAATAATATCAATAATATTTTATTATTATGTCTCCCTAGAGACTTATTAAATTTAATATGTCATTCATAATATTTTATACCAAAAAAATAGCTTTTTCTAAAAAAAGTTTTTTGTAAATTATTTTTATTTTAAATTATTGCCCTCGTTTTAATACACGACTTTACCCACTTTCACATTTTCACTGCGTTTTTTTAAAAAGTTTTTATTAAAAAAGTTTAAGAAATCGCCAACTTTCATGCTCTGTATCTCGTCAAAAAAGAGTTCTGACCCATGAATTATATGAACTTTTTTATCAGACATGACCTCCTCTCCTGTTGGCCTATGGCCCCTAAGGTATGGGACACCCTGTATAATATCATCAAATTAATTAGTTTTTATTGATACATAGCATAAATAAACAAAATAACAATTATATCAGTAGCCAATTTTTAAAAAAAATTCTCTTGAATAAAAGAAAGTTTATGAAATAAAATAAAAAATGTAAAAGTAAATAATATTTTGTAAAAATGGTTATTATGTATTTTTTTCGATTTATCACCTTAAAATCAAAATTGGTATACCTTGATTCAGATTTGTTAGTGTAAATAAATAAAAATAACAATTAATAAAATGTCTTTTACTAAAACGAGCCTATAATTTTGTCATTCCTGACATTTCTTTTTAATTTTTTGCAGAAAAACAACATAAATTACATTCAAAACAATTAATTTTCTGTTTTGTATTTTATTGCATTTATTTAACAACACTTTATAAAAATGCACAAACAAGTATCTTCTATTTATAATAAATGTTTTTTTCAAATAAATTTATAAAAAATTGACTGTATTTGCTCTTTTCTGCAAAAAATTTTAAATGTTGACAATGAAACAAAAAAAATGCAGAGTTATGAGGCTCTAATTTTATGTCTATATTATAAATAAATTTGTCCAAAAAATCACGAAGTCCTCCAAAACACAATACTACAAAAAAATTGTAAATTTTTACAAAAATATTTGTGAATTTTTTTGTAAAAATTTGTGTATTCTATTTTGGAAAGTTAAATTTTTATGGAGTAGGTAAAAAAATTCTGCAAAATTTGGTCTAAAACAGGATTAAGTTATTTTAAAGTTATATGGGAAATTTGATGAAAGGATAGCAATAACATGACCTAAAGTAAATGTTTTTTATTATACTAAAAATAAATTATATGTAAACTTTAAAACTTTTAAAAAATTATCTAGTTAACCTTGCCTTGTATATATTTTGTCCAAAATGCAATTTTATTTAGGTAGCGCTGTTTTATAAAATTTATTATATGTATTATGTAAAAAATTTTTGCTTAATTTATTTTATTACAAAATTACTGTGTACTTAATAAAGGAAAATACCTACTTATTAAAATACCACTTAGTGCTGCTCAAAAAAATTGCTTTATTTATAAAAAAATTTCGTGACTGAAAACATTTTTAAAAATACTTAAGTTCATTCCAATTCCAAATAAAAAAGAATTTTATTGTATTTTTTTCTCAAAAAAAAAATGTATTGCCTTTTTTCTCTACTTTATACTCTGTACTTCGAACTAGCATTTAAGTCAGTGTAAAATTGTAAAATATTTGTAAAATATCAAATTATTATTATTCAATATTAAAATCAAATAGCTTAATAATAAGAATGTGTCTTTTTAATCTTTATTACCATATTCCTAGGGTTGGATATTTGACTGGTCAAACTCATTTTGGTCCACTAACCAGTCAATTGACTGATTAAAATATAACAAAGATTTATACAAAAGCTAGATAAGGTAATGGTAAATTCCCCTCATCATCCAATTTTACAAATTTTACATATTTTGAAGAATTTGACTGAGTTTGACCATGCACTAGTTTTCTATTGACCATACTACTACTATGTCGGTTTAGAACGTTTTTCTACGTTGTCCGACGCCAATTCTCCACCTCCATCGATCCTGAAAATCATCTTCCGTCAGGTTTTTTTGACTCATTGATCTTTGGATTGACTGTTGCCATTCCAGTTTAGGATGCCCTCTTTTTCTGCGCCCTATTGGTTGCCATTCTAGGACCTGCTTTGGTAATCTTTCGTCGTTCATCCGTTGTACATGACCGTACCATATCAGTTGTCTTTTAGTGATGTCATCCGTTATGCTTCCCTCGATTCCCATTCTTTCTTTTATGATCTCATTTCTTATATGATCTGTTCTAGATATTCTCATTGACCTTCTTATTGAATCCATTTCGACACTTTCCATTTTTGCTTTGTATTTTTCTGTTACGCGATAAGTCTCTATTCCATACAGCAGCGTGCTTTTCACCATTGTTTCATATATGTTAAATTTTAGATTCATTTTAACCATCCACTATAATTTTTTTTTTAAATTATAATATTTTTTTTGTGAAGGCGGTTACGTGGAAATTGGCAGGGCATTATGGTAATACATGTACAAATTTCTTGACATTACCTCAAGATTTACATGGCATTATTACTGGCCACACATGTAAAAATTTTAGGTCAGCTATTTAGCCCCTCGGTTACGTCACAATTTCTTCTTTATAGAGTCTTTATAGACACAAAAACTAGCTTCATAAGCTAGTTTTTCTATGCTTTTTATTTATTTCATACTTATTACACACAATAATAAACTTAGGTCCCATAGGAAGCTTTGATTACGCTTGTTTTTAAACACTAAAAAGTACGGCGCAAAACCGTGTCCATACTCCTGTCAAAGACAAATTTTGATAAAAAATAGACATTATGATGTCTGATTTGTCATACTCAAAGTATTTTTTGACTAACATGCAAAAAACATAAGCTTTAGGAATTTATTAACGGGGATTATTTTAGAAAAGAAAATAAGGGCAATAATGAACCTCTTATAACTGTTAGTGCAGTAAAAAAGATTTGCATTATTAAATATTCAAGAAGAAAATCTGTGAAGTTAAAATTGTAAAATTAAAATTTTTAAGATTCTGCCCCTATGTGGTAAAAGTTTAGAGTGATTCATGTAACGAATTTGGAAGCCCTGGTGTAACTTGTATTGATGATGTAAGAGCGTCACAAAAACAAAACGAACTTTACCAAAAATTAACATTTTCCAAAATGCTATTTTGTGGTCAGTGATGGATCGTTCATACTCGTCTTTTGTCTTGGTTTAGTCATATGTTTTGTCACAAGAAAGTTAAAACCACTGTTTCTTATGGGAGTGTTCATACAATGCTTTTGCTTTTGTTTTTGATTAGTCTTTGTCTTAAGAGTTGCCAACTTTCAATCCTTAGGATAACGACTAAGACGAGTGACAGACATCAGCTGATATTTGTTGTTTTTTTTACAGGGCGTCCGAAGAGCGCAAGCGCGCGGCCGAAATTTTGAATTTACCGCCATTCATCATGTTTTTAACAGAAAATCTCAACATAACCTCAAAATTTTATTTGTTTTTATTTTCTTTTTCGCTTTTGTTCTTTCGTGTCTGTGTTTCATGCACAGATTAGGTTAAATAAGATTGTTTTGTGTAGAAAATGACTTTTGAAAAGGGGCCTTTTTATTGAAATTGAATTTTTTTTTCAGTGGGTTATGACTAAGACTAATCAAAAACAAAAGACGAGTATGAACAGCCGATTTTGTTTAAGACAGCTAAGACTAATCAAAGGACAAAGACTAATCAAAAACAAAAGACTAAGACGAGTATGAACAATACTTAAAAAATTATTAGGTATTTAAATGAACACAATGCAAAAAGTGACCAAGTTGGCCTGGAATGTCCCTTACACTTTTAATTTCTGAAACTGTATCCACAAAATGATCCATAAGCATAAGAGACCTTTAACAAATACCTGACTGTACTTTAGAATCCCAAGAACTGTATTTACGATGCCCAACTCAGCCAAAATAACCCTGAGTAGTTGCTTTTTGTCTGTTTTTACATGTTAAGAGAGGACAAAGTATAAATAGACGCCTCGTGATTACGAACCTTAAACAACGATTATTTAGGGTCACTGCAGCCTGGCGTCCCGCTCCCTAGTGCAGGGGTAGAGGTAGTTAAGTATACAAAATATCAATATATATTAACGATCCGGATTTTTGCCGAACCAATTTTTTTATCCCTCCTCTTATAGTGGTGTTCGAATTTCTAAAAATTTACTAAATTGATGCCCTTAAGACACAGAATAATGCATCCAAAATGTGTAAGATCTAACCTAAAAATAAAATTAGTTTAATAAATTTGAGCTGCAAAAACCCCCCAAAACCTGACATTTTAAAGATTTTTTCAAATTTCTCAAAAACTAAGCCTATAAGGAAAAATAGGTAATAACCTTTATTGTAGAGCGGCATCCATTTATTGAGGTTTGTCACATGTCACTTTGTGCCCGATTTTCTTAAAAACAAATGTATAACAAAGGAAGATAGTTTCATCTATAACAATTTAGAGGCCTCCGTGAATTAAATCAATTTTTAAAAATCACCAAACCTAATAAATTCGATTGAATAAAAATTAGTTTGTTTGGTGATTTTAAAAAGTTGATTTAATTTACAGACGCCCCTAAAGTTTTTAAAATGAAATTAATCTTACCTTAATATACATCTTTTAAAACGAAATTTTATTTTCTACAATCAAGTATGAGAAACACTTCTTGATAGAGAGCTTGGTTTTTTAAATTTTTTTACATCTTCTGAATAAACGGGCACGGCTATGGAGAGTTTGTGATTAGTCTAACCTAGAGACCCTGTATGTATGCCATTTTTTTACAAAAGAGACGCGACAAACCCATCAAAGTCACTGAAATTAGCATTTGTTGGTTATGTTATTTTCTTGCCAAGTTTATTGGCGTTTCACTAAAATAATTTAAATTGTCAGCGGTGCATCAATCATGCAACATATAAACAAACACGTTTGTGCGCACCCCCTGTATAGGTTTTTGTTAAAAATCGTTTATTTTTATTTCCCCACGCTTATGAATTAATAAGGACAGAAGGTGCGTCTCTCTCTCTAAACATCGCTAGAGTATAGAGGACCGATATTTTCATCCTTTGATTCTGACTTAAATAAATTTGACTTCGAAGAGTTTGTCGCATCTCTTTTCTTTAAAATATGTCATACATACAGGGTCTCTAGTCAAACCCTACTAACTTACACATTGATGTAAAGGGAATTTTATTTTCTACAATAAGCTTAGTTTCTGAGTAAAATTGTAAAAAAATTGGTAAATTTAGTGATTTTTAAAAATTTATATAAATTGTTATAGATAAAAAAAATTGGTTTTGGGGGGCCTGGAACCTGGGTTTTTTGAGGAGTTTTGCCGCTCGCTACAATTTAAAAAACTAATAAAATTTTATTTTTAGGTTAGATTTCACTCATTTTCGGTGCATTTCTGTCTCATTGTGACCCGGGGCGGCTGCTCTGTAAATATTTTGCTTATTCTATAATTTTACCTTTCGCCTCCGCGTATTGCGGCCGCGTTATCATGGAAAAGGGTGGGGTTGGAGGGGAGACAGTAAACGCTGTAAAATGCAACGAAGAGCGTACTTATTTTGCGGCCGGTCTGATTAATATAACATGATAAAGACGATTTCTTCAACGTAAGCGGGTAAATCCTACATTATCTTGATTTTTCATTTCTATTTTTTTAAGTACTTCTTTTACGGTAATAAACAGTTTTTTCAACACATTGTGCTATTTTTTCCATTTTAATTAAAAAACCTCCACTCTTAAGCCATTTGCGTCCCCAGCTTGACAGCTCACGGGACGGCACTGATTGTGGCTTTAGAGCGTTCATTTTGTTAAAATTCCAGAAATTCGAACACGACTATAAGAAGAGGGGGATAAGAAAAAATTGGACCAAAAATTGGTCCGGCAATATCCGGATCATAAATCTATGACCTATTCTCAGCTAGTATTAATTGTCAAACTGCGGTCCTCATATTTTGCATACTTTACTACTCCTAGCGCCTGAACTATCCAGGATGCAGTGACCCTAGGATTCTTACTAGAAACGACGTCATCGGTGGAAAAATTTTAGAAAGGCCTCTGTCACGAAATACTTTTACACGGGAGACTCAAACCGATTTTAAATCTTCGAAGCCAAAACTTTAACAGCAGATACAAACCGCGTTTTTTCCGTTTCCGTTTTCGAAAAAAAAAATAGGGTAACGCCAGAGTTATTTGGGTGTATTTGTAATCTCTTAGTAATCGCGTCGTCCGTCCGTCTCCGTCCGATAGCTCCGGAACCGCTGGACTGGAGTATTCGATACTGCAACGAAAATTGAAAAAACTGCTAACTTTTCAAAAAAGCATTGCATGAATATGCAATTTTCGGAAATAATAGAACGCATTTTTCTCAATAATTTGTGTAAAATCTTCCTAGCTTTCGTTTATCAAAATAGCGCGTATCAAAAATGGGGCGTATTCATAAGTGTATCAAAATAGCGCTATTTTTGTCGTGATCTTAAAAAAATGACCGTGGACTTGGCCCACTTCGATGATACATCGTTTTAAAGATAATTTAATTTTCTAAGAATAAAGTACACACTTTCTGTAAAATGCTACCTTTTGAGAAAATGACATAAAAATGAATAATTTCAGTTTGTTTTTGCATGTATCTCAGCAAGGGTACTGCCCAGAGAACTTAGTGATATCTCACTTTATAGGCTATTAGTTGGTCTTTATTTTATGTTATTACAGATTTTCTAAAAAATAAGCTGTTTCGAAGTTAAAGGCCACTAATTAAAAAAAAATGGTCAAAATCCAAAATGGCGGCCAAATATTTAGCTCAAAAACCATTCATCTGACAAAAAAACGTACAATAGCGTTTTTGTAGGAAATTTTATTGTCTTCAACTTTTGTCTAAAACTTTTTTTCTAAAATGGACAGGGACCAAGTAAAATTTAAAAAAAACCTTTTTGTGCACTATAACCAAAATGGCGGAGGGTGCCCCCAACACAAGGTCGAAAACTCCAATGTGAACAACATATTATGTGAAAATCGCAACTACACCACATTTTGCAAGCTGGGGGTCTTTTTTTCGCTTTATTGACTGGCCTATAAACATTTATTATTGAATAAACTACTTTGTCTTTCAAAACATATACATGAGTAGGAGGTGGTAGCAAACATTACGTAATTTTGTAGGGAGGTCAGAGGTTTTGTTACAGGTGCGAGAATCTAAATTTCGAAATTTTTGCGTTACGTAATTTCAGCTTTTCGATGGCGCCTGCGCCGTCTCTAGATTAATAATGGTTTAATAGAAGCACAAACACAAGTCGAGGGCTTAGAGCAACAATCAAGTAACCAGTGTGTGTATTTATTTGGGTAACGTGATTGTTGCTCTAAGCCCTCGAAGTGACTGAAAACAATTGAGAAAAAAGATATTTAGGTTTTTCACATGCAATAAATAATTTGATATTTTGGGCAGGTTTAGTATCTTATTCTTTATCTCCATCAAACAACGTTTATAGTAAACACTAAAAAAGAACATGTTTAGAAAAATCATGTTTTATGCTGTTGGGGTTCATCGCGGTCAAATTTGTTTAGATAAATGGCTAAATTTGATCAAATTGGTTAAAAAATTATACGTGAAAGCGCAAAAGTGACCGGGGCCATGTTTTTTGAAGTGTAAACCAGGGCTATCAAAACGGACGGGCCACGATCCTCCACTTTGTTGACGTCACATCCGGGGCTGATTTTTTTTTTGATGGTCACATCACACAGCTGATTGTCTTTAAAATATTGAAGTTGGAATGACGGTTCATGAATATTTAATTTTTTTAAAAATAAAGCCTGTTTTGAGATTGTTTTTACTATATTCTTGCAGAACAATTTTTTTTAAATGTATAGTAATCCTTAATTTTTCAGAGCCGCTTCAATAGCTCACACAAAAATTAAATTTAAAGCAGACGCGAATGTGACAAACACAGATGACAAAGTCAAATACATGTCAAATATAACAGTGGGCATGCGGTATATGGCGGGTAATTCAAAATAAGAAATGCTAAATCATGAAGATTTTAACCTTTTAATCATCTTGCATCCTTACAAAAGTTTAGTAGAATATCGGGATGGTGTCTAAGAATATTTCACTGAAATTTCGCGGAAATCTGTAGTGCCATTTTGAAAATATCCTAAAAAAACGTTTGACCTCCCATAAGACCCAATCTAAAAGTCAGCCCCCAGTGAACAGCTGATTTTTTCAGGGTCGTGGCCTGTATATTTTTGTTGGCCTTGTGTAAACTGCTTTAGGCGTGTTTAGCAGTTTTTGTGGGTAGTGAATTGAACTGAGCCATCAGGCTCGGCTATGTAACGCTCATTCGGGTGAAATCGGCTCGAGTCGACTAACTGTGAGAAACATTCAGCGAGCAATATGATGATGCAGATGAAGGCCAGTACACAGAAGAGTTCGGTTCGGTCCGCTTTGCAGAATATGTTATGGGCCAATATTATTAATTTCGCCTTGTTGAAGTTTACACTTCTGCCGTGTGGTCTTAAACACACACAATAAATTTTTTTTTACATTTTATAGTCTTCAAATTGAAGTTGAACTGAAGCGCAGTACAAACGTGGCATGCGTGAACAAAGAGGATGAATGAGTGGATTTTGTCATTCTAAAAATGGACGCCTAAAGTATTGAATATTGTATTGTTTTTTTTACAGTTTATCGTTGCAGAAATGGCTTATCAAAGTGGAAATTATCAGGAATTAAGTGAAAAAATTGTTTTCTATTCAGTGCCAATCGTTTCGATTCGACCTTATATCGGGAAAACCGAAAAAATCTTGAAAGTTGTGAACCAAGGACATAGAAGGCATCGTAAATTTTTGTGGAAAAACAATCAGTTTTTTACAAAAACACGAGACAATTGTGTTCCTAGAACTGTGAAATCTGTTTGTTGGATCCCCCACAGAAACTTATAAACTCAGTGATATTGCAAACTTACATGAACTTATAAAAAGTGACAAAAAAAACAAAGTCCTTGTCACCAAAACACAGATTTTAATCAAGGGAAATTATAAAGCAGGCAGATAAATCTTCAACGACCCACAAAAAACCCTTCAAAATGGCCCACCTATTCTTTGGAAATAACTACACTTTCAGCATGGGAGCACATGATCTGAAATTGGGCCCCAAACGAGAATTTCACATGATGCCAAACTTACTTACCGCAGCAGCCCCCAATAAAACATTTAATAACCCAAATTTTGTCAATAATTTGACAAAATATCAACATATCAGAAGTGATAATCAGAGAATGACAAAAAACTACAAAAATTCTAGTCTAATAAACTCGATCAAGGAACATTTTCCTGAGATTATTGAAAATCCCAATTTTTGTATGGTTGGCAAGGGCTCGGATAACAACAACCTTGAGCTAGATAACAACAAAAGAGAAAGGTAGGATATTAAAACCATAGACTTTAAATATGTTCTTTTAAAGTCTGTGATTAAAACCCAAGACCAAGAGTATTTAAATAAGGGAGTGTCTTAAGAGCTCATAATTTAAATTAAATGAGGGGAAATTTGTAGGTGGTAATGACTGTACATATTTCTTTGAATCACACCTGGGAATCACATGAAAATCCTTGTGAATCACCAGAAAATCACTTGGCATAACTAGGAATCATTGGAAAAAAATGGAACTCACTGTACATTTTTTTGGAGTAGCAAATTTCCCCCCAGACTTGAAATTTAATATTTTAATCTATTTTTGAGTCCTTATCATGATAATACCTGAACATTTGGAATAAAAGCAGTTTTAAAATTCACTAAAAGCAAAAAAAACAGACTATTGAACCAAATCAGCTGCATGTCATCCTGTACAAAGTTGAAAGTTTCTACTGGATGACATGCCATTCCAAATGACAAGAAGGTAAACGACACTTCTTGCCAAGACTTAGATACAATTTTTGAAAGGAAACATGTGTATATGGCTAGGCCTTCACTTTATAAGCCTTGGCTGAATTCTAGGCTAAATCAAAAATGTTAATAGGAATAAACAAATATAAACATAATTTTTAAAAATTTTTGTTTGTCCCTGTAGACTTCCTTAAATAATAGGTACCTAAATAATAAAAAAACTGGCTATAATATTTTGGGAGCTATTTTTCATATCAAATCAACCAGAGATTTGGAAAACCATCTCACTGATTTTTATAATTTTTTTGTACATTTATTTTACCCATAAAAAGGATGACAAATCCCAAATGTCAAATTTTTCTGATGAATAGTTTTTTTTAATTAAATTTTGAAAATCAAAAAAATGTCAATTTTGCTTAAACATGTACTAATACACAATAAAATATCTCAAGAACTACTTTCACCAGGATAGTTATATGGGGCTTATTTGAAAGGTCTTTAAACTACCTTTCAAATGAGGTATCACATGATCAATTTTATAAAAAACATAATTAAAATTTTGGAAAAAAAAATATATTTTAATTAAAAAAAATATATTTATTTTTGGGAGTTTTATTCCTTAATGTTTTAGCAATATCCTCACCAAATTTCAGGATGGAGAAATGATGGGTTCATGTTGAAAAAATGTTAACAATAAATGTTATGTTATGTTTATGTCACAGTCAGGTACTGTTCTTCGTTTCATCTGCCTGCATTTTCTTTAATTTGTAGTTGGTCCTTTTGTATTTGGTAGATGTCGCCACTTGTGTGTAAAGCATACAGTAATCACAGGCATTATTTTAAAATTTCCCTTCCCAATATTGTAATATAATTCTTATATACTGTTTAGCTTTACAAGGGTGTCAACATTGACCATGAACCCATCATTTCTCCATCTTAAAATTTGGTCAGAATAGGTATTGCTAAAATATTAACCAAAAAACATTTTTGGAAACATTTTAAAATAAATTTTTGGAAAAATTTTTAAATAATTTTTTTTTAAAATTTGAATTCAGTTTTTTGTAAAAAATAAATCATATAACCTCATTCAAAAGGTTTATTAAGACTGTTCCAATAAGACCTGTATTACTATTCTGATCTAAGTAGTTCTCAAGATATCTTTTTTTTTTTAGTACATGTTTCAGTCAAAGTGGCAGTTTTCTTGATTCTCAAAATTTAATTAAAAAAAAAGTATTTATCAGAAAAATTTGAAATTAGGTATTTTATTTTTGGGTAGAATGAATGTACCAACATAATCAAAATTGGTGGGATGGTCTGACAAACCTTTTTGGTTGATTTCACATGAAATGACCCATTAGCAGAAAAATCTTGAGAAAAGTAAGTATCAGAAAATCTGATAATATCTAATCTACTAATTATTTCCTCTTATGATTATTTGAAAAACTACAAAAGCTAGATATTATTTTTTTAAATCTGCAGGGTGACTCAAAAATAAAAAAGTTTATTAAAAAAGTAAATTTAGACACAGGTTTATTCATCTTTGTGAACATAAATGTTTTTGGCAAAACAAATTTTTCATTAATTTTTTGCCATATCTTGTATAAAAAATTAAATATCAAAATACAAATGAAAAAACAATTACTACTACAGGAGTGTTTTTGTATCAAGACACATTCCCTCTTTTTTAAAACTATTTATTTGCACAAAGGCTAAGAAGTGATTGCCTTGCAAAATCACACTGTATGTAAACTATTACCTTAAAAATCACCCTGTACATAAGAATCATTAGACTAATGATAATTAGACTTAATGCAATGCCCTCTGGGACAATTCTTTTATAATCAGTTGTTAAGTAGGCAAGAACATGATTGTCTTTCTGAAATTATAATTATACAGTTTACATAAAAGTTCTAGTTTTAGCAATTTTTTCAGATTCCACCGAAAAAATCAACCAAGAAAGAGTTCCAAACACAACCAAAATAGACAACTTTTGAAAGAAATGATGGAGATTCACAACAATACAGAAATCTGTCATGACTCTTTTGAATTCCCAAACACTCCACCAACACAAAACAAGTTTAATTTAAGCAAAATTTTAATAGACAAACCTTTGTGCAAGTTGGTTTCTACCATTCCTATACCTGTTACAGGAAACAAAGACATGATTCTGACAATCATTGCCCATTCCCCACCTACAAGACCTACACAGATGTCAAAAAGTAGCAGTTTAGATCACCTTCACAAAAATATGTCACCAAAAAATTGTTACAAAACATTTTCGTTAGATACAGAAACCCAATCTAAAAAGACTGAGAAGTTTGCAAATACTGACCAAGAAAAGGACATGTTCAAAATTAAAGCTACACCAAAAAATGGACACAAACTGTACCTTTTTGATAAACATGGTAAACCTACAGATAGTTTAAAGCCTATAAATTGTTTGAAGAAACTTGAAAGATTCGAAAACAATCATAATATTACTACCAAAGGTACAGAACCAAATAGACTGATATACCCATCAATTTGTGATTCAAAAGACTCACTAATAGCATTTGAGGATGACACATGTCAGAATCCAAACCAAAATAGCAAACTCTCTCCAAGACTGTCCTATCGGAACAGGATTCCTTCTATTTGTGAATCAGAAGATTCCTTCATCATATTTGATGATGGCAACAATACAGATGAATCAGATGTGACAGATTCAGAGGGTGATATGACAGATTTTGAAGAGGAGAGTGAAATTGAAAGTGAGAATGATGAAGTACATAGTCAGAGTGAGGAGGACAGCAGTTTTGATTTTGTTGATGAACCTAAAAAGGTAAATTTTCATGTTTCATTAAAGTTACAATAACTAGCTAACCTCTAGATACAGTGTGTCTCAAACTGATGCTTTTTAGGAGTTTCAGGAATTTCTACATATAACTTATTTTTTAGTTTAGCAGCATCACTTATTTAAAATTCATTACAAATTCTACTTAATAAAAAAAAATTCGCTGGGGTGCCATAAATCTCCCTTAGATACTAAATTTCACACCTCACATCTATCAAAAACCGCTAATAAAAAATATTTCGATGTTTGCTGCTACTTTGGCCCTTCCCTCCTGGAAATCCTGGATACGCCACTGTATATGAGGACTATTCAAAAATTACTTTCTTTTAAATTATGCTTTACAAGTTTAATTAAAGCAAATGTTTTTCATGTCTCTATAATGTATGATAAAATAAAGTCACTGTATAACCAGTTCAAAACCTTTCTTGACATTTTATAGGTTTCTGTTAACTGATTAAGTATAATAAAATGCCTTGTGGTTATCTTTTGGGAACTCTTTTGAAAAATCATTATATTTCAATTATTTTTTCCCATAGCCGTGCCATTGTTATCAACTTGTTTTTGTATACAAAACAAGAGAAATATGGAAAATATTGTGGTTTAAATTTAGATTACAAGAGTTGTTTATGTAAAAGCATAATGAAGGTTATTTTAAATAACATTGTAAAATGTGTTCTGAATGAGGCAATAATTTCAAGAAATTGCACTCTTTTTGGTTCATTACTATTAAAATCGGAGAATGTTGCTTTAGTTCTTTGTTAGAGTGTGACGAATAGTTTTTTTTTAAATATTGAAATAGATTATAGGATAGGTGAAAACAAGAAAAAAATTGTGTGCTTAAGACCACACGGCAGAAGTGTAAACTTCAACAAGGCGAAATTAATAATACTGGCCGTCATCTGCATCATCATATCCCTCGCTGAATGTTCCTCTCACAATTAGTCGACTCGAGCCGACTTCACCCGAATGAGCGTTACATAGCCGAGCCTGACGGCTCAGTTCAATTCACTACCCACAAAAACTGCTAAACGCGCCTAAAGAAGTTTACACTTAAAAATAAATGGATCCACGATGATGTGATACCTTCTTAGTGCATTATATGTGTGTCTGTATATCTGCCGGCCCACGATAGCTCCGGAACCGCTGAACCAATTTTTATCAGATTTCAATGAGAAATAGTGTTCAACACTGTAATGAGCCTACTAGATTTTGGTCAAAATCCAATGACAGTGTTGGCATTAATATGCGGTTTTCAAAATATAGTAGAACAAATTTTCTCAATACTGGGTCTCCCATCGCTCTCCACTGGATAAAGAAGGAAGCGATGGCAGCATACCTTAGGATAAGGGACGCGGGCGTGTGGAGAAGGAGCGGTGGACAAAAAGGACATTCGGAGATCGCGACTGTGACGGAAAAGGAGATTCCTTTATCGACGTACAGGCTAGCGATGCCAGAAAAGCGGTTAAGGGAGAAAAGGAGATACCGTGTAACCATACCACCAAGGGATGCATGGAAGAAGGACGGACTTGAATTCCTTAGCGACGCCACGGTCTGCTATACAGACGGATCAAGGCTGACAGACCGGAATTCGACCGGTTAGGAACGAAACAGGAAAACGCCTCTGCATCTGTTCAGACAGTCAAGCTGCGCTGAAAGCACTGTGTAAACCAACCATGTCCGTAGGTTTGGTGCAGGAGTGTGCGGATGCACTTCAGGAATTGGCCGGCGTAAGAGAGGTAGAGCTCGTATGGGTCCCAGGCCACGTGGGAGTCCCCGGAAACGAGAAAGCGGACATACTCGCCAGGGGAGGATCCCAGCAGAAATGCGTCGGGCCAAAACCGTTCCTGGGGCTCACAAGAGGGCAAATGAAGTCGGCCCTAACAGAGTGGACCCAGAAAGAGATACAAAGGGAGTGGATCAACACAGGAAACGCCAGACAGGCGAAGGAGTATGTGACAGGCCACAGCAAATCCTGTAGGGACTGGCTGCTCCGTAGAACACGAAGAGAGGTGGGAGTCCTGACCGGACACCTGGCAAAGATGAGAGTGAAGGAGGACGCGACGTGCGAGCGATGTTGGGCCGAGGACGAGACCTCGGCGCATTTTCTCTCATCATGTGAAGCATACAAGGAGGCAAGAAGAGAGGTATTCGGAGAGGAAGCCTTTGAGACGGAGGACCTTCTGAATCTGAGGTGGCCCGATATTCTGGCCTTTGTACAGAAGACGGGTAGATTCCTTAGCGAAAGAAGGACGCAGTAGGGGGGATGCCCGGGGGTTGGCGAAAAGAGCGCTTCATGTGCCTAGTCGCCAGGCCCAGAGCCTATCCCACACTACTACTACTACTACTATTTCTCAATACTTTGTATTATAACCAAAAACTTCGTAGGAAGTTTCGTTCCTGAGATATTTAAAAAAAAAACTGTTTTAGCGTGAAGTTCACTTGAATTGCGCTAATGGGCTAGGAAGGTATCAGATCCATTATGAATCCATTCACTTTTTTTACAAATCAGAACAGAAAATAAAATTTTTGCAAATTATTTGGTAAAAATTGTTCCTGTATGTAAATATATGGATTTAAAAAAATTGAGTGTTCCGCATTTCGACATCATTATCATTTATCAAACTAAGGGTACTTAAAATATTAAAATAATTGTTTAAAAAATTGAGGCTTGATAAGAAAATTTTACCTTATCTTATTATGTCATAAAAATGTAACCTTTATGCTTAAAAAAAATTATAAAATTGATTTACTTTTTGTGTTTGGTTTTACATACCTAGTAGGTATTTTAAGTTCTATAATAATTTTTATTATTTTAAAGAATAATAAACTATTATTATTGCACTTATTATTTTCAGATCATTAACCTGTTTTAAGAGTAAAAAAACTCAAAATATATTTTGTTTAACAAACTTATTAGTTTAAACAATGATATTACCGATATTACATTCACGTCACCGTAACGTCACAATACCGTCAACGACACGTCAAATATTCTTACATTGAAATTAATTCACGCATTTACACTACTACGTAACGGCACCGTAAAGGGTGTAGTATGAATAGTCCAATTATTAGAGTAAAGCTAGGCTATAATAGTGCCAGACAGTATTGTGACAGTTAGCTCACACTACTACTATACTTTAGTAGTGTGAGCTATAGTGATCCTAATTTTTTCGAGAAAAAAAAAGTTGCTCCGATTTTAAAAATTTTTATATATCTTTGCGTTTCAGATGATTTTGAAACTTTTTTGTTGCGCTGTCTGTCTGTAACAACGAACGCGCATAACTCAAAAACCGCTTGCCCGATTTTAATGAAATTTGGTACCTACGCTGGGTTTTGGGTCGAGATGGTCCCATTTAAAAATGAACAAAATCCACCAAACACAAGCCAAATAAAAGGGTGGGGGTATATTTCAAAAATTAGAGTTTATGTAAAAATATGGCGTGTGTGATATCAAAGGAAAGGAAATTGCGTCTGGAGTTAAATAAAATACATTTTACTTTTAAAAAAAGGATGAAGGTAAATTTAAAAAATTAGTATTTATGTGGAAATATGGCGTGTGTGATATCAAACAAAAGGTAATTGAGTCTGGAGTTAAACAAAATATATTTTAGTTTAAAAAAAGGGGTGGGGGTAGATTTGAAAAATTAAAGTTTAAGTCAAAACATGGCTTGTGTGGTATCAAACGAAAGGTGAGTCTGGAGTTCAATAAAATATATTTCAGTTTTTAGTTATATTAGCTCACACGTACACTATAACTATAGTACCTAGTGTGAGCTTAGGTGCCCATAGATTGGCAAAGTATTTTAAATTGAAAACTGACAGTCGATCTCCTTCAAAATTGACATACTAAAGTCAAAATACAAAATGGCGGCAAAACTCAAAAAGTTTTGGTCTGGCAAAAAAAACCTTTTTTTTCTAAAACCTACAAAAAACATAGTTATCCGAAAAGAACTGAATTTGGGCGACATTTTTCGAAGATAGCGGCGCGAGCGGACACTACTCGAAGTCGCAAATTTACTCGAATATTAGGGACCATCAACTCTATAATCGTGCCAAGTTTCAAAACTTTCGGACCTTTTGCAGCCTCAAACGTATAATGACTCGCCTACCAGGTAACATGTTTTTGATTTTTTAGGTCCGATTTGCAAAATCAGAAAAACTCTGCAAAGTGTACCCCATGATAAAATGGTCCTATGCATATCAGGCAGCTAGAAAAGGACCATGGGAGGAGATAGCCAGAGATAGAACTAGATTTAAGGACAGAATAAGAAACACAGAGGAGAAAATTAAGAAGGTTTTTGGGAAGGAACACAGAGATAATGTTTTTAAGGCAAGGTTTGAGAATGAAGAATGTGATAAACGAATGTGAGGTTCATTCAGGTAATGTTTTAGGTTATTTACCTTAACAAATAAAACAGGCAAAACTAAGGATAAAATATTTTTATCTAACTGTAAAACATTTTATTTTGATAGTACAAAATTTTACAAAAATTTAAAATCCAAAATTGTGCAAAGTTCATTTGGTATTTAAAGTCAATTTTAATAAAAAAAGGAATAAATTACTGTTGAAAAACTTTTGTTTGCAAAAAACACAATTGGGTTTTATGGGGCATGGGAAAAGATAGAATGAGACAGAACCAGATTTAAAGACAGAACAAGAAATACAGAAGAGAAAATTAAGAAGGTTTTTGGGAAGGAAAATAGGGATAATGTTTTAAGACACGGTTTCAGAATGAAGAATGTGATAAACGAATTTGAGGTTTATTCAGGTAATGTTTCAGGTTATTTAAACAAACATTTTACAAAAATTTAAAATCCAAAATTGTGCAAGGTTCATTTGAAAAAAGGAATAAATTACTGTTGAACATTGTTTGCAAAAAACACAATTGGGTTTTATGGGGCATGGGAAAAGATAGAATGAGACAAACAGATTTAAAGACAGAACAAGAAATAGGGAACATACTGATAATGTTTTTAAGACACGGTTTCAGAATGAAGAATGTGATAAACGAATTTGAGGCCCATTCAGGTAATGTTTCAGGTTATTTAAACAAACATTTTATTTTAATAATACAAAATTTTACAAAAATTTAAAATCTAAAATTGTGCAAAGTTCATTTGGTATTTAAAGTCAATTTTAATAAAAAAGGAATAAATTACTGTTCAACAAATCTTTTGTTTCCAAACAACACAATTGGGTTTTATGGGGCATGGGAAAAGATAGAATGAGACACAACCAGATTTAAGGACAGAATAAGAAATACAGAAGAGAAAATTAAGAAGGCTTTTGGGAAGGAACATAGGGATAATGTTTTTAAGACAAGGTTTCAGAATGAAAAATTTGATAAACGAATGTGAGGTTCATTCAGGTAATGTTTTAGGGTATTTGAATTAAAAATAAAACAAGCAAAAATAAGGTAAAAACATTTTTTTTAAATCTAATTTTAAAACATTTTATTTTTGCAAAAATCTGAATTCTAAAATTGTGGAAAGTTAATAAAATTTTTATTTTTGATTTTTAGCAAAGTACAGGGTGTTTTGAGCTCACTGTAAGAGATAGAAAAAAGTGTAAATGCAAAACAAAGAAAATGTTATATAATAAAACAAATATATATAAATATATTTTTTAATAAAAAAAAAAAAGATCTTATCACTTTTACGTTAATATTGAAGGTGTTCCGTAAAATATTTACCATGTTTCTCTTTTTTATAACTTTGCTACATTCATTTGTTTCGTTAGATTATCCCTACAACTTTTGCATTGACACTTTTTGTTTCTATATCTTATAACAAAAGTAATAAACATTGGTTAAAATATCCGGAAACACCCTTTACTCTATTTAAATTCGAGTTTAAGAAAAACCAACAAATTAATGGTGAAAAATTGTTATGTTATTTACGAAAAACATAGGTGGGTTTTTCACATTCAAAACAAAGAGTCATCCATCCTTCTTAAAAAAATATAGGCTGAATCATTCTCATTCAGTAATATTTTTCAGCATAAAAATAAATGATGAAACATTGCCAGACATTGAAAAATACAGTACAAACAACTACAGAGTTTAAGCAATTAATAAAATCATTAAAATAAAATTGTTATTGAAAAGAAAAGGACAGGAAGCTTCTATTCTATATACCGGATGTACAAGATGTTATACAGGGTGTCCCAGATAAAAATAACTACATGTGTATTTTAGAAGCAGTTTTTTTTAAATAGAAGGCTTAGCAAAACTAGTTACCTTCTTTTCGTTGCTGCTAATACAAAATACCAAATTTCACTTACTAATTTTTCACAAGATATCGTTTTTTCTCGATAATTTAAAAACCCCTTTAGTTATTTTAAATTTCGATACAGCATCCGATTGGGCTTGGGATAGCGCCACTTTTTTCCATTAAAAAAATATTGTTTTTTTTTTACCGTTTCCGAAACATGGGTATTTATGTGGATTTCGGAAACGGTAAAACAGACAATTTTGATTAAATGGGAAAAAGTGGCGCTATTTCGAGCCCAATCGTATGCGGTATTGAAATATAATATCTACAGGGGTTTTTAAAATATGGAGCAAAAACATTTTTTTTTCGAAAATTTTAGGTGTCATGCCCATCTTGTAAACAAATTTAATCAAATTTGCTGGTTTTATATAGGCGACTACGACCAATTAAATGACGTGTTTTCTAGGCCTTCTACTGTATTTTAGAAACCGGTTCTTAAATCCTTATAAGTAGTTAGTTTTATCCGGCCCTGTATAGCTAAGGACACTCATCGTAAAGGCATTCTTGACGATGAGTGACCTTATGTATAGCAGCTTATATTGGACTGTTTGATTGAAACTATATACAGTGCTTTCTAGGTAAGTGCACAAATTTTTAGAAAGTATTCTTTCGTTAAAAAGTATTGCTTTTGTGTTAAATAAACAGGTCTTCAAGCTTTTGTGTTAAATTAAAATTGAAATTAAATTGTTTAACTTTTTTCATTAGTTATTTTATCTATAATTTTACACGTGTTTTTAATATAGGGAAAACAAATAATTTTAGTGGTTATCTCTAATATAGAAAAGCTTCATTTATTCGCTAAACTATTAAGAAGATAAAACCTCTTAAGAATATTGGTTAAATGGAAAAATAAAATGATTGCGGTATTGATTTTATTTTAATAATTTTAACTAATGACCTATTTATATCTCTGCTAGGGAATAAAGAGCAACTTTTCAGTTGCTCTTTATTTCCTAGGACCCCAAGTTTATTTGAAAAACTGGCATTAATTTTTCCCAAAAATACCTCTAAATTATTTGTTCTTACTTAGGGAAGACTGTATACTGTTACCAATATTACACTGCTCGTTTTATTTTTATTTGCGTGACAACTGCTACAAAAGGGCTGTGAAGAAACAGTATCAAGAAAAAAAAACTTGCCTTGATATAAAAAAAAACATTTCTGAAAAAATATTGGGAGAATAGCAGAAGATTATTTTTTACTGACAACTGCTGCAAAATGGCTTCGAAGAAACAGTATCAAGAAAAAAAGAGCTTGCCTTTATACAGGGTGTCCCAGAACTAATGGTACATCGTTAGACTGTAGATTCCTTGGGTCAAAATATTACGATTTGGCCATACTTACCTTAGTCCAAAGGTTCGTATTAACCGAGATACAGGGTGTTAAACTTTATTTTTTTAATTTGATTTTCTTCTTTTTGACTAATTAATATTTTTGCAAAAACTAACCAGCCTGTTGGTTTTTTAAAATTGGCAAGATGATTCCGTTGAAAAATTTGATGTATAATGTACAGGGTGTTCTTTGGACCACTGCCATTGCATAAAAATCAGTGTATTTTTCGTGTGCCTCGGTGTGTACCAGTTTTTATGTAAAATAATGGTTTTCCCATCCTTTTTATGTAAAAAAGTTATACTGTTTTAAAATCGCTCAGAGCAACGGTTTTTGAGATTTTTGCATTTAAAATTTTTATTGCATGTGAGTGATATGCCTAATTTACGTATGATACTTTCTTCAATTCTTTCTACTAATTAATAATTTTGCACAAAAAATTGGGTTTAGTGGTTTTTGGGCATAGACAATTTAATTTTGATAAAAAAAATTAAAATATTATACAGGGTGTTCTCTAGGTCGGCACCGTTACATTAAAATAGGTCTAACGTTTTTGTTCCGCGGTGTATACAAGATTCTATTAAAAACATAAATTTTTAAATTTTTTTAAAGTAAAAAAGCTATAGCTTTTAGATGTCGGTTAGAGCAACGGTTTTCAAGATATTTAAATTAGAAATTTTTATTGTATGGCGTAAAAGATTTTTGATTAAATTCTTACTTACTTCATACATATCAATACTTTTTTATAGCATTCTAAAATTTTACGTTTTCTAAAAAAAGTGCAAAAATATACAGCATGGTTGTTGAATTATCATATGTGTGTTAAAACAATTGGTATGTTATTGCAACTGTGTAGGGCAATGTTTTTAATGAGGAACAAAAACCTCTTCGTATTAGTTTTTTTAAATGGTAAATACGTATACTTTATTAATGGAAGTATTTTTTTATTGTTTTAAGAAAATTTTAATTATTAAAAAAATTAATATTTCATTATTTATTAAAAAAATATAAAATTTCTTAAGCAACTAAGTTAAAATTTTAAAATTCACAAATACTAAATGAAACTTAAAATTGTTTATTATAGTAGGCTTGTTATTAATAATTATTCAATAATTAAAATAATCTGTTTAAAAACCTGCTTAAGTATACACCGAGGCACAAAAAAATACACTAATGATTTTAATGCAATGGTAGTGGTCCAAAGAACACCCTGTACATTGTACATCAAATTTTTCAACGGAATCGTCTTGCAAATTTCAGATAGACCTACATGCTGGTTAGTTTGTGCAAAAATATTAATTAGTAGAAAGAATTGAAGAAAGTATCATACATAAATTAGGCATATCACTCACATGCAATAAAAATTTTAAATGCAAAAATCTCAAAAACCGTTGCTCTGAGCGACTTTAAAGCAGTATAACTTTTTTACATAAAAATAATGGGAAAACCATTATTTTACATAGAAACAAAAAAAACACTGATTTTAATGCAATGGTAGTGGTCCAAGGAACACCCTATACATTGTACAACAAAATTTTCAACGGAATAGTATTGCCAATTTCAAAAAAACTTACACGCTGGTTATTTCTTGCAAAAATATTAATTAGTAAAAAAGTTATTAAAGAAAATCGAATTCAAAAAATAAAGTTTAACACCCTGTATCTCGGTTTAAATGAACTTTTGGACTAAGGTAAGTATGGCTTATTCGTAATGTTTTGACCCAGGGAATCTACAGTTTAACTATGTACCATTAGTTCTGGGACACCCTATATAAAAATACATTTCTGAAGAAATATTGAGAGAATAGCAGAAGATTATTATTTACTGATAGCAATGAAATTTGTATTTTTTACATTTTCATTTATGAGAAAATAGAAAAAAATAAAGAGCACTTGTAACAGTTACCTACACTTTTGTAAAAATATACTAAATAAATAAATAGGATAGTTAAAAATAAAATATACATACATAGAAAATATTTGTTGTAAAAATTTAGTTAGTTTATATTAGACACAGTAAAAATTTGAGGGGTCAAAAAACAAAAAAAAAAACAACACCGAAAGATCTGATATTAAAAATACTCTCTCCTTTATTAAAAAAATTAAATACGCAAAACATAGTTTGTATTTGGTCTTTTGACTAAAATTAAAATATTTCAAATTCCCCTCCGGCAGTTGAGGGGTTATTTTGTTTTAGTGAAAAAGGCCAAAATTCAAACTTGTTTTACGCTGTACTAAAAAAACATAACATAGCATTCATTAAATGTGCTTGACCCCTTAAATTGTGTGTCATTATATTTATTTAAAAAAAAATACCGAAAGAACAGCTAGTTATGTATATGGTTTATCCATGTTTATGTGAACAAACATCCACAAGAACAGTTTGTTTCCTCTAAGTTAGACGGATTGACTTTTTAATGGCCAAAAATCTTATTTTTTTAAATTCCTCTTAAAAGGTAAAGATTTGGTTGAAATTATGACATAAAAAACTATGGATAAACTATATAATAAATAAATGTTCTTTCACTTTTAAACAATTCTAGTGCAAAATATAAATTTGGGGTGCTAGTTAGTTTTTGCTTTTAATTTTGGGTAAAAACGGTGTAAACATATTTTGTTAATTTATAAAAGTCTGGTAAACAATAAAATATGTGTAAATAATAAATGTTTTTTTTTTTATTACGAAATTATTATAGGAAACTACAAAAAATAAGACACTTAAATTGTTAGCTCCCGCTAAATTTCGCGGTTGTTTATATATATTTTTAAAAAACACACAACTGTATGAAGGGCAAAGCGCATTCCGCGTATTTGGACATGCGCACCAACAACCAGTGAGATCATTGTCAATCGCCAAGAGAAAAAGGCGTGTTAATTTCGTTCTCCAACTATTTTAAATATCTACACCTGAAAGTGCTCGATTTTTGTGTACTGAAGCATAGAACTGGAAACTTCAACCCTTCAGCTACGTGGTGACATCATTAGATCCATTCGGGGGCCCCTGGGAACGAGGATAACTTGAAGCAAAGGAGGTGAGTGCTTGTCTATGATTACCGTTGTGTGATATCAATATTTTACCTATGGACATTTTGATTATTTCGTAATTTCCTATCAATCTTTATGTTTGCTCGCGATATCATTAAAAATATTTACAGTCCATTCATTGCTTTTAACGTTTTTCTATCCGCGAGTTAACATAAGTGTTCCGTTCGAGCCGAATTATTTTTAAATAATAAATCCATACGACGGTATTAATAAAATTGCAAGTCGAATAATAACAGGGCGGTTCAAGGCCGCATCGTCGAGAGAGAAAGTCGGCGGCGCAGTACGTGTTTTTGGTCCGCTGCCATGGTAACGGGTCTACTCCGCGTGGTGTAAACAAAACGAGTAGGATCAAAACAAAACAAAGCAAAAGTTCAGTGGTGTATCATATCATTTCGATATTTAAAACAATTTTTATCAATTGGCGATAAATTAGTGCATATTTTCGACAATTCGTCATTTTTCTATTTCAGAAGCATTAATTTAGCGTTAATTGTATATTTACCGACAATTTCGTCATTTCAAAGGTAAAATCATGTCTGTCAAAAAAGCCGTACAAAAACGCAAGGGTTTTTTATCTGCGATCACCGAATGTTATGTGTTGTCGCAGACTGCGGAAAAAGATGAAAGAGCGAGAAACGAGTTTCAAGTGAGGTATGCCGATTTGGATGAAACCTTCGATAAATGCATGCTGGCACATAATGACGTCATTATGTTGCTAGACGACACGGACGACGAGGAATTTACAACGCAGGATGCGATCCTTTCAGAAGCTCGTAAATATTTTTATGCGTGTAAGGGGGTTTACTCTAAAATATTTCCGGTTGAGGCCCCATCTTTTTCGGGATCATATGTTCGACAAAACGAATACGAAACTCCAAAACTCAAAGAGTTAGGTATTCCCATATTTCGAGGTGATAAAAAATTATGGCCAAGCTTTTTCGATCTTTTTAATAACATTATAGATCAAAATCAAAGTCTAAGTAACGTCCGAAAACTCCAATATTTATTTTCATATCTCGAGGATGAGCCTTTAAAATTGATATCAGGGATTAGCTTATCTGATCAAAATTATAAAATTGCTTACGACAAATTAGTCAATAGATATCAAAACAAGCGAGACCTCGCAAATGATGCTTTGAGCTCAATTATGAACTCCACCTTAAAAAACGAGTCAGCTAAAGAATTGCGTAATTTAATTGACACCTTTTCTGAATCCCTAGAAATTTTAAAATCACTTAGCTTTGACGTTGACAGTTGGGACTTTATTATTTTTTTCATTTTATTAGAAAAATTGGATATTCCAACGCGTTCAAATTTCGAAATGAGTCACGCCAATACTAATACCGAAATTCCCACTTTTCAGTCACTTTTTCAATTTCTAGAAAAAAGATGTAAAGTTTTGGAATCACTTCCTCAATCAACAGCACCCAAAAAGGTGCCTATCTATCAAAAATCAAATTCTATGCAAAATCAGTCTGGGCAAAAGCCTACCTATCAAAATTCAAATTCTATGCGAAATCAGTTTGGGCAAAAGCCTACCTATAAATCATCCAACTCGCCTTTTATAGGACTGGCTGGCACCTCAACTAATTCGAGTACGGGAATAAAATGTTTCCGATGTAATCAAGGTCACGTGCTTTCGAAATGTCAAACATTTCTTGATCTCTCACCTATCGATCGCCTATCTTTCGTCAAACAGAAAAAATTATGTTTAGCGTGTTTTCATCCCTTGCATGATGTAGATACGTGCAAATCAAAATATTCATGCAGGACTTGCAATAGTAAAAGGCACCACACTTTAACTCATATCTTAGAAACTAATCAAGCGTCTGGAAGCCAAGATACTAGTCCTGTCATTCACACACCACCTGTCAATAATCTTCATGTGTCATTAAATGCCTCAGGACCTTCAGGTACCTTTCTTTTATGCACCGCCATAATAGATGTTATGGACGGTTGCGGAAATTTTCAACCTGTAAGGGCACTGCTTGATTCTGGCTCACAGACTGGATTCATCAGTGAAAAGTGTATTCAGCGTCTTAATCTTCCTAGGCGAAGTTACACCACTGAAATATTCGGATTAAATCAGATGTCTTCTTTTACTTCCAAAGGGCTCGTTCAATGTCACATTAAGCCACAAGGACAAGTCACTCCTTTACTTAATTTCGAAGCAATTGTTGTTCCACAACTATGTTCCAATATGCCTACATTCTCCTTGAACGATAATCAGTGGAAACACTTGGGAAACCTTAAACTTGCCGACCCATCTTATTTCAAATCTAGACCTGTGGACCTGGTTATTGGTTGCGAGCTATTCGCACAGATTTTCAAGGAGGGCAGGGTTCTTGGACAGGTAGGGCAGCCTTCAGCCCTTGAAACTATCTTTGGCTGGGTCGTCATGGGAAAGGTTGACGAAGTAGGTAGTCTTACGGAACGAACCAGTTGTTTTTTAACGAGTCATTCACCTCCTTTAGAGGTCATTCTCCCTAGGTTTTGGGAAATCGAACATTTGCCTAAAAAACAAATCTTATCAAAGGAAGAAAAACAGGCAGAATCAATTTTTACTGCTAGTGTATTACGGCAACCGAGCGGTAGATTCATGGTAGATCTTCCGTTTAAAGATAAAATAAACCCTGACCTAGGAAATACTTATCCGCAAGCTTATCGTAGATTTTTACTTCTAGAAAATAGATTAATCAAAATTCCTGATTTGTACACTGCCTATTCAAATTTCATGCAAGACTATATCGATTCTAATCATATGAGTTTAGTTTTATCTAGTCAACCAAAGGTCGACGTATCGTGTTTTTTAGCACATCATTGCGTATTAAAGCCGGAAAGCTTGAGTACAAAATTAAGGGTGGTCTGGGATTGTTCAGCAGTCACCCCAAAAAATATTAGTCTCAATGACACATTGTTATCTGAACCGAAACTTCAAAAAGATATTGCTTCTTTACTCCTTACATTTCGTCTTAATCCTATTGCCTACATTGCTGATATCAAACAGATGTTCCGTCAAGTCCTTATCAGTCCTTATCACCGTCCTTATCAAAGGATATTGTGGAGGTTTTCTCCACAGGACCCACTTTCAGTGTGGGAACTTTCTACTGTCACTTTTGGCATGACATGCTCACCTTTTCTAGCCATGCGTACCTTAAATGAGCTGGCAGAGAGAGAAAAGGAACGTTTTCCTATGGCTAGTACTGTTCTAAAAACGTCAATCTATATCGACGATATCTTGGGAACTAGCCCTTCGCTTTCTGAAGCTCTCTCCCTTCAAACAGAACTCAATGATTTGTTGAAGTCGGGAGGATTTGAACTTAAAAAATGGGCAAGCAATTGTCCTGAGTTATTGGCAACATTGCCAGAGTCCGATCGTCAAATGCCTCTCTCTTTCGACAAGGAGGAACCCCACTTTATCAAAGTTTTAGGACTTCAATGGCATCCAAAAAACGACATTTTTTCTTATCAATGCCGAATGAAGGACAAACCCCCAACCAAACGTTCTATTTTATCTATCATAGGAACAATCTTCGACCCTTTAGGTTTTCTTTGTCCCTTGTTGCTACAAGCAAAATTTATTTTGCAACAGTTGTGGATATCGAAAGTAGGCTGGGACGAAGAACCAGATTCTTCTATCATCGACTCTTGGAACAAACTTCGTTCTGAATTCCCGCTTCTTTCCAATTTTCAATTACCCCGACAAATCAAACTGTCAAAAACCAATACCTGTCAAATCATCGGCTTCTGTGACGCTTCAATTCGAGGCTACGCAGGCGTCGTATATTTTCGTGTAGAAGAGGAAAACAATATATCTGTTTCTCTCATATCTGCAAAATCTAGGGTCGCGCCTATAAAGTCACAAACTTTGGCTAGGCTAGAACTCCTAGGCGCATTTCTTTTAAGCGAATTAATTGACTTCGTTTTATCTAGCTATGAAGGAAAAATAACTTTTACAAATATCGTTACTTTCTGCGATTCGCAAGTCGTATTGCACTGGCTTTCATCCCCTCCTAATCGCTGGCAAACCTTTGTTGGAAATCGCGTCAGTAGAATCCAAGAAATCATTCCCTCAAACTCGTGGCGCTACATTCCTTCTGCTTTGAATGCAGCCGATATTGCGTCACGAGGGGCCACCCCTTCACAGCTCATGTCACATGACATGTGGTGGAACGCACCGTCGTTTTTGTGGTCTCCCGAAAACGAATGGCCCGATTTTCATAAACCAAAAATGCCGATTGATTTCGGAGATATTAATCTGGAGGAAAAGCCAAAAGTCTGTTGCAATGCGATAATTGATGTCAACTTCTTAGATCAGCTTCTTATCAAATATTCATCTATATCCAAAATTCAACGTATCATTTGTTATGTCCTTCGAATAGTTAACCTTTTTCAAAACCATTCCTATCAAAAACCCACTAAGCCGCCGGACCAAAAAGTTATTTTTGAGAATGTTGTTTTTCCTACCACCGGTGAGATGCAAAGTGCGTTACACCTTCTTATCAAACGCGTTCAAGGTTCTTGTTTTTCTGAGCTTTTTTCTGCGTTATCTAAGGATAAACCAATACCGAAACCTTTGCGAAAACTTTCACCTTTTCTTGATGAGAATAATATCATTAGAGTCGGTGGCAGATTACAAAAATCTGACCTTTTGTCTTATTCTGCAAAACACCCCGTCTTACTTTCGAGTGACCATCGTTTAACTACACTTCTTATCGAGTCCGCTCATCGACAATATCTTCATCCTGGGTTTAAAACATTACATAATCTGCTTTTACAGCAATTTTGGATATTATCTGCCAGACGGGCAAATCAAAGAACCATATCCAAGTGCTTGCAATGTTTTAGAATCAACCCTAAACCCTATAGACCGCCCATAATGAGTTCACTTCCCGCTCATCGAATCAATCAGCTTAAACCTTTTTCGAGTGTAGCTATCGACTTTTGTGGACCTTTCTTTGTGATTCCTCATCGTTACCGTGGTTGTAGAGCTTTCAAATCGTATGTCTGTGTGTTTGTCTGTACGGCCACACATTGCGTGCATTTGGAATTAACCATGGAACTGTCCACCGAAGGGTTCGTAGGTGCATTCCATCGATTCATTTCTAGACGCGGAAGCGTGACGCAATGCTGGTCAGATCAAGGCAGTAATTTTATAGGGTTTCGTAACCAATTACTGGATTACGCAAGAAGTGCTGCCACCAGACTTTCTATTCGTTGGCATCTGGGACCTCCTCTCAGTCCACATTTCAATGGCCTGGCAGAAGCTGGCGTCAAAAGTTTTAAAACTCACTTTGTTCGAGTTGTCGGCGACCAGAAGTTGTCTATCATGGAGATGTCCACCCTTACCTGTCGCATAGAAGCCGTACTTAATAGTCGCCCTTTATCTCCTGCCTCTTCAGACCCACACGATCTTCAACCTCTTACCCCTGGGCATTTTTTGACACTTGAACCCCTTAACTCTGAAATTCCGGAGTCAGATTTGTCCGAGGTTCCCCTAAATCGGCTCTCGAGATGGCAACTAATCCAAAAACTACATAATGATTTTTGGAAACGGTATTCTATAGAGTATTTGCATACGCTACAACAGCGACACAAGTGGGCTGATTTGTCCCCAAATATCAGATTAAATGATTTGGTTATCATAACAAGTGATCACATTCAAACGCCTTTGAAATGGCCGGTCGGTCGGGTCATCGAACTGCATCCCGGCGGGGACGGTCAGGTGCGTGTTGCGACGGTAAAAACGGTTACCGGTGTTTATAAGCGGCCAGTTGTAAAACTGTGCCTCTTGCCAAATTAAAAGTAATTTTAATTTTCTACCTTTTACCGGGTATTACAATAGGTTTTTTATTTTTAATTTTTTTTTTTTTGAATTTTTTGTTTGTTTGTTTTGCCTTTATTCGGGATTTCGTTATCTCTAAATAAACTTACGATACTTATCTATTTTCATTCATTTATATTTATCGGTCGATTCTTTTTCTTATATCTATATCTGTCCGGTTGAGATTCTAAATTTGTGTGTTTTGGAGGGCAGTTATGTTAGCTCCCGCTAAATTTCGCGGTTGTTTATATATATTTTTAAAAAACACACAACTGTATGAAGGGCAAAGCGCATTCCGCGTATTTGGACATGCGCACCAACAACCAGTGAGATCATTGTCAATCGCCAAGAGAAAAAGGCGTGTTAATTTCGTTCTCCAACTATTTTAAATATCTACACCTGAAAGTGCTCGATTTTTGTGTACTGAAGCATAGAACTGGAAACTTCAACCCTTCAGCTACGTGGTGACATCATTAGATCCATTCGGGGGCCCCTGGGAACGAGGATAACTTGAAGCAAAGGAGGTGAGTGCTTGTCTATGATTACCGTTGTGTGATATCAATATTTTACCTATGGACATTTTGATTATTTCGTAATTTCATATCAATCTTTATGTTTGCTCGCGATATCATTAAAAATATTTACAGTCCATTCATTGCTTTTAACGTTTTTCTATCCGCGAGTTAACATAAATTGTACAAAAATCTGTTATTGTACCAATTACCGAAGAACTTAAGGTGCTTTTAAAAACTTGAAGTGATTTCTTAGTTGGCGCATGATCAGATTTTCATACAAGTTTAAGATCTTATATTTTGGAACTACCAAACAGATTTTCGTGGCTAATCGGGTAAAAGTAAGTGTTTGTTTCTCTCGTATTTTTCCGTGGGTAGGTCGAAAGCTTTCGAAAAATACGAGAGAAACCAAAACTTCTTTTTACCCGATTAGACACGAAAACTTGTTTGATTCTGAAATTCACGAGTACCAAAATTTACGTTTGTAAATCTATATTTTTTACAGATAACTTATTGTTCCGTGTTATTTTTTAACACTGTGCAACACCACCTGAATACATATATGTGGAAGATAACGCAGTATGATAAGGCTCTAGTAAGAACAGTATTTGCTTTATTAAAAAAATTAAATACACAAAAGATAGTTTGTATTTGGTCTTTTTAAAATATATGAAATTCCCCTCCGGCAGTTAAGGGGTTATTTTGTTTTAGTGAAAAAGGCCAAAATTCAAACATGTTTTACGCTGTAATAAAAAAAACATAACATAACATTGATAATATTTATTTAAAAAAAAACAGAAAGAACAGCTAGTTATGCATATAGTTCATCTATAGCAGGCGCGGAACTACGGGGGGGGGGGGGTAAATTTCCCCCCTCTACAAATCTCAAACTATATTTAATTTTTACACACAGAATACACCTCCTGGTCACTATACAAAATAGTTTTACGCAATATTTATTATGATATCCCCCCCACAAATAAAGTGCCTAGATCCGCCCCTCATCCATAGTTATTTGGACAAACATCCACAACAACAGTTCGGTTCGGTTCGGTTAGACGGACTGACTTTTTAAAGGCCAAAAATCTTATATTTTAAATTCCTCTTAAAAGGTAAAGATTTGGTTGAAATGAGATAAACTAGTTATATAAATAAATGTTCTCTTACTTTTAAACAATTCTAGTGCAAATTTGGCGTGCTAGTTAGTTTTTCTTTTAATTTTGAGTAAAAACGGTGTAAACATATTTTGTTAATTTATAAAAGTCTCGTTAACAATAAAATATGTGTAAATAATAATTATTATAGGAATTTACAAAAAATAAAACCCTTAAATTGTACAAAAATCTGTTAATGTACCAAGAACCGAAGAACTTGAGGTGCATTTAAAAACTTCAACTTATTTCTTAGATTTTATAGTTGGCAAAGGATCAGATTTTCATACAATTTTAAGCTCTTATATTTTCGAACACCACTATACAGTTTTGTATTTTTTGAACAGTTTGCAACACCACCTGAATACATATATTTTATACAAGAGCTGACGCACTGTGATAAGGCTCTAGTATAAATAGAAATGTGTATTTAACAAATCAAATAGTATCCTTTCGTTTTTACTTTTTTGGCTCTGTCCGCTTATTACAGACAATTTGACAGCTTAGCTGGATGGACACAAAGATAATCTGACTCGAAGTCACTTGGTGCCCGAGGACAAACACAACTTATTTACTCTCACATTTATAGCTTCAACACCGCTAAGCAACACTAGGTTCTTTATCGTTCCAGCGCCATCTACGCTTTTATTCTCTTAACGTCATTTTCAAATGACGGCCTTGTATTGCTTATCAGCTTTAGACCTTTTCAAGCGGTGGACCTTATTAGTTATCTTCGTTTAAATGCGAGAATCAAACAGAGAACGTTTAACCAAGAAACGTCAAAAAATCATGCATTTTCATCGCTTTCTTTTTTCCTCCGGAGCAGGATTATAATCGGTTAATAGAACAATGAAAATGCATGATTTTTTGACGTTTCTTGGTTAAGGGCTCTCTGTTTAATTCTCGAATTTAAACAAAGAGAACTAATAACTGAACGGTCCACCGCTTGAAAAGGTTTTTTGTCTAGTCCGCTAATGACCAGACAGGGGTTTCCTCGCGGCCCACGAGAAAGACCGGCCCGGGCGCGGAAATATCACGTGACCATAGGAGGGTCACAAAAGAACGCCTCCCGGCCAGCTGTCATTATAAACCATGTGTTTTCAGTTTTAGAATGTTTGTTTACATCGATTTTTTTTTAATTCGGGCACGAATTTTATGTGAATTTTAAAGTTATTAAAATAACGCAGCCCACGAAAAAGACTGTAGTGGGCTGCGTTAAAATAATTAATGGCTAATGAGTAAATTATAAGGAAAATACCTATAAGATAAACAATGCCGCGAACGTGTAATTATAGTGTTGTTCCTTGTCGGTCCAACTATAAAACTGAACCCTAATATGTGTCAACTTTTAATTTGCCAGTGGATAAACAAGTGCATCAAATTTGGTTGCAAAAAATTCCTAATGATTTAAGTAATTTAAAACGTCCACAAGTTTGCATCAACATTTTCCCAACGAGTAGGTTATTTGGTTTGAAAAGTGTGTTTTAAATGGAGAGCTAAAAAATGTTAAAAGACAAAAACCCAAATTAACAGAAAATGCTGTACCTACGATTTTTGAGAATGTCCTTAAATAACTAAGTAGATTACCTGTATCTACTGTTTGATAAGCTGATGTCGAGAGGCAACAAATGGAAACTGCAATACAAGAAATAAAAAGTTTTATCAAATATTGACAACATTTCAAAATTTTATTGTTCTAATACTAAAATAAACAAAAACTGGATTTTAACCCAAGAACGTGACACAGTCTGCCTGATGACATTTTTGAACAACAATCCATCACTGTTAGCATCTCTAGTTGTTGAGGGAGATTTATCATTTTTTGTGAATGTTAACAATGTGTCCATTCCAAAAAACAAACTGCCAAAAAAGCAGGAGTTTTATTTTTGGACTGCACCGATACACTTGAAGTGCAAACGGGAAAGAAGTGGTAAAAGATAAGATCTTGGATAAGACTGATCAAGTAATAGACATCCTTAGTGACATTTTCGATAGTGAGAGTGAAAAAGTGTTCAATTGTCATTTCTTATTGAACAATTAGGTCTCTTGAAAAGGTAACCTGAGAATCGAAGATATGGTGGATACACTTTAATGTTGGCTTCATCTTTGTTTATCCAGTCATCCAGTGTATACACGTCAATTTACAATTCTAAGGTAATATATCTTCCGCACCCTGTAAAATATTGTTAACAGATAGTAATCTCTCTGGTAGTGTGAAATATTTAAAAAGTAAGATACAGCTTTTAAAAGAACATGAGTTGGTAGTTAACTTACACTTTAATGAAATATATATTAAACTTTGTGCTGGGTAATTTTTCAAAAAATTTTTGACGACCACTTCATTCAGTTCATTGAATGTGAAAACCATTTCACTTATTCACAAAATCACTTGTTTCTTTTTAATAAATTATTGTGAAATGTTTTATATTGAAAATTTTTCTTCAGATAACTCTAGTGAGTGTTTTTGTGGAGAAAAACTATTGTCAAAGCTTGAAAAAATTAGTTTAAGGGCATGTAAAGTTTTTTTAAATAATTTTATTAAAAAGCACAATGATTTAGTGTCTGCTAATAAATCTTTGAATAAGAACTCAGACAGAGATGATGACACTCAAAGAAAACTTAAAAAACTAAAAGCTTAGGTTTGATATGTCCAATTTTGAAAGACTGGTATAGATTTGCAGTAACTAACGATATTATGTACCTAATATAGGTACCTGAAGATATTAGAGTGCAAATTTTGTATATTTTTTATTTTGTAGATTCAGTTCTTTTATCCATAATAAACACATACATCAACAAAATATTTTTTTCAATTTATGCCTATATGAGAACAAAAAATTTTTGTCAATTTATTTAAATTGTTTAAAAACACATAATATATTAAGCAATACAAAAAGAATCCTGGAACTCCTAGGATCACGTGACCGCCGACTTGCTTATAACGCGCCATGGCCGGTCTTTATCGTTGGCTGCGGGTTTCCTCTACCTCCGGTGGAACTGTATTCACAAACGGATAGTAGGCTCGAGCTTGTGGTGGCATGGGGATGGAACCGACAAACCTCTGATCGCAAATATGACGCAAGTCCACTGAAACAGGACCACAAATGGTATCAACCAGTGTTGCCACATTTGAAGGGTTTCCTTTAATATGAAGAGTTTTCAACAACAATTTGAATGATTTTGACTATTTTGAGGCAAAGGTACATTTTTTGCAAATATTCCAATAATTTTACCAAAGTTAACTTATGTAGGTAAATTTAAATACTTTATTTTTAATTTTGGTTTTTATAATTTATGATTTACACCCACCCGTTACTGTTTTGAAGGATACGAAGGGTTTTTGACACTTAATTGAAAGTCGTCAGAAAAGTCTGGCAACCAACATAATTCGTAGTACTTACAAGTACAGCGTGTCCCATTTTCGATGGGATTAAATGGGAAACTGGGGTATTATTAAAGATATTGATTTTCTGATTGCACCTTACCGTGCTCTTTTTTGAGCCCTTAAAAATGGTGTAATCAGATTTTTGCTATACCCCGTAGTTTCGCTAATACAGGGAGTTTTTGAAAAAATTGTATTTTTAATAATCCTTTATATCTGGCTTATTTTGCGAGATATTTTTTTTCTGTAAAAACCTTTTCATGGCAACTTTTTTAGAAGAAAATAATGACGTTGTCAATTTTTTAAAATATTGTTTAGTTTTTGAGATATGGTATTTATCATAAAAAAATTAAATACGGACCTGCATTTTTTTATTACTATTTTGATGGGTTTCAGGCTAGTATTATCATAAAATAATAAAAATTTAAAAAATTTTTGTTTTAAGGTTAAAAAAAAATTATATTAAAAAAAAAATTAGTCCGAACCTGGATATTTCCAACATAAATATAAATTAAAAATTGCTAATTAAACAATTTTTAGTTTAACTGTTTTGATACTTAGCATATTAAAATGGTTTTACGTTAATTTACAGATTTATTTGAAACAAAGCCTACAAAAAGTACAAAAAAAAACAAATTACAAAAAATAACTAATTTTTCTGATTACCATTATGTATAAGACATTGTTGGCATTTTTGAGTAATTTTTCTTAACGCATTTTGCATAAAAATATTTCTGCTATTTAAATATTGGGATTTTGTTGCTTGAATGAAGCAGTCAAACATATCACATTTTTCAAAATCTGGATATGGTCGATTTCTAGCCAGTTTAAAATAATTGTAAGCCATTCACAAAAATGACAAGTAAAATGACTATGTCAATTTCACGCTTTTGTTTTGTACATTTCACGACCTGCTATGCTACCATCAAATAATTAGTATGATATTATTTTTGTAACTTTTTAACGTTTTTTACTTTATTTGTAAATCTTTTAATTATCATTTCAAAACAGATAAACTAAAAATCGTTCAATTAGTGTGTCTTGCAATTTTTAATTTATAATTACGTTGGAAATTTCCAGGTTCGGACTATAATTTTTTTTCAAATATTAAATAGTTTTTTTTACCTTAAATCAAAGAAATATTAAAGTTTTATCATTTTAAGGTAATAATAGCATGGAGCCAATCAAAATAGTAATAAAAAAATCCAGGTCCGTATTTAATTTTTTTATGATAAATACCATATCTCAAAAACCAAACAATATTTTAAAAAATTGACGTCATTATTTTGCTCTAAAAAAGTTGCCATAGAAAGGTTTTTACAGAATAAAAATAACTTGCAAAATAAGCGAGATACAAGGAATTAATTAAAATGCAATTTTTTTCAAAAACTCCCTGTATTAGCGAAACCACGGGGTATAGCAAAAATCTGATTACACCATTTTTAAGGGCTCAAAAAAAGAGCACGGTAAGGTGCAATCAGAAAATCGATATCTTTAATAATAACCGAGTTTCCCATTTAATCCCATCGAAAATGGGACACGCTGTACACAGGGGTAAACAAAATTATTGGCAATTTCTAACAAAAAAATGGCAATTATGTATTATAAAAGCTATATTATATTATAGCAATTGTTCATACAAATCAATTTATATTTGGAATTAGGAAATTGAGTTTAAACAAACAAACGTTTCACTAATTTCCCTCGATAGGATACAGACCACTGTTCTTCATACACATTAATTTCAGTGTCTCTATCCGCGTCATGATCTTAGTTACCATTTGGCTTTAAAAAGACTTACTTTATTTATTATTTTCCAGGCTTGTAATCCGGATCATCATCATCGCTATCCAAATCACTCTCGTTATTTTTTGCCATTTCCATTTTTCCAAACGCAAGCTGGTCTTCCAGGTTCTGTTTAGTCAAACATGTTTTGTTACCCCTGTATATTCCTTTGGTTTTTAAAGCCCTCTTTTTTATATTTTGACGTTTGGCATGAAGACTCATTTCCGCTGTTTCCGCTTTTTCCGCGCTGAGCGTTTGATTGGCATGCATTACATTTTCATACGTTTTCTTAAATTCCGAGATCACTGTGGTTTGAAAGGGGGCCAAACTTGAGCATTTTTCTAAAACATACAGATTTGTTAATACAGTGTACTCCGGTTATAACGTACCCTCAAGGTATCAGAAAATGTGTACTTTATAAGCGGACGTACGTTATAAAAAAAAACACAATTAAAAAGTTATGTTAGAACGTACATTTTTCATTTGGAATAAAATTGTTGTTTTTGAGAAGTTCTTTTGCCTACCAATTTCCGCTTTACTGATGCCTCTCTCAATACTTTTAATAATCTCTATCTTTTCTTTTACAGTTATACATTTGCGCCGGCAATTCTCCATTTTAACCACAAACACACAAAATCGTACTAGACCATTTTTCCATATAAGAATAAAGTCGAAACTGACGGCTTGCCGACTGCAACTCGCGTTCAAATGAGAAAACCGCGGAATCAAATATTAAAAAATCTCCGAATTTTTCGGGGAATCGACGATAATATTCCGGTTTTAGCGTAGACTCGTACGTTACAACCGGAATATTATAACGGAATTAGTCAAAATATGGTATGTTATAACTGAAGTAGAAGGTATAAAAGGTACGTAATATTTGGTGAAAAAGAGTGTTTTGGCCGGACCAATGAAATACGTACGTAATAACCGAAAGTACGTTATACACTGTGGTAATATACATGGTTTTTGTTTGAAACTCGTAGACAATTACTGATTAGAAAGAACATTTCGGACTTTCATTGTCTTTTTATTTATTTTAAACACGACGTTTCGGTGAATAAGTATCTCTAACCGTTTTTAAGTGTAAAGTAAACAATCCAGTCTATATGCTACTACTTATACTACTTGGTGTACAGTCAGGTGTGACAGCTCGTCCGTTTTTTAATCCTAAGACGCTTGTTTTTCCTAAAAAGTGGTTTCCATATGTTTGGTATGTCCGTGCTTGGTTGACTGAAAGTTTCTTTATTCTGCACTACAAATGCAGCTTGCAAAATTGCAAAACTTTAGCATCAGACCGTTGAATCCTGTGAGCATGTGACCATGCATGATTCGCTAAACCGCATTTTTCAACATCCCCTAATAATTGGGTACTTTTTAGATGTTCATTTACTCTAACCTGAAGAGGGCACCTACATATGATTTACCACACTTACATGGGATTCGGTAAATACATTCCTTATTATTTAGGGAATTTTCTGGTTTTGTTTTAGTTACAAAACTCCTTATCGTATTTCCCAATGAAAATAATGTTTTTATATTATACTGTTTGGCTATTCGTCTTATGTTTTCCGAAATCCCTTGAACATATAGAATGAATATTATTATTATTTTGAGAATTTGCTACGTTTGGTTTGTTTTTAATTTTAGAGATCGTTAAGCTCATTAATTTCTCGGAATAACCATTCTGTATCTGTTGTAAGTCATTTTTTAATGTTAATTTCTAAGGTTAATTCTTCATTATAACTACAAATATTTACGGCTCTTAAATGCAAACTCAGGCTCGGGCGGAGATCCCCACCGGGGCCCCGGCCACCCAGGGGTTGCTGGCGGTAGAGCCACTTGGGGCCGGGGGCTACTTTGGGCTTGGATGTAAAAGTAAACGGGTTGTTCTCGTCATAGAATGTCATTATTTGGTAAGCCGGGGCCCCGTGATTACAATTAAGAAGATAATATTACTGAATACTACTACTACTACTACTATCTGTGGTTGTTGAATGGTCTATGTGTCCAGTGACGTTCTTTCGAAATAACCTCTTTTGTTATTGTGTTCGTTTTTGTTCCTATCACGTCTCATTTTCCTAGACGGCCTTTGAGCAAAGATAATAGAATATCTAGAGATCCGATTTCCAACCAACCAACCAAACTAAGAACAGTGGGTACACAATGCGTTTGACATTACAATTGAAAAAGCAGAAAATTTGGCTGAAGTAGAATGGTAGACGTATGCAACCCGTTAGGTAGCCCAACCAAACTTACTATACTTTTATGTTAGCGCGGCCTTATGAAAATGGCGGAGAAGTTGTAGTTACGAGGGTGGATCAAATATAAACAAGCCTTTTAAACTTACTAACGGAAAAGTCATTTAAGATGAACGTGCCCATTATAATTTTGGAGTAGGGATGTTCAGCAGCATGTAAGCGGCTGGTAGTACCGCGATGCTCATTTGGCCAGGAGCAATCGCAATCATAACATATTGACTGCAAAGCGGACCGAACCGAGCTCTTCTATGATCGCAATGAGCGAGAAGAAGGTAGACAACAGTGTTGCGCAAAGAATAATCATTAAATTTCTTACATGCGAAAACGTGAAACCTGCTGAAATTCGACACAGATTGCGAGCACAGTTCGGAAATAAAACGCTTTCCTGGGTACCTGTAAAAGGTTGGTGCAAAGAAATTAACTACGGCCGTGAGCGTGTCGATAACGTGAGTCGCCACTTCGTCCGCGTACCATCATTTCTGCAGGTAAAGTTTTAGCGGCCGTTTTCTGGGACTGGAGAGGAGTTTTGTTGGTCGATTTTTTACACGAGCGAATAACAATAAACGCGGCTTACTACTGCAACTTACTCGACCAGGTTAAGCTTGACTATTGCCAAAAGAGGAGAGCACACCCCATCCAAGACGTGTTGCTCCTGCATGACAACGCTAGACCTGATACGGCAGCTTTAACACAGGCCAAAGTCAATGAAATGCACTGGACTGTGTTGGAATACCCTCCATACAGTCCAGATTTGTCACCTTGCTATTTTCATATATTTGACCCACTAAAAGATTCACTGGGAGGCGAGCAATTTCAGACCAATGAAGAGGTGGAGGCATTCGTGCGCAACTGGTTAGATACCCGTCCAACTTTCTTTTGTGAAAACAGGATTAAGAAACTGTCAAGCCGTTGGGAAAAGTGTATTAACAGTGAAGGGGGATGTGTAGCAAAGTAGAAAAAATGTCTGTTTTGTGTCATGTTTCTAAATAACTAGTTTATAAACAAGGGCTTGTTTATATTTGATCCACCCTCGTATTTTTGTTGTGTGTTTGATAAAAAAGAAAGAAATGCTTCGACTTTTCCTACTCTAATGAAAAAAATTAATGTTTTAAGACCCTGAACAGTTTTTAACAATTAGATTTTATCCCAAATTTAATTTTAAAAAAACTGGCAAGAATACAAATAAAGAAAAACAGTGTTGACAAGAGTTGAGATTTCTAAACCAGATAACGAAATGTCAAACTGAAACGTCTGTTGGCGGCCATTTTGGATTTGCCGCTTTAACTTTGGTCAAATCCTCTGTTTAAATTCAATAATACGTGCCCTCAAGAGTCTAGGTATTAAACCGAACCGAACCCCCCCCCCCCTTCTTAAGATAAAGCATGTAATCTTTAGTTCTAGTAAAAAATAAATGAATCCATGATGGATCTGATACCTTCCTAGCTAGCCTATTATATAAGCACATTTCAAGTTAAGCCATGATAATATATCAGCCTTAAATACTGTTATTTTTAAATATCTTAGAAAAAAGCTCCAATGAATCTATTGATTACAACACAAATAACACATTTTCGGCGTTATCTCGCGTTTTTTCGTCGAAAATAATACCTTCTCTAGCCATTGCTGCGCGGGCTAGGAAGGTAATAACCAATACATAAATTGCAATTTTTGACAAAATATACAAAACATTAAAAAACGATCACAAAAATTAACACTTAAATTTTTTTACAAAACGTTTTGGTTGCCTTCTTGGAACACCCCCCCCCCCCCCCCCCCGGACATACTGACTCTGCCACTGAGCACAATCAATTTAAATCAAAAAAATAAGAAGCTTAAAAGAACTTGAGAAAACACACCTTGTTTTTCTGGTTACGGGGCCCTTGGTCCTGCTCTCCCGCCGGGGCTCCTACGTACCCAGTCCGGCCCTGTGCAAACTTGTTATAACTCCTTGTTAAGTAATGATTAGACTTAACGTACTGTCCCGTGTGTATAGGTTTTTTATATACAGTGGTTTGAATGTTTCTGTCTAATCGTTTGACAAGAACATCCAAAAAATGTAAGACCGGATCTTTTTCAATTTCCATTGTGCATTTGATATTTGATTATTAGGCGAATACCGTTCAGATGGTAGTGGCGCACCCAGGAATATGTCTTGGGGGGAGGCCTCTTGGGGGGGGCGAGGCCTCCTGGGGGAGACCGAGGCCTCTGGGGGGGGCGAGGCCTCTTAGGGGGGCCCTAGGCCTCTTGTCCATCCATGTATCGTAAACATAGTTTTGGCTTGACTCTTGCTGTGTTGATCGCATGGTCCTCGAACCACTCCATATAGATGTTTGCTTCCACTAGCGAAAGAGGCGAACCCATTGGAAGTCCATCATTTCGCGCGTATAGAATATAGACTGGATTGTTTAGTTTACACTTGAAAACGGTTAGAGATTACTAACCGTCTGAAAAACTAAAGTAAACTATTTATTTTAAAAAATTCAATAAACAAGCCTCATTTCGCGCCAACTAGGTAAATAAAAACAGATGTTTTAGATGGGCAGCCTTGATCAGGCTTGTGCAATTTATTGGCTGTGGCCCAGACAATCGAAAATTTAACATACGTTGCCTTTCCTTTGCGTGCTTTATTTTCGTATGGTTTTATAGACAGAGAGGGATATTTCGAAACTGCAAAGGCATGGGTCGGCTATGACCGAGAAACAGAATCGTGAATACGATGTACGATATTAAAATCTATTTGTTTATTTGGAATACCTATATTGCCTTTCCGTAACAAGAAAGACAAATATAGGAATTTTATGTTTTGAGAAAAATGGATTTAAAGTTTTATAGTTTTTTATTGTCTTTTTGAAATAAAAAGTAAAAAAAATTAAACCGCATCATTTTTATTTCAAAATTATAAGACAATACACAAGTATAAAACTTTAAACCCCTTTTTCTCAAAAGGTAACTGCTTTCTTCTTAGGAACGGCAGTATAGAGAAAGTAATAATGTTAACTAGAGTCGCTGAATGTGACAGAAAAAAGTTACTAACCGTCTAAAAAACTAAACTAAACTATTTAAAAAAAACTCAATAAACAAGCCTCATTTGGCGCCAACTAGATAAATAAAAACAGATGTTTTAGATGGGCAGCCTTGATCTGGCTTGTGCAATGTATTAGCACGGATCACCTAAAGGTGATCCGTGGTATTAGCTTGTGGCCCAGACAAACGTGTGTTTTATGCGAGATGACAGAATACGAGAAACAGAACCGTGAATACGATGGACGATCCAAAAGATGCTGCCATAGAAATAAAATATATTAAAATCTATTTGTTTATTCGGGATACCTATACTGCCCTCCGTAACAAGAAAGCCGAATATAGGAATTTTAAAATCAAACAAGTTTCGTGGCTAATCGGGTAAAAAAGGAGCTTTTGTTTCTATCATATTTTTTTGTGGGTAGCTTGAAAGCTTAACTTCACGGGGGTCCAAGATCTAATGTACACCTAATAAGTGTTGACAGTTAACTGTTTCGTCCTCATGAGACTCCTCAGAATACTGCTTGGTCAATGTGACACTCTTGTGAAGTTAGTTAGACGGTTTTGACTCTAACGCTCTGTAAATAGTGAGAAAACTATCGCAAGAACCGCCATCTACCGAGATACGAGAGAAACCAGAGAACAAACTAAACCGTGACCTACGACAGCTCTTCTGCCTTTCAAGCCAGATCAACGCTTATTGCGTTTTTACCCGTCATCAGACACGTGAGGGTCAGTCAACGGAATTTTTAAGCCAAATAATACTAACAAACGTGAAATTTAGTACCCGTGAATTAAAAAATCAAACAAGTTTCGTGGCTAATCGGGTAAAATATATTATTTATATTATATATTTTCCGAGGGTAGCTTGAAAGCTTAACCTCACGAGGGTCCAAGATCTAATGGACACCTAATAAGTGTTGACAGTTAACTGTTTCGTCCTTATAGGACAACGATTATAAACACACAGGATTGCTTATTAGCTGCCTTAACCTCTGCTCAGCGCGCTTCATTTAATACACATTGCAATCGTGAGTTTTTCCCGCTTTTTTCTTGCTTATTTGCAAACAAATTTTTTATTCGTGTTAGTTAATATAATTAATAATTTCATTCATTCAAAACAAATGATTTGATAAATCAAGAGTTTGCTCTGAGAGCTGAATTTTCCTACCAGACGATATGTTGGAGTTTCTTTTTTAAATAGTTGAAAGTGTTAGAATAGGTAGGATTTTTTCTAAAAGTTTAATCAATTTAAATCATTAGATGTATAATTTATTGTTTTTGTTGCGGATATAATAAAATACACTTATATTATGTAGTAACAAAAAGGTATTTATTTGATATTTCAGAACTAAAATTGCAATATTTATTATGTTATTATATCAAAAACCAGTCAGTTTTTGGAGAAAACAGCCAAATAAGATGTGTTTTTCAGCTTCTTATGCTTTAAATCAATAGATTTTCATAAGTTTTTTTTCAAATGATTTACATTGTTTGTGTTATGAGTTGTTTTTATCCCACCCAGCGCCCGTTTTCACTCCTTCTCCTGTAACATGTTTCTGAAAACTTCTATAAAGAGACTAAAAACATAAGAAAAAAAACTGAAACTAAACTTGAAGAAACTGTCTACAAAATAAACTTTCCAATAATAAGTTTAATAAAAGAAGTATGTTTGCGGCATAATTACCAATTTTCTTTAATGTGATTAATTTAATGAGCAAGGAGTTTCCAAAAATCAAAAAAAAATTAAAAGTTTATATAAATATAATAATATAAAAGTATATATATTTATATTTATACACTGAAAGAGGGAACACAAAGCTTTTATTTCAACAATAAATTAATGTGCTTTCTTTATATCAATTCACTTAATTCACATTTCTAAAGGTTTATCATAACAAAAATATTTTACGTAAAAAAAGCCAAGTACGCGAAAGTGGTATTCCATAAAAAGAATTGAGATAAAAGTAAAGCCAAGTTCTACAATACAAATTTCAAAATGAATGGTTCTTACTAGTTTGGAAATGTTTTTTTAAACTTTGCTATTCCAGCCAAACTTCTTTACGTTCAATTTCCTAAGAGTCATTTGCAGCCGTAATAGCCAAGTTTAGAAAAACATTTCCAAACTAGTAAGAACCATTCATTTTGAAATTTGTATTGTAGAACTTGGCTTTACTTTTATCTCAATTCTTTTTACGGAATACCAGTTTCACGTACTTGGCTTTTTTTACATGAAATGTTTTTGTTATGATTTCACTGCTTTTTTTAAAGGATTTGGATATTTTTTAAGGATTTGGATAATATTTAAGTTTTAAAGTAGTAAAATATACGGGATATTGTTCAATACTTTTGCAATGCCTTATTAAAAATGTTGAGTTTTTTTATATTTTCCTATGGTTTTATCATAGTTCTTATCAGCCTTCTAAAGCTCAACTCTCTAGTGTTCCTGGAAGTAGGCAAAATGTTAATTTTACATACATTTATAGGGAAGGAAAGTAAATTAAAATGTGTTTTTAAATTTTTTCTATAGTTTTATCATAGTTCCTATCAGTCTTCCAAAGCTCAGCTCTCTAGCGTTTCTGGAAGTGGACAATGCTAATTTACATAACTTTACATTTATAAGGGAGGGAAGTTAATTAAACTTTGGGATTTTTTTTTTTTTATAGTTTTATCATAGTTCCTATCGGCCCTCCAAATCTCAGCTCTCGAGCGTTTCTGGAAGTGGACAATGTTACTATTACACAACTTTACATTTATAGGGGAGGGAAGTAAATTAGAATTTTGGGGTGTTGTAATTTATTTCTATAGTTTTATCATAGTTACTATCGGCCTTCCAAAGCTCAGCTCTCTAGCGTGTCCGGAAGTGGGCAATGTTACTTTTACATTACTTTACATTTATATGGGAGGAAAGTAAATTATAATTTTAGGGTTTTAAAATTTTTTTCTATAGTTAAAATAGTTACTATCGGCCTTCCAAAGCTCAGCTCTCTAGCGTGTCCGGAAGTGGGCAATGTTAGTTTTACATTACTTTACATTTATAGGGGAGGAAAGTAAATTATAATTTTGGGGTTTAAAATTTTTTTTCTATAGTTTTATCATAGTTCCTATCAGTCTGCCATATCTGGAAGTGGGCAATGTTACTTTTACATAACTTTACATGTATAGGGGAGGGAAGTAAATTAGAATTTTGGGGTTTTTTGATTTTTGTGTTTGGGGTTTGGTCATAATTTCTATCAGTCTGCCAAATTTCAGCTTTGTAGCATGTCTGGAAGTGAGTGACAATTTCGTCGTTTTTTGAAATTTCGTAACTACTTCAGTGCTTTTGGGAATTCCATGAAACTAAACATGAAGGGATTGTTAACTCTATGGAGATCTAGCTGTCATATTTCAATGCAAAACTGTCAAAATACGGCCTGACCCTATTATCGCATGACTATTCCAATAAGTCCCTATTATTTTGGGAGGCCATTGATTAAATGACCTTATGGAGGAGCCACTACTGCAAATATGTCAATATACAGGGACTCTAGTGAAAACTAAGCATCAGTGATGCTTTTAAAAAGTTACCTGCAAACTTTTTTAATTTTTGGTCATATTCATCACAGGTATTTTCCAAATCTCTTATCATTGGGTCCTCATTTATTTGTTCAAATTTCGTTAGTGAACCTTCAGTGTCCTTCATATGCATATTCTCGACAGTAAAAGTGTCTGCTGACATTTTGTGATTGCTAAAATAGATGAATGAAAAGTGTGCAAAAGCAATTCGTATTTATGTTGTCAACTTTAATACCAGTATTTATAAAGACCCTAAAACTTAGCATTTTAGACCGGGTTTAAATATCAAGTCTATAACTTGATACCGACCGGTTTAAGTGTATTTTTATAATACTCACAGGTCAAATAGCTGCAAAGATTTGGTTCAGCCTAATGTGCAATATGATAGTAAGCATTTCTTAGTGAGTTTCATCTTATATAAATTTAAATTAACTTTAGAAATAAAGAAAAACCACATAAAAAATTTGTCACGAAATGTAATTTTTTGGAAATTTAGTCCGTGCAGTCGGATTTCCGTTAAAAATACTCTCAAATTGTAGTTCCGCCCCTGAGGGGTGGTTTAAAGTTCGAAAAACAGTAGAAAGAAACCATGACTGAAAAAAGAACTTATATATAAAAATTTTCAAAGCTAAATAATATATAAGTAACTTAAAACTATATCTGTAAATACATTACCGTATTAAATACGTATCAATATTTATATACTGTAAAAAGCACAAGATATATAAGAATCCGTTTTCAATTACACATCCACGAAAACAATCGAACATCGGTTTAATCATCGCTAACTTGTCTAAAAAATTAACATGTAAAATATAGCGGACAGCTGACACTTACTTACACCGCTTTTATTCAACATTTCCTAGTGACGTTCGGAGGTTTAAATATGGCTACCATTTTTAAACCAAAATATTATATTATTTTTATTTATTTCTAATGTCTTTGTTACAACGAAAAAAGATGACCCATATCGCAAGGTATTTATGAAAAATTTATATAAATATTAAAAACTATTGCATTCATGGCAAAAATAAGTTAAACCTTCAACCAAAATCTAGACTTAGGATTGAAGCACTTAGCACTGTAGACCCTTTAGTAAATACTGGTGTAAATGTTTTTTATACATGGTGTCCCAGAAAAAAGTAAGACTTATTAGTGTTTAAACCAAGATAAAATGCTACAAACATACTTTACATGTAAATATTAAGGTACTTCCTAAAAGCTAGTATATTTATATCGATTAGAAAATCAATAGGTTACATTATAATTGGGCATTTCCCAATTTAAGCTGTAAAACACTTTATATTTTAGATTATTTTAATAGAAATGTCAAACCCATTACACCAAAAACACAAATTAAAAACTGTCAACAAGCTGTCAACAGAAGTGATAACACCTCCATTGAAAGAGGGACTTTAAAAATACATTTTTCCAGTCACTTCATTCTTTACCAGTCCCTGTTGAGACAGGAAAGTTATCTAAACCTGTAAAAATGCACTTTCTGTACAAAAAAGTGTACAGAGAGTGCCAGTCAGTTAAAAAAAAATTGCTCTAACTTACTCTAGTTTCAAATAAATTTGATGGGCAACAAACATAAAAGCATTGTCAGATTTTAATTTGACAAAGCAGTATAAAGGATCCATACATCCTTGCAATTTCATGATTTCTAGTAATTTTTTAAGAGATTTGTATTCCTCCATTACCATACGAATTCTCACCATATTCCTGAAAAAGTAAACCTTGAAAAAAACTAAGACTATAAAATGTAATAACTACAAAAAAAATTATTAATGGTATTTAAAAGCTTAAAGTGCAAGATCAATAAAATTGTAATTATAAAAAAAATGGAATCAAATAACAAATGAAACATTGAAAAAAAAATCTAATTTATATTCAATTATAAAATGTTCAGGGTTTTGCCATATATTTTTACACCCTAGCTGGAAAGATAAATTGAAATAATTAATTAATTAAGGATTTTTGTGTTTAAAATGAAAATATATTGACATTTTTGTCTGACAATTCTTAAGGTAGATAGAGCTATTTAAACAGGAGGGATGCAAAAATATACAGAAAACCTTTGTTCATATACAGGAAGTTATTAAAACATGCTAAAATTTAAGGAGGTATTGTAGAATTTTGATGGGTATCATTTTTTGGCCACTTTATTTATTATATTCACTGACATTAGTTAAAGATTTTTAAAAAATCTAGTTTTTTATTAATATCTGTGCGAGGGGTGAACAGCTCTCACAATCGGTGTACACAATCCTTCACAATCTTTACACAATCCCTCCCAATCACCCACAATCTGTCACAATACCACAGTCCCAGTGGCGTAGCGTGGGGGGGTGCGGGGGGTTCGTCGCCCTCCCGCCCTAAGGGTATTCATGGCATGGCGCCCCATTGGTGCCCGAAGCACCCTAATCGTTATTAAGTAGCAGGGCCGGTAACGGTAAATTAAGAGGGCGGCAAAGGAAACTATAGACATGATGACCTTTTTTTTTTTTTTTGTTTTTGGTTGCAAGAATTTTTGATGGGCTGTCGGCCCCCCCCCGCCCCTTCAGGCACGCTACGCCGCTGCACAGTCCTCCACAATCTTTACACAATCTTAGCAAAAGTTGTGGATTTTCACAATCGGTGTACGCATTTTGGGTTAGCTGTTCACCCCTCGTATCTGTGATACTATACTATATATTTTTGTGAAATTTGGCACACACTTTGTATTCATCAATAATTATTCTTTTAAATTAATTATTATTGTTTAAAGGTAAATATATTGTGTTTTCTCCTTAGGGGTTTAGCAAGATGCAAATGATTGGTTTTAATTTTTTTAATACAAAACTATATGTTATACATCAGAAAATGCCACTTGATGAATAGAAAGTTTGTATCAAATTTCATGTGCACACCAATTGTTAGAGCTATTTACCCCTCAATCACAAATATCAATAAAAAAGGTGAATTTTGGAAAACACCCTGTATCTCAGTTAAAACATTTAGGACATATCCTTATATTAAGTTTTGCTCAAAATGGACCCCATACCTCCTTTATCTATTAGCATGTTATTCAATAACACCCTGTATTTTTTAACAGTCCAATCTTATTGACACACTTTTATACTTACTTCACAGGTTGTTTGTAATAAAGTCCATACAGCATATAAAGAGCTGCGATTCTTGAGTAAAGACTGCTCGATGGGTTCAGCATCAATACCTTCAGAGTTTGAAAGCAATATTCACAGAGAACTTGCAATGTGGATGAATAAGTTTGGAGTCTAGAAAAATATTCATACATACACAAAAAGAATATAGTTTTATATGAGTACTTTAAGATTTTAAAATAACTATAAAATTAGGTTTGGGTAAAATGGTTATACTGTGTAGCTCTCTCTTCATGTAGCTCTAAGCTTAGTTTCACTTCACAATTTACCTTACATTCAGTGGCATAGCCAAGGGGCTGATGAATAGCAAACATTTTATACAGGTCCTTCCATATTTTTTTTGTCCTGTTAGTCCATATTGGTCCTGTTAAGGTATGAAATGCCTGAGGGGTGAACAGCTCTCACAATCGGTGCATACATTTCTAACGACCAACTTTTAATATGTAAAATAATTAAAAATCAAATAGTATGTTCGGAACTTCTTTCTCTAGTCAATTTCAATGTACCTGCTCAGAATCTCAGGATGGTGAACACTTTCAGACTGGAAAACCATCGAACCTCATATGGTCAAAATAACTCTATTATTAGAGCCATGTCCTATGCAAATAATCTCCAGTTTGATGTGTTTGCTACACCTTTAAGTAAAATAAAAAATGTGATATACCTATCAAAAAATGTGATGCTGTTTTGTTTTACTATTCTGTGGTTTTTTTCTGTATGACTGTCCTTTTTTTGTATTTTTTTTGACATTAAATTTTTTAATTTTACTTAGTATAAAAAAAAAAACACTTGACTGATATACTTTTAACAAAATTTTAGATGTAAGATATTACCTATATTTACTTTATATTTATAATTTGTAACTTTTTTTTTAACTTTGTAATTTTCAAGTGCTATAAGCATTTAATAAATAAATTAAATTAAATTAAATCTGTTCACAATCCTTCACAATCCCTCCCAATCACCCACAATCCTTCACAATCTTAACACAATCCCTCCCAATCTTTCACAATCTGACCACAGTCCCAGTGGCGTAGCGGGGGGAGGGGGCGCGGGGGGGTTCGTCGCCCTCCCGCCCTGAGGGTACTGGCATGGCGCCCCATTGGTGCCTGAAGCACCCTAATTGTTATTAAGTAGCAGGGCCGGTAACAGTAAAGTAAGAGGGCGGCAAAAGGCATGCTACGCCGCTGCACAGTCCTCCACAATCCCTCACAATCTTTCACAAACTTACCACAATCCCTCACAATCTTAGCAAAAGATTGTGGATTTTCACAATCAGTGTACACATTTTTAGTTAGCTGTTCACCCCTCGGAAATGCCTAAGGAAACCTGACCAAACATTAAAAGTCCTGATCATTACTGGTACTTATCGATCCTGAGTGGTTCTTAAAAGTCCTGTCAAGATTTTGACCTTTTAAATTTTACCTACTATATTGATCAGCGCCTCAGGCATAGCTGAGAAAGTGACATTTCTGAAATTTAATACCAGAGGCATATAAAATGCTCTATAAAATGTTTAAACAATGGTGTAATATTTGTAAAAAAATTGAATTTTGTTCATGCACTTTTGAGTGAAGTGGGCCTGGGTGCCTCATACCTCATTATTATGCAGCAAGATATGCTCCTGTCTTAAAAAACACCAGTTTTGCACAAAACGTTCTATTTAGATTAGGGTGAGCAAATTTAAAATAATACTTGTAAGGTCGATGTTTGTTTGATTTGTTTGATTTATTTTCATTAAAAAACAGAAGTTTTACAATATCGTCAAAAATTGGTACAATCTCTCTAAATCCCTATAATAGACAGTTAATCTTAATGTAGGTTGTTTCATTTAAAATGTTAACGAACAAAACATAAATTATTAAAAACACTATTTTTAAAGCTAAAATACACTCTGGCTCACAACACATTCAAAAATTAAAACAAATTAAAACAAATCCAGATCTGATACCTGATAAGCTAAAAATTCACTGATTGAGTAAAAACATTGTTTAATTAGAAATTGTTTTAGTTTAAATTTAAATGCATTAAATGGTAGATCTCTTGTACTTTGTGGGAGTTTATTATATAAGACAGGCGCATAATGTAATGTTGCGTTCCTAGAGGTCCCGAGCCGAAGAAACTGCACTCGAACATCAGTTCTGTGTCTTGTATTATGTTGATGTATGTCTTCAACCCTTGTGTAACTTTGCGAGTTTCTATGAAAATAAAGAAGACATTCTAAGATATACTGCGATGGAATAGTCAATATACCCAGATTTTGAAAAAAAGGTTTGACATTTTCTCGATATTTAATGCCTGCCAAGATTCTGACTGCTCTGCGCTGCAAACCAAAGATGCGTGAGGTATGTGCTGAGTGACCCCAGGCCAGGAGTGCATACACAGCGATAGAGTGGAACAACCCGTAGTATGCCAACTTAAGTGTGTCCTCTTCTACTATTTTTGAGATATTACGGAGAACATAAATGGATGAACATAGCCTCTTTGAGGTTACTTTCACATGCTGTTCAAAAGTTAATTTTAGGTCAAGGGTCACTCCCAAAAGCTTGACCCTCTCCGGGTTGTCTGGAATTTCTATTTTTTTAAGAGTAAAGACCATTTTTTGTGTTTTACTTATGTTGACATTAAGTTTGTTTGCTCTAAACCAGTCATTGGCAGTTTCAATGTGTCTTGACATTTCACTATTTGCAACTTCTAAATTTTCAGTTTTTATTGAAAAACCATTATCATCTGCATAAACAACAACCTGGCACTCGGGTAACGCAGCAGAAAAATCATTTATGTACACCAAAAACAGCAGAGGCCCCAGTATTGAGCCCTGTGGCACCCCATGTCTCATGAACCTCTCTTCTGAACGCTGACCATTTATCTGTATTACTTGTCTTCGATCCGTGAGATACCCTGACATAAGTTTAAGGCTCAGTTCGTCAATTCCATAATACTTAAGTTTTTCAATGAGGATATCATGAGACACACAGTCAAAGGCCTTGGAAAGATCGCAAAAGGTAGAAGATACCACCTGTCCACCCTCCATGCCCTCGACTATGTAGTCACAGAGGCTCACCACAGCTCCCGTGGTTGATCTGTCCCTCCGAAACCCAAACTGCTCCTCAATAAGCAGGCCATTTACCTCAAAGTATTCATAAAGTTGTGTTTTTAGGAGAGCCTCAAAAAGTTTAGAAAACACTGGTATTATTGAAATTGGTCTGTAGTTTGCTGGCTGCGAATTATCTCCATTTTTATAGATAGGAACAGTTTTACTTATTTTAAATACACTGGGGTAAACTCCCTGCTGAATGCAATTGTTAAAAATTATTGTTAAAGGCTCACAGAGAATCTCTCCAAAGGTCTGCACCAACACCACACTTAAGTCATAGAAATCTTTGCTATGTTTTTTCTTAAGGTTCTTAAGAGCATAATCTACTTCATGTGATCCAACCTCCCTAAAAGAAAATTTTGAGTTTATTTTATTTAAGTTGCTGTTTTGCAGATACACTGTTGGTGAGACACCTGCTGCCGGTAGAGACTTTACTAGATTTTCAGCTATTTCAGAAAAATAGTCATTACATTCATTTTCCTTTAAATTTATCTCTGATTTAGTACTTTTTTTCTTTGCATAGTTGTTAATTACATGCCATGATGCTTTTGCAATATTATCAGAGTTACAGATGTAATTTGAGTTTGTTTGTTTTTTGGCTTTATTAATTTCGGATCGGTACCTTTTCCTATGGGCACTTCTCTCTGCCCGCAACTGTGGACAGTCAGACTCCCTGCACATGTCATTTAGAGTATGGAGTTCAAGACGCAAGGCCCGAAGCTCCTCTCCAAACCACTCTATTCCCGGTTCTGTTTGTTGTTTTCTTTGATGCCTAAATGTAGGGAACGCAACATCTCGGTATGCTAAAAATTTTTCAAAAAACTTTGAGCAGGCCTCTTCTGCATTAGTTATTTCTAAGAAGGACCAGTTTTCATTTAGCAGGAGGTCATGCATAATTTCAGTGCCCTTTTGTGTTGTAGGACGACAGAAATATTGTGGTATTTCAACAATGTTGTTTGCAAGAAAATCCCCAACATTCAGTGTGCATTCTATTGCCCCATCATGATCAGACAGATCTGGATTGAAAACACTTACAATACAATTAAAAACATCCTCAAAATTAACAAAAAGATTATCTAAACGATGACTTTTTCGAGTATTTACAAACACTTTTTCTACAAAATTAAATGACTGTGTAAGATCTAAAAACCTATCTTTAAGATTATAATCCTTTTCAAAATGAACATTAAAATCACCATTTAAAATAACATACTTTTTTAAATCCAGACATACATTTAAAACACCATTCAAAATATCTAAAAACAGATCAAAATCTCCACTAGGTGGGCGATAAATTGTTATTACTATGAGGTTCATTTTTAAAATTTCTAATGCACTAACTTCACATTGCTCTGGTATGGACAGTCTACACAACCCCTCAATTGTTTTTGTTTCCCATTTTGAACTAGTTAGAATCGTAGATCCACCATGACGACTTTTGTCCCGGCAAAAATAGGACCCTACTTTGTAATCTAGGATTTTGAGGTGTTCAATTTCTTCCCTCAGCATGCAGTGTTCAGTGAAACATAAAATGTCATATTGAGTTCGAGTACTAATCATTGCTTCAACCTCCCCTACTTTGTATCTGATTGAGCACACATTTGCATAAAAAATATTAAAGACCTCTGTTTGGAGAGTTGTATCACAATTATTTTGTGTAGTTGGAGGTTCTCTCTGAGTAGATTCCTCATAGTTTATCAAAGACTGGGCTCTGTTTTGGGAACTAGTTAGAAAAAATCTTTCATTTCACGTAAAAATTCAGTGTGTTTGGCAAAGTTAAACCTTTTTATTCCTACTGAGTCTGGCCAGAAGTTCATGTCATAAAGTTGATCTTTTTTAGCAAATGGTGCTACTACGACAAAACATTTTAGCTTACTTAGGTCTGTAGGAATTTCCTTTACTATTATCTTGTCGTTTTGAAAGCCAGGCCTTGATTTTATGTAGGCCTCAACCATTTGTTCTGTCGTATGTCTACGGACGCGGTTGATGTATAACCAGGCTTTTCTTTCGGCACCGGAGAAACCATTTTTCTCTGTTTCGGGTGTTACACTTGCTTGCCCCAGGCGTTTTTGAAAGTGTTTACGCCTTTGGTTTCTTTGAAAAGTAAAACCACCATTTTGTGTTTCACCTCCATTTTGTATTTCATTTGTGTTCTGAGGCCTTAGGACCATAGGCCGCTTGACCATACCAGTAATTGGTGTATATGACCCTGTTTTCTGTGGCTCATTACAAGAGAGCACCATTTCATCTTCCGAGAAGGACCCACCCACATCCTTATGTTCCTTATATAATGCCCAGTGAGGAGTGAGTTCCATGGACGTGGCCATCTGGGATGATGCAACTTGGTTGTTATTTCGCCGGTGTGTTTGGTGTTGTGCTTCTTGTTGGGTCTTTTGTGTGGTTTTTATGGCTTTTATTTCTTTGTCTACCTTTTTGTCAAGTACATCGAGAGACTCTCTCGTACTTTGGCTTATGTTTGTCATTTGTTCCTTTAGGTTTCTTATTTCTTCATCAATTTTCATATTTATTTCTTTTTGGGTGCTTTCTATTTGCTTATTTTCTTTGTTTGCTTTTTCCAATTCCTGTTTAGCATCCTGGTATTTTTTTTCCGTCTCTAACCTTTTCTTTTTTTCGCTTTTTATTTGCTCGTTTAATGATTTAATAGAGCTACTTAGTTCTTTTTTTGCTTTTTGTTCTAGCTCCAGTTGAGATTTTAGTTGATAAATTTCTTTAGTCAGTTTAGTCATATCTGACTTTTCTAGTTTTTCATGTTCTTCTCTGCACTTCAGGCTACATATGCAAGTCTTGGAGTCAATTCGCTGTCCATGTTTAAAATCCCGTTCGTAGCAACTGTTGTGGAGCACTCCAAAACACACTCTACACACCATACATTTGAGTTCTGTTTTGTGGCATTTGTATGTTATTATTTCCGCATTATCCCCAGAGTCCCTTACTTTTGATGGTGACGAAGTCATAGTTTGTGAGGATGAAATAACCCTTATATATTTTAAGAAACTCGTGAAGAAATTATTCAATTCAATTCTAAACAAAATGTTTTTGAGGTACAAGAGAAAATAAACAATTTTTAGACAATAATTTTAATACTTACGCATAAATGTTAGTGAAGTCAGTTAACTGCCAAGTGAAGGCAAAGTTCTCGTAGGTAAAACTCTTGAATTTTTCAAATTTTTTCACAAAGTTGTCACAATCCTTTTGAAAGGCCGGCACTAGTGTTTTTCTATATTGTTCCAAAATGGAAGATTTTCGCGAATTCATAATTGTAACTATTTCCGTAAAATAAACGCATAAAAAAATTATACAAAAATAAAAAATGTGTATATAAATATAACCTAAAATGCGTTAAATGACGTTTACCAGATGTTTTTAGCTGACCGGCGGCGAATGGAAAGCAAATTTAGAATTCTATGCTTTTGATTGGTCGGCAGTTTTCTAGAGTCTGGCCGTTTAACAGCGTTTCTACCAGTGTCGTACGTACCTATCAACCAAAATGCGGGAGGGGTGGAATTATATTTCAAATGATAATCTGCGGGCAATACAACTAAATAAAAGGTATTTTTTGTAGCTATATTTATTTAAATAAAAATAGGCATCACTTCATACTTATATTTGTTATCTTAAAAAATTGGAGAGCTTATAGACCTTGCCGTACATCAGTTACACTTTTGTGACTTCGACATGAAACAAACATATTTCCTTAGCAGAAATATATTTAAAAGTAAATATATCATGTTAGTATAAAATTAAAGGTAAAACCGTCATTGTCTCTGAATAAAAAGATGCTGACTGTAGCAGTGGCGTATATAAAAAGGGGGCCTGGGGGAACCGCCCCCCCCCCGAAGCCAAGATTTTTTTGAATATTTTCCACATATTTCATGAATACAAACATAAAATAGCATAAAATACAGCCTCAAGAGGTCTCGGGCCCCCCCCCCCCCCCAAAAACTGTCTCGGGCCCACCCCGAAACTTTTTTCTATATACGCCACTGGACTGTAGGTTGACAAAAAAAAAAAACGACCAGATAAAAACACTTCAAAGTCATTCCATTTTTCAGATTTTTTTGCTTTCAGTGTGCATATTGTAACGAAGTTACTATTTTTTTTATTATATTACGTTAGTTCAGGCAAATTTTTTTCTTTATTTTGTAAGTAAATTTTAAGAAATGAGACAAATACCTACTTAGCTGATTGACCCGAGTCTCCCCTATTTAGTAATTGTCTTAAATGCCCATATTAGGCAAATCTATCAACAGTCTATAAATGGTTCGATTGTCGCTTTAGGTCATTTATCTTTATAAATACATATATGATGAATACGTCTAGGTATTAACTTCCATATATGGTCAACCCGTGTATATTTAATTCAGCGCTAACACCAGTTATGGCGATCCATATAAGTATTACTTGATTTCCTAATTTGGTAATCAGCTAAGTAGTGGTAAAACCTTTGAATATTTTATTACTATAAATGGATATATAATAATTTTAATACCATATATGGTGAATTATTTAAGGAAGTTCATGCACAAATGCGATACCATATATGAATATTTTTTTTATTCTTGATAAAACCTTTGTTTATTTTATTACTATAAATGGCTCGAGAATAAATTTTATACCATATAAGGTAAATTATTTTCTTATATTGCATTTTTTGCGCCAATTTTTAATCTAATATAAAAGGAGGTACAGGATTTTCGGAGGCCCTTTTCACCTGTTAGCAGTCGTCGCCGATAGTTTTCAGAAGTTTTTCAAAGTTTTATTTTTTTGGTGTGTGAATCCGAAATCACCAGGTAAGGACCAGTCCGTATTATTTTTTTTTTATTTTAAGAACTATTGCCCTAGTTGCTTTATTTAATTTTCTTTACTGCTTTTCATAATGATAAATTAATTTTATAACAACAATAATGCACACTGTTTTTATTAGCTTTGGCTCCGGCAACTTGGCTTCTAAAAATAGTGCTTTTAAATAAATCACTGTTTTAAAAAATTCATAAAACAAAATGAATCAAACAGACAAACGTAAAAAAAGGATTTCTTGTATTTACGATTCATTTTACCTGTTCTGAATTTGTTAGTTAAATTATTTGATTTATTTTAATTTATTAATTGTTAATTAAAATTTGTTGTTTCCCGCTTTGGCTTTTGTAACTTAGCTTTATAACAACAATAATGCACACTGTTTTTACTAGCTTTGGCTCCGGCAACTTGGCTTCTAAAAATAGTCCTTTTGAATAAATCACTGTTTTAAAAAATTCATAAAACAAAATGAATCAAACAGACAAACGTAAAAAAAGGATTTCTTGTATTTACGATTCATTTTACCTGTTCTGAATTTGTTAGTTAAATTATTTGATTTATTTTAATTTATTAATTGTTAATTAAAATTTGTTGTTTCCCGCTTTGGCTTCTGCAACTTAGCTTTATAACAACAATAATGCACACTGTTTTTACCAGCTTTGGCTCCGGCAACTTGGCTTCTAAAAATAGTCCTTTTGAATAAATCACTGTTTCAAAAAATTCATAAAACTAAATGAATCCAACAGACAAACGTAAAAAAAGGGGATTTCTTGTATTCACGATTCATTTTACCTGTTCTGAATTTGTTAGTTAAATTGTTTGATTTATTTTAATTTATTAACTGTCAATTAAAATTTGTTGTTTCCCGCTTTGGCTTCTGTAACTTAGCTTTATAACAACAATAATGCACACTGTTTTTACCAGCTTTGGCTCCGGCAACATGGCTTCTAAAAATAGTGCTTTTGAATAAATCACTGTTTTAAAAGAATTCATAAAACAAAATGAATCAAACAGACAAACGTAAAAAAAAGGGATTTCTTGTATTCACGATTCATTTTACCTGTTCTGAATTTGTTAGTTAAATTGTTTGATTTATTTTAATTTATTTACTGTGAATTAAAATTTGTTGTTTCCCGCTTTGGCAACTTAGTTTAAAACAATAATAATTTAAATTGCTTTTACCAGCTTTGGCTTTGGCAACTTAAAAACGACGTTTTACCAAAGTCTGTATTTTACTATTTTGCTAATCCAAAGTAACTAAAATAATGCTGTTTATATTTTGGTTTCCGACTGTCTTAAATTGGTTTAACCTTTTTGTATATATTTGAACTAGAGCAACAGTTTTCCACTTCCGCTAAATACTGGTGCTATGCTTTCTGGCTTAGGGTTTTTTTTCCGCTTTGTGCATTGATTTTTGCTACATATCAGTTCTCGCTTTTTCATAAACTAACCTAACCGCTTTCCGTTTCAACCTAATATTTATTTACGCGTCATTGCCTGTGCTAAATTAAAGTTAAAATTTCCTCGTTACATTCTCTTTAGAGTATAATTGTTTTTTTTAAATTTTATTTGTAAGCTGATGAATTTAGTTTTGGTAAATCATTTTTGTTAATTAAGTTTTATTAAAAGATATGAAGTGAAAAATAATGTTCCTTTGAAAAATAATAAAAATTATATTTTTAACTTCAATTATAGTATTTTTATTTTTATTTTAATTATCTATTTATTTCTTTTTGCCTGGATTTCTCCACTGTCTAAAAGCTACCCGAGAGGCACAGGAGACTCTAAGCTCCTTTATTTCTTAGAGTGGCGCCCGAGGTTCTTCATTTCAAGTTTTCTGTAGGATACCGCTAAGGAAAATTTGATATGAACCCTGTGACGTCAAACTATAGGGGTAATTGTGCTATTTGAAGGAATCTTTGAAATGGAAACTTAAGCCCAAGTGGCAATGACCATTCGCAACTCTCGATAGTACGAAACTCTCTTATAATATGATAAATAAAGAGTTGGAAATGTCACAAAAGTGTAACTCTCATGGCAAGGACTATAGGTTTTTACACAGTAGATAGTAGTGTAGGTGTATTTCTGTGTTAGGCACTCCAATGAGCTGATTAGATTTTGGTCAAAATCATTGAGTTGTATAAGGCCCTGAAAGGGTATAGAAGTCAATGGTCAAAATCCATTAATATGCTAATGACAGTTTTTTGACAACTAAAAAAATGCTACGACCTTTTTAACGGAGCGACTAACATCATTTTGCTCAATAATTTGCGTTTTAACCAAAAACTTCGTAGGAGCTTAAGTTTCCAAAATATTTACAAAAAACTGTTTTCAAGGTTATATCATGGTTTTACTTTAAGTGTGCTAATAGGCTAGCTAGGAAGATAAAAGATCCTTCATGGATCCATTTTTTATTTTTAGCTTGCCGTACGTCATTCGAAAGTTTTTCGAAAAAGGAAAGCAACAGTATAATTTTTGTTAAAATATATTTTTGACATTTTTGACTTTTTAGTTGACATACATATTATTAATAAAGTTTTTATGTTTTTCTTTTTCATAATCTTTCGAGTGAGGTACACCACAAGCAGTGGCGGCTCGTGACAGTAAAGTTTGTGAGTTCTGCCGATAGGGTATAAAAAATGCTATTTCTTTACAGTCTCCAGATCACGTGTCTATTATAAAAAGTAAAAAATTGCCAAGTTTGGTTTGGCAAAAATTACAATGCCTAGGAAAAAATAGCGTTTTTACAAAAGATTTAATTCACATTCACTACCTGAGCATAATATGTACTCACCAATGTTTTGCCTGCACTTATTTTCTAGACATCTGAGAACTCGTACACTTTTGGGCAGTACTCGAATAAGTTTGTATACTTAAATGTATTTAACTTCAGATTTAACTCACTAATATAATTTTTAAATTTTAATTTTAACATAATTAAGATACATTCTTGTCATTCATTATCCACCACATTCATTGTGACACAATTATACAAAAACAAACACGACCATAATCTCCCGCTCATGCGTTTGGCGTCTTCTAAATAAATAAATGCGTCCGCAAACACGCAACGCTGAGCCCGCCCGCCCGGAATTGTACTGGAACTGCAAGTTTTGCAGCTCTATTTTTGCCAAGATTTCGCTATCTAAACCCAGGAGCAAGTGCGGTGCGAGGCGAAGGAAGGGGTTGCTAGCCGAGCACAGCTACATTGTGTTGCAATTAAGTAGCGCAACAATGCCAATAACTTCATTTGACCGACTGTGAAATGCGGCCCTCGGCGACGGCGCGCGGCGTCATACTCAACACACATACGCGATTTGAAGGCCTACTATACCAATACCGGACCGAAAATATACTGCTATTCCAATAATTTTAGAAATAAAATAATTATATTAGAAAAATAGCAGCGGCTGAAAAATAGTCAAATAATGTGAAAATTTTGGGGGTTCTGCAGCTCTGCAGCCCTTATGCACTAGCCGCCCCTGACCACAAGTAAAAAACTGAAAAAAGTATTTTATATATCATTGGTTATATTTGCGTTGCCATTATTAGGGGTTAATGTAGGTAAAAAAACTTTAAATAGCAAAGTTGCATAATTTTTTCCATATTGTCTTTTCGGCTATGTCAGAAGTGTCAGGAGTTATTCCTTATGTCAACTTTTGGCAGCAATTTTTTAAGTTAAAGGAAAAATCCTGTATATTTTCTGTCAGAAAGAAAGACGCATTTTCCTTAATTTTAATATGGTTTGTTAATATCTAGTTAAGCCGTTTTTGTTATTTACGTTACATTGAAGTACACGGAACCTTGTGCCAAGTGAATTGTTAAAAATGACTTATCCGAATGTCAACAACCTATATATTTTTTTCACTCAGGACAAAGATATTGTTAGTTTTGACAAATAATATACTGGGTGTTTCTCTTTAACTTAAGTTGCTGTCAAAATTTGACATAAGGAATGACACCAGTGACTTCTGACGTACCTAGTCCAAAAGATATTATAGAAAAAGGAATAACAAGTGGGGTCATTCGATTTAAAAAAAATATATGTGTTAGTAGACCCCTTTCTGGGGTCCGACAATTTTTTTTGCGCCAGGAAGCAGGTTAAAAACTCAGTTGACATGTTTTTAATTTTTTCCCAAAAACCAAATCCTAACCCACTAGAGGCAGCGTTATATATAAAGTAGCCACCCTGTATTTAGTGGTGCAAACTAACTGCATATTACCATGGCAAATGTTAAAACGGCCTTAGTGTGTACCTCAAAAACCTGCAGTAAATTATACCAGGGCTGACCCCTCAGTTTTTCCGACCCGGACAAAAATCCAAAATGCTGCGTTCCTGCAGAATAAAAAGCACCATTCGTCTATGATAAAAAGTTAGAATTTCAATTTTCCTTGGGCGAAGTGTTTATAGCACGAGTGGGTAAAAATGTACTCGAGGTCATTTTTGTTAATTTTAATAATAAAGCTGCAGTCTAGTACTGGGTGGGAAAAAACCAAACAAAATTTGATTATAACTTTCGAACTGTATCATTGATTTTATTGAAAATTTTCTTTGCAGGGGATTGATCAAGCTTTGAACTAAAAATATTTTTTGACCATCATCTTAAATTCCAAAATGGCAGACAAAATTAAACTTAACCCTTCAAAGAGGTCCGTTTATATACTTGTTTCGGGAACTTTTTAAAATGTTTTTTAATTCTTAAAAAAATTTATTTCTGCAATTCACATCAGCGAGGTATTTAACATTCTAAAAAAACTTCCGGAATATAAGAAAAAACTTCCGGAACATTAAAAATTTCAAAGGGTCCTGTGTTATCTTGCATGTGCCATTGAAATCGATCGAATTTTAATAGTTTTTTTGGCCCACCCGGTATACCTACCTACTGGAGCCAACATTTTTTAATTATTTTTATTTATTCCCGTTTTAAATTCGTGGGTTAAAAAGCTGAACACTTTTTATCACCAAAAATTGTAAAACTTTCTTTAAAAAACCATAATCTATTTTTAAAATTCCGCTCCTGAAATTTGCTGCCGTAAGCAAAAACCCGGCCCTGCTCAACTCAAAGTGAGGTTGATATTGATTTTTCGATTTCTGTCGACCTCCAGCCAAAGGTTATTTTTAGATAACACAGCAGGACATAGGTTATGTCTTAACATTCTTTGGACCCTTACATAACAACTTTTCGGTAACTAGTGCATACATTTTACTTTTAAAAAATTTAAAACCCATAAAAATGTTAAGAAACGCAGCAGCAAGAGTCCACAGCATTTTGGCCCCTTCGCTAAAAAATGGGGTCTTCAGAAACATCAGTACGAGTCAGAGGGTGCTCAGTAAGGAATCTACCGAGACAGACGACCAGTTTGATGCCAGATACGAGGCCTTTTTTAACAAAAAAGATATTGATGGTTGGGATATCAGAAGAGGTAAAGTTTTTATTTAAATTTTTTACTAAAAAAATATAAAAGATTAGAAACTTACCATGCCACTCAGGTTAAGCTATTGTTTAAATAAGCATACATAGTTCCATCCTAAGCCGGAAACAGCTCCAAAAATTTTTATAGAACTTTATTGTTTTAACACTTTAACTTTTTTAATAAAAAATAATTTAACGTTCTACGCCACTGTAATCAACGCGAATATAACGCCACCAAGCGTCACGAGCCGGTAACTTTTGCAAACCCGCCATGAGTCTGTTTTTTAAATATTTCAAGTTTTTGCAGGGAAATTAAAATACTTCATAGTGGCACAAGACTAATTTTTCCAAACGTGAAAGATATTGCCGCACATTTTAAAAACATTAATATAATTTTTTTTAAAATGTAATTAAAACTCGATCCAAAACGCGACGCGGCCATCAGAATTTTAACTCTTTTGTTTTTCCTCGAATATTAAGACCTACTAGTTTTTCCTCGGTTTTCTTTTCGACGATTGCAGCGCCTCCAAGCGTCATTTATACGCAAACTTATCAATCTGTTTTTTAAGTTTTTCCGCGAAAAAGTCCCGAAACCGTTCAAAGCTAACGTTTTCCGGAATCGACAAAAAATAGCGCACATTTTTAAGCTATTTGTTTTTATTATTTTGTACTTTAAAACTCAAAAAAATTGCAGTAAAAATTCAACGGAAAGCGACTATCCGCCATGGTAAAAATTTTGAAGTTTAACTGATTTTCTTTTGTTTTATCAAGGCCTGCTAAGTTTTCCTCGTTTTCCCGCTGTCTACTGATCGACGCAGTCGTACTCGTTTTAACGTACGAGAAGAACAAAGTTAAAAGATAATAGGATGAACTTGGGACACCTTGGGAGTTTTTTTGAGAACTCGGGGGAGTGCGTCACATTTTAAACGACGATTATTTAGGGAAGGGTGCGTTCATTAAAAAATTTGTTAAATATACACAAAACCCACTGTATGTTGAATAAACATTATAATATACATACTTAGAACATTGAACTACTTTAATGTTCAAAGATAATATACAAATAAATTTTGATTTTTATAGGTTTCCATGATTTGACGGGTCATGACTTGGTTCCTGAACCAAAAATCCTGATCGCAGCCCTCAAAGCTTGCCGTAGAGTAAACGACCATTCCTTGGCAGTAAGGTATAACATATTATTAAAATGTAGCGAGTGAGCCAAAAACAGACAAAATGTTTTTGTTATAACTTTTCAACTATACCACCGACTTTATTGAGATAAACTGCTGGGAATTGATTAGGCTTTTAAGCAAAAGAGGCTCGCTTATTCTTATGTTTTAAAAACGTTTTTGAATTCTTAACAAGCAAATATTACGCACAACAAGGCAAGAGTCTTTAAAATCGATTTGGTCGTTCTTCAAAAATTATTTTTTGTTTCAACCATTGTTTATAAGATTGCATTCTTAATTCTCTCTACATTTATTTCCTCAAAATTTAATCTTTACTGAACTAATTTCAATGAGATAAAAATCATTAGGGTGACAATCAATTGCCATTAACAACATGATTTGTGGCCCTTTCGCCGCAAATACAAACCGTGCAACCCAAAACCGCGCAATATTATAACCGAGCAAGACCAAAAACAGCGCAATATACCAAACTGCCTTTGTCAATTGATTGCCAACGTATCCTAACCTTGTCAGTATTCCTCATTGACACGGTTAAGATATGTTGGCGATCAATTTACAAAGGTTAGGTTTTCACCTTCTCTAGAATCCCGGGAAAGAGGTCAGGAGAGTATGTTTTTAATGTTGCGGCAATTTGGTATATTGCGCTGTTTTGGGTTGCACGATCTGCGGGAGGGAAATTTGTTATTACTAAACCGATTTCAGTGAAATAAAAAACATTTTGTTTGGTTTTCTTGGCCCAACCTTTATACCTAACCTGATTAAAAATTTTTATTGGTCTTTCGGCTATTTTTAAAAAATCTTTTTTATTCAGAATCCTAGAGTCAGTCAGAGATAAATGCGGTAGCAAACAAGCAGAGATCTACCCATACATCATGCAGGAATTGAAACCCACCCTCACAGAGTTGGGAATTTCAGCGCCCGAGGAACTAGGCTACGACAAGCCAGAGTTGTATACCGAATCTGTTTTTAATATTCATTAGACGCACAAAAAATAGTTAATTAATTAAATTTAATTAGGCAATTAATTATATTAATATATTATATTAATCGGTAATAACGTTGAATTTTCTAGTTTGGGGAAGTTGTTATAAGTAATTCAACTTTATAAACCGTAAACGTAAATTCTTCTGTTAATTAATTAAGTGTTTAATTAAATTTGTTTAATAGCTTTCTGTTAGAAGCTACTTAATATTAAGTATAACGTTGTTAATGTTAATTTATTTATTTATGCGCAAATTTTCAAAAATAAAGCAATAGGAATACAAAATACTTTGCCAATTTATGGGCACCTAAGCTCACATGAATCTACCCCCACCCTTATTTTGACTTATTTTTAAATGGGACTATCTAAAGCCAAAACTCAAACTACATACCAAATTTTATTAAAATCGGGCAAGCGGTTTTTGAGTTATGCTCGTGTCCATTCAACATGGTAGTGCCAGAATTTTGTGCGATTCTTGTCCACTTCCGCGTGTGTTTTTCAATTATTAAATCAGGTAGTGACCGGCCTAATTCTTTAATTTTCCTCTAGCGAAAAGCTTTAGTGGTTTTTTAAGATGCTAATTTTATTCAGTTTTACTTAAAAACTAGAAAAATATGCAGAGTATACGGATATTGCGTAATTTAGAGGGCGTAACGTAACTGTTTTGGTACAATCTCGATGACCTAGGGCAGAGTCAGCGGCGTAATAAGGGCAGAGCGACCGGGGCACCTGCCCCGGGCGCCAAAGTCAGGGGGCGCCGAAAGTCGCCTCTTACATTGATTTTAAAACATGTTTGTAAAAAATTTGCAAAAAAATAAGATTTTATATGGTGGGGAGGGCGCCAAACTTTAACCTTGCCCCGGGCGCATGAAACCCTCACTACGCCGCTGGCAGAGTATAAGTCATTTAATTTTTTTTATCATAAATGACAAAAAAAATTACCTCTAATTAGGGGCCTTACTAACAGCGATGATTTTTTTTTTTAATAGCAGTGTATTAGTTATTGTCTGAGCTACCAATTTAGTGCCACCTAAACGTACAGGTGTAATGGAATAAGGGATAATTCAAAAACACATTTTTCCCCCATGAAAATTCAGTAAGTAAAGGCCATTGTGCGTGTTGACTTTCATTGCTCTAGCTTAAACCCTTCAGAATGAAAAAAATATTTTGATATTCTACTTTTTTGGCATTTTTGTGTCTGTTAACAAGTCAGACAGTATTGGTTCCCATCAATTAGTAATTTGTTAAAACAGGTGTTATAAAATCTTTATTAAAAAGTAGAAGACAAACGCTATGGGCTAATACTATAGATTCCATAATTATTTAGAACAATGTGTTTTTTGTTTTCTCGAACATTGATGGTTTACCATTTTTTTCGTTTTTGCCCAAACTATAATACCTAGAGGCAGTGTTGCCAGGTCCCACAGAAATATTGCATGAGAAATATTTCGAGAAAGCATGAATTTAAAAAAAAAAGCATGAGATGGCGGAATTGTCGCTTTTGCCTCTAGCCTAGTGCTCATTCATTATTGCAGGCACTTCTTACAATGCATACATTGTTCCCTTCCTACTGCATTCTACCCAATGAAACCCAGGTAACTTTGTCCAGTCTTTTTTAAAATGTTGTTTGTAAATCTTTTTCTTCTTAGCAGAACTAAGTCCGGGCAGGTTTTGGTCAGTTTGACTACCACTGCTAGTAGCACTATCACTTAGTACCATTTTGTATAGTCTATGTATCTCTTAATACCATTACACTTGAAAAACAACGCTATATAGTAGGACGCGTACGACGTAAAGGTGTGGCACATAACAGAATAATCGATTATCGTTTTCGGGGAATAAGCGAACTGCGCATTTGTACGTTATACTTTCAACCAGGCGCGAGGTTGCAATTTGCGATTATGAAACACGATCCAACGATGCCAAATGCCGGGTTGCAAATTTTTCGCGGCACCTCTTTGTGATGTATATAGTTTATAGTTACCTCCATAATTCATTTTTAAGTTTTTTTTTATTTATACTGGGACTTTTCATCCAATCAGGATCAATCGCCCAGTTTCGCAAAGTTCTAGCAAGGTTAAAGCAGTTTTTAAACAAACACAAACAACCAAGTACCTAGCCAGGAATCGAACCCGTACCGCTGGTGTGGAAAACAAACATTGCACCACGACGGCGTATTTTTAAGTATAATTTATTTTGGTCTCTGTAAGCTGAAAAGCATGAGATTTTGCGATAAAATAATGATAGCATCACTGCCTATAGGCTCAATTTTAGTACCGTGTTAAAGCCCATAGAATTCTCTATAAATCTATATATAAATATAAATCCTTCTATATCACTTTTCTCTAGGACGGTTAGTTTAGCCGGTACGAAATTTAGAAAATGACCCTACCGGTAAAATTTGAGTTTTTGTAAAAAACTGCACATTTTAGACCACACGTATCTGCGCAACCAAGGAACCTAGGAAGCTAGAGTTGCGCTTAGATTTTAGAGAACTTGGGGGGGGGGGGCTTACAAAAGCATAGAACGTAAATACCCAAAAAAAAAAATAAAAATTAAGGTACTTTTTTAAAAAAAAAACTCAAAAAATTGCATGATTTTCCCTTGGGAGTAGCAAAGGGGGTTGCAAACTTGGGTGCGAAGTACCCTTAAGGATCCTAGCAACATAGCAAAAAATCGTAGATACATGCGCATTTGCAATGTTGAATGCTTTTATTGACCTATTTATATAAAATCGTCATCCAAGATTGTGATACCCCGCTTAAACTACGCAGAAATAAAATTGTTCGGTCGTGCACGCTATAATGAAAACTAGGCATGGTTTAAAGTCCTTACCTTTGGGATCGGAAATCCACTTGCTGGACATCTAACAAACTCCAAATACACGATGGCGGCTCAAACATGAAAAAGAATACAAGTTTGGAAAATTCACAACTTTTTCATTAGTGAACCGATTTTTACCTTCCTAGCCCGCGTAGCACACAGTGTGTCTGAATGAAGTATAGGTTACATAAAAATGGTTCCAAAATCTAATTGCACATTTTAAATATGGACTCTTTCCTGACTCCAGAGCCATATTTATATAAATCCTAGCTGATCCTCTTTTCGAAATTTTATCAATTTTTTGCCTTTTTTCTAGTTATGGTAGGCGCTGGCTCCTGTCACGTGTGACCTAATATGTGCGCTCAGTTTGACTACGGGGCTTTGTTAAGCAGCCATAGGAGTATAAAAATAGTTTGGTCACGTGGCCGAATACATAGTCGTTTGGCCGCCATCTTTGAAAATTGCCGCCAAATTGATAGATTTTTTGTTTAAGCTCATCTTCACTGGTCCGATTTTGATTTTTTAAAGCCCCTTTTACTCCTTTTTTAAAGACAAACAAATTTTGTCATTACACATTTTTTGATAAATCAAGTAGTTTTTAAGATATACCAAGATTATTAGTATATGCTTGCAGAAGAATTTTAATAATACCCATGCTCATTTTATTGTAGCTACAATAATATTGACATTTGTTTTTTTTTGTTACATAGAATGCTTTAAACCTTTCACAGAAAAGGATATATTGACTTTATGTTTTTAAAGTTCGAAGGATTGTACTCCTAAAGACTGCCTTAAAGAGGGTGGTTTCTAAAACTATTCACAAGATTATAGAAAAAATAAATTGGCAGCGAAACGATGCATTTAGCGAAATGCAATAAATCAATTTTCTAAAGTACTTTTAATTCCGCTTCTTTTGATGTATTACTTAGCATCCTATCTTTAATAGTTAGCTGGACAAGCCAGCTCAAATATACAATTTTGTAAACATTTCATGTTTCTGCTCCAAAATCGATTTTTTTCTTAAAAATTATAAAAGATATGACAAAGATCAGAAGAAGCGGAATTAAAAGTACTATGAAAAATGATTCTTAACTTTTTTCGCTAGGATGCATTGTTTCGCTGCAAATTCACTTTTCCTATAATCTTGTGAATGGTTTTAGACACCACCCTCTTCAAGGCAGTCTTTAGGGGTACCATCCATCGTACTTTAAAAACATAAAGTCAATATCCTCTTCTGTGAAAAGTTTAAAGCCTTCTATGTAACAAAAAAAAAACAAAAGGTAATAATATTGTAGCTATAATGCTCATCATGGGTATTATTTTAATTCTTTTGCGAGTCGAAATACTAATAACTTGGTATATCTCAAGAACTACTCATTTTATCAAAAAATGTGTAATGACAAAATTTATTTGTCTTTAAAATGGGAGTATAACAAGCTTTAAAAAATTAAAATCGGACCACTGGGTAGGGAGATACGCTTAAACAAAAATCTATCAGTTTAGCGGCCATTTTCAAAGATGGCGACCAAACGAACATGAGTTCGACCACGTGACCAAAGTTTTTTTTAACTCTTATAGGTGCTTAACAATGCCCCGCAGTCAAACTGAGCGCACATATTAGGATACACGTGATACGAGCCAGCGCCAAGACTAACTAGAAAAATGGCAAAAAATTGATAAAATTTCGAGAAGAGGATCAGCTAGGATTTATATGAATATGGCTCTGAAGTCAGGAAAGAGTCCATATTCAAAATGTGCAATTAGTTTTTGGAACCATTTTTATGTAACCTATACTTCATTCAGGCACACTGTGAGCAATTGCTTGAGAAAGTATTGTTTTGGATGAATTTTTTTTTTTGAGATAAACCGAAAAATGGTAAATTGTGTTTTTGTATCTCTCAAAAATTGGTCCAGTGGTTCCATAGCGCAGCCAACGATAAAGACCGGCCATGGCGCGTTATAAGCAAGTCGGCGGTCACGTGATCTTAGGAGTCCCAGGATTCTTATTGTATTGCTTAATATATTATATGTTTTTACACAATTTAAATAAATTAACAAAAAATGTTTGTTCTTTTATAGGCAAAAATTGAAAAAAAATATTTTGCTGATATATGTGTTTATTATATACATATATTAGGTACATAATATCGTTAGTAACTTTAAATCTATACAAGTCTTTCAAAATTGAACATATCAAACCTAAGCTTTTAGTTTTTGAATTTTTTTTTGAGTGTCATCATCTTTGTCTGAGTTCTTATTCAAAGATTTATTAGCAGACACTAAATCATTGCGCTTTTTAATAAAATTATTTAAAAAAACTTTACACGCCCTTAAACTAATTTTTTCAAGCTTTGACAATAGCTTTTCTCCACAAAAACACTCGCTAGAGTTATCTGAAGAAAAATTTTCAATATAATACATTTCACAATAATTTATTAAAAAGAAACAAGTGATTTTGTGAATAAGTGAGATGGTTTTCACATTCAATGAACTGAATGAAGTGGTCGTCAATAATTTTTTGAAAAATTACCCAGCACAAAGTTTAATATATATTTCATTAAAGTGTAAGTTAACTACCAACTCATGTTCTTTTAAAAGCTGTATCTTACTTTTTAAATATTTCACACTACCAGAGAGATTACTATCTGTTAACAATATTTTACAAATCAGTTTTTTAATATTGCGAGGGTGCGGAAGACATATTACCTTAGAATTGTAAATTGACGTGTATGCACTGGATGACTGGATAAACAAAGATGAAGCCAACATTAAAGTGTATAAAAAAAATTTGACGTAAACAAACATACCAAAACTGAACACACACATGTTTTATAATGACAGCGGGCCGTGAGGCGTTTTTTTGTGAGCCTCCTACGGTCACGTGATATTTCCGCGCCCGGGCCGGTCTTTCTCGTGGGCTGCGGTTCCATAGCTATATTGGGCCGGAAAGACTGTATCTGACACACACACACACACGGGCAGGCGTAACGATTTACTAAGATAGGTCCAAATAAACCCAAATAAAACATTTTCGGCGTTATCTCAATTTTTTTTTATCGGAAACAATACCTTCTCTAGCCATTGCTGCGCGGACTAGGACGGTCTTGACCGAGGGTAAACTATAGTAACCATAATAAAAAAGTATAACTTTGTATTACATATCTATAAAGTTTATTGTATTATTATTTTTGAGAAAATAATAAAATTTTATTACAAATACAAATATAGTTTTTGTTTGCTTTTGTATAATATTAGATATTTCTATTTTTTTAACATCTACTTATATCTTTATGTTTCCTTCTATTAAATATTTTTAAAGTTTTTTTGAAAACAAAGGCACGTAATTTTGCTTTTTTAAAACCAAAGAAAATTATAATTTGACGAAATTACAAAACCTAATACGGCATTATAATTTTTTATACAGATTAATTTTTTATAAGCCAACACCATCTAACCTTTTTAACAATTATTGTAAAAGGCAAAACAAAAAATAAGAGTGTTAAGAGGATTTTAAAAATGTAAAAATATAGAATAGAGTAACTAACTCAAAATTGTGATAAAAAAAGGTGTGGCGTTTATAAAAACATTATTCTGTATATGTACATATGTACAGGGTGTCTCATTATATTTTTCCCACCCTTTTAGACCATTAATAATTGATATAGGAATATAAAAGAAATTGTGTTCGAATTCGCGAAATTTTTACTTTTAAATTGCATCTTGACTGTATTCCTGATGCTTACCGTATTTGACAGGCGCTCACATTAACCCTCTAACCGGCAAACCCGCCTTAAGGCAGGCCTCGTTCAAATCTCAGTAAGTCGCGCGTTTGAAGTTTTTTGGACGTAAATCAGCAATCCCGCCTTTAGGCTGAAGCTCTCTGCCGGCCTGATTCACTCACAACGGCTGCTTTTTTTCTCTTTCTCGCCACAGCGCCAGTCGTGTGGACGCTGCCCACGCATATGTACCAAATAATTGTTTTGTTATGAATGTTGTTTTCTGTGTTTTAGAATAAATACAATTAGTGATCTGATCAAGCTGAAATTTTTACAGGTAAGTTTCGGTATGTAATATTTGTGACTAACATGTTCGTGGACAAAGTTGAACATTTGATTTTGATTATTATCACTGATAACCTCAACCGGCCCAAAGGCGGACCTGCCGGTTTGTGTGAAAATTAGTTAAGTCATACAAAAAATATGACTTAAATATTTTTTTTTTAGATATGGCGTCAAATGAGAATGGACAGCATGATAGAAATTCTGTAGGCCCTAGACAAGTGTATGACTTATCTCAAGTGACGTCTGATGAAATGTTTGACCTTTTGGACAGCGTAGATGTCGATTATGACACCGATATTGAAGATGGGTCCGGAGGTGACTTTGACGACGATGACAGTATTGCAGACCCAGACTTTTGCCTCGAAGACGAACTAAACAAATGCCGTAACGAGCCCCAAGTTTTGAAGTCAGGTGTAGAACAGCCCGATACTTCACAGCCGTCGACATCAGGGGCCTCAAAGTCAGATGAACCACAAGGATTGCCTTCAACTGCCACAGTTCCGTCTACGTCGGCTTTAGCTCAATCATCTGCTACATTTCGACCGCAGAAAAAACGACCAAGGTCTCCACTGCCCGAATTTGAGGAGGAGGTTGATATTCCCGAGCCTAACGCAGGTGGGTTTACAGGAAATGCAAATGAACTCGTAGCACAATCACGAGAATGCAAAGAAATACTTTGGCGGAAACAGCATTTGCAGCTGCATAAAAATGAAGTCGTATTCCGTGGAAGCACAGAGCTACCAAAAAGCTTTGAGGACTTGGAAACTCCATATCAATGCTTTGCCCATTTTTTCACAAAAGAGTTTGTTGAAAGGATCGCAGAGCAGACTAATTTATACGCCAGACAGCAGGATATTCAGACAACATTTGCCACCAACGCTGCCGAGATCCGGAAATACATTGGCATCCTGATATTTATGTCGATATATCGGTACCCAAACGCCGCCGAATACTGGGGTCGTTATTCTTTTGATCCAGTTCGGTCTGCAATGACATCCAAACGATTCTTCATGATTCGTAAGTATCTCCATTTCAACGACAAATCAAAAGAGAAAAAACGGGGCGAGCCTGGGTTTGATCCACTATATAAAGTTCAACCCTTAGTGGATCATCTAAATGAACGATTTCAAACAGTTTCAAAATTACCTCGTTTATGCGTAGATGAACAAATGTGTGCGACCAAAATGAAACGCACTTCATTGCGACAATATATGCCAGCAAAGCCTCATAAATGGGGTTTCAAGCTTTTTGTTCTTTGTGACAGCAGTGGCTACTCCTACAGCTTCGAAATTTTTACTGGTGCAGGAAGCAATGTAATTTTGCCTAATATGCCTGATCTGGGAGCAGCAGCTAATGTTGTTGTCCGCCTATCTAAAACAATACCTGATTTTGTCAACCATATTCTATATTTTGATAATTTCTACACGACACTGCCCCTACTTGTTTATCTAAGAAGCCGAGGTATATATTCATTGGGAACAATTCGCTCTGGTCGTATTCCTAATTGCAAATTGCCCATTGATAAAGATAAACAGCTTTCTAAAGCAGACAAAGGATTTTCTGTTGAGTATGTGGGAAATGCACATGGTGTAGATTTGACAACTGTGTTGTGGAAGGACAACAAAAACGTGCGCCTGGCTTCCACGTACGTCGGTGTGCTACCATTCAAAAGTGCTATTCAGGATAGGCAGCCGTCAAAGGCAACCAGATTTGATCGATCTGCAAAGAAGCACATAGAAATTGACTGTCCCGCCATTATACGTGAATATAATTACCACATGGGCGGAGTTGATCTAATGGATGGGTTACTTGGCAGATATCACATTCGACTAAAGACTTGCAAATGGACATTGCGTCTATTTTACCATCTCATTGACATGGCTATGGTTAACGCTTATCTGCTATACAAACGGATTCATAAAGGATCACCCACTTTACCAGTGTTTCGAGCACAAGTAGCCGCTGTACTCTGCGTTAACGAAGCTGCCAAAAAACGTCCTGGCAGACCCACATCTGCTTCAAAGCAGGCAGAAATACAACCTGCAGTAAAGCCTATTACCAAGACATACATCCCCGAGCCAGATATCCGCTTTGATGGTTTGAACCACATGCCAGACCTTTTGGACAGAAGTGGTAAAAGAATGTGCAAAAACAAAGGGTGTAAAGGTGAAACTCAGTTTTTTTGCACTAAGTACAACTTGAATCTTTGCCTTTCCTCCACCAAAAAATGTTTTCAACAGTTTCATACCAAATAAAAACAATTTTTTGTGTAAAAGGGTAATAAATATACATTTAGTTTATTAATTTTGTTGTTTTTTCCCACCACTATTTTTCTTTCCCTTAGTGGGCAGGTCCGCCTTTAGTCCGGGTAACCTAACCTAACCTAAATTAACCTCAAATGTTCATAGCAAATAAGTTTGAAGCCTAAAATTAATTTTTTTCCTATGAACATATTCTGTTACTATTTTTTTTTTTGAAATAAAAATTGGCCTGTCAGAGGGTTAATAGTTTTTGTAAATTGGATGCTCCTTATATTATTTAATTAATAGATTAGGCTTGGAATATACTTTCCAAAAATACCCCATATGTCGCAGTTTTGATAAATAGTTTCTGAAATATTAGCGATAATTTTTTAAATGATAAAAAAAACATTACCACTTTTGTGTTAATTTCAGTGTCCTTATTTCGAACTATGTTAGTCCCCATGTATAAACAGTGACAATGACAAATATTTTTTTTAAATGACGCTCAAAATGACAACAAAGTTTATATGTCCTGTCACATCATGTCATTGTCACTGTTGATACATGGGGAGTAACATAATTTGGAATAAGAATACTAATATTAACACAAGAGCGGTACTGTTATCTTTTTATCATTTTAAAAAATAATTGCTAATATCTCAGAAACTATGGCTCTAAACTACGGCATATCGGGTATTTTTGGAAAATACGTTCCAAGCCTAATCTATTAATTAAATAATATAAGTGGCATCCAATTTGCAAAAACTATAAATTTGAACGCCTGTCAAATATGGTAAGCATCAGGAATAAAGTCAAGGATGCAATTTAAAAGTAAAAATTTCGCGAATTCGAACACAATTTCTTGTATATTCCTAGATTAATGGTCTAAAAGGGTGGGAAAAAATATAATGAGACACCCTGTACAAAACAAACAGTTTCTTTCTTAAAAATTCGAAAATGTATTGTAGCCAAACAAAAACTAAAAAATAACCTTGTCGATAATTTTTTGGTAAAAACGAGTATCAAAAATTAATTTTTGTGAAAAATACGCAAAAAAAAGATACACAGGTGGGTACGATTTATACAGTATGTCCACAGATTGAAACTAGGAAAATAAAAATAATAATATTGGTTTTAAAATTTAAAGCCATATTTATTATTATTTATTTATAAAAAGTTCTGCTTGCTAACATTATATATTTATCATTTATAAAAATTTTAAATTCAATATAATAAATGCATTTTTATTATTCTCTATTTTATAAACATTTTTTTGTCTCTAATCTGAAAATTTGTATACAGGGTGAGACATAGAAAGGTGGATAAATGAAGAAGCGCGATGCGAACTTTTTTTTTCTCAAGATGCAAAACTAATTAACCAGCAACTTTTTTTAACAAAATTTTTGTTCCTTAAATCATTTTTATTTTTCCTATTTTGTTAAGCTGAACCAAAATGTTTAAAAAAATTTTTCTATAACTTGTGGTCGTTAAGTCAAGATTTATTTCCAATTATCAATTCCGTGGACATACTATACAGGGTGTTTCAGAACTAATCATACAGAGTAAAACTGTCCGATTCCTTGGGTAAAAATATTGAGATGCCCATACAACCAAAATCCAAAAGTTGATAAAGTGCTTTTGGTCAGTAAATTTCTTACTACAATCGTGGTTATCATTATTCTGAGCTAACACAGTAACGAGATGTCATTCCATTATGTTTAATAACCATAACGGACGTGGTTATCTATGGAGGTTTAGCGCTAACTTTATAGGATTTGTTATGGTTATTTGATAAATTGAGATCCTCAACTAATCAAAACTTTAATAATTGTGTTCCAAATTTATATTTTGCTTATGTTTTAAACATTTATGAATACTTCTATTAATTTTTTAACAAGAAAAAATTTTTCTTATACACTCTTGCTTGATACACTGTTAAAAAACCCAATCAAACGCTTCGGAAAGAAAAGAAAAACCTAAGACGAACCAAGCAAAGAAACAGGAATATGATTTTTGGTACATGGAACGTGTAAGGAATGGGTCGAAAAGTAAATGAAATAGTACATGAGTGCAGCAGAATGAAGGTAGACCTTGCTGTACTAACAGAAACGAAAAAGAAAGGAAAAGGATCTAAAAACCTAGGACAATATGACCATTTCTATAGCGAAGTGGCAAAAGAAAAACATGCTCAACAAGGAGTATCTATTTTGGTCCACAAAAGATTTAGAAAATTTATCACCAACTGGGAAGCAGTCAATGAAAGGCTAATTAAAATGAATATAACAATAAAAGGAATGAGACGATTTTTGGAATCTATGCGTAAAACGACGATGCAAATGTAGCCGTGAAACACAAATTTTTTAAAGAAATACACAATGAAATATCAGCAGTAAGTACATCTAGAGAAATTGTCATATTGGGAGATTTAAATAGTAGAACCAGTAACAGAGTTAATGATCTGACAGTTGGCCAATATGGAGAAAATGTTGTTAATGACAATGGAAACCGGCTCATTACAGTATGTGAGCAATTAGACCTAAAAATCCAAAACGGTTTTTTTCAACATAAGGAAATACACAAATATACCTGGACCAAACCCTCACAAAACCTGAAATCCGCCATTGATTATCTTATCACTAAACAAAAGATAAAACTAAAAATTCAAGATGGCAGAACAAAGCGTGGATCAACATGCGGAAGTGATCACTATTTTCTGGAGTCCAAAATTCTCTATCCTTATCAAGGCCGAAGCCTGCATCAACAACATCTTGATGATACAGTGATTCAAGAAATTGATCACTGTAAATATAATCTACTAAGCCTAGAACATGACAGCGTAAAAAACGTATACAAAAAGAGACTGAACGAAAAACTTAATACAAGTTCAGGTGAACCCCAGATGAGGAATACGAATGTATTACATTAAGCATCTACCAAGCTGCAAAAGAAGCACTAGGATTAGTGGAAGAAACTTCTAAAAGAAGAAAACCATACTGGTGGGATGCTGAGATTGAAAGAGAAATAGAGGAAAAAAGGAAATTATATCACATCTACTTATCCCAAAAGACAGATAGAAGCAGACAAGAATACAAAATCGCGAAATCAAAGGTTAGAAGAATGATCAGTGATAAGAAAGATCATTCGTGGACGCAAAAGTGCCGGAAAATAAATTCTTACTTAGGAGAAGTACCGAAAGCTGGAAAACTATAAAATCGATTAAAAAAGGAACATGCAGAGATATCATTTCACCAATACCAGACAAAGAATGGGATGAGCATTTTAAAAAACTTTTAACTGAAGATAGAGCATAATTCAAGGAAGACGCAAGAGACAATATAATTAGAACGATGGGATCTCCAGTACCCCTCACAATCTCTGAGGTCATAAACGTGTGCACAACCTTAAAAAGCGGTAAATCTGCCGGACCCGAAAATATCCCAGCCGAACTTATTAAATATGGCACTGAAGAACTGTTTTGGAGATTACGGAATCTTTTCCAAAAATATTTAAATGGAACTGTAGTACCTACTGAGGAAAACGTCATATATATCCACAATACATAAAAAAGGAAGGAAAGATATATGTGACAATTATAGAGGTATATCTGTGACTAGTACGCTAAGCAGAATATACGGTAAAATAATAAGAAATAAAGTGGAGAGCAAATATAAAGACATGGAGGCAGAAGAACAAGCTAGTTTCAGGGCGGGTAGATCGACTTCAGATCATCTCTTTTGTATAACCCAAGTTATTGAAAAGAAAATGGCATACGAACAAGAGCTGCATCTGCTTTACGTTGATTTGCAGAAGGCATATGATAGTATACCACTAAATCTACGTTGAAAAACACAAACATAAGCGTACAACTAATTAAGGCCATCAAAGAGTTATACCGCCATAGTACCTCGAATATATGACACGAAAACTAATAGAAGAGTACAATAAGTGGGGACTAGAGGTTAATCTCAATAAGACAGAGTATATGTGTATCGGTGGAATGAAACAGGATCTAATCTTAAATACCGGGCAGCGAATTCAGTCCTGTGATGAGTATAAATACTTAGGTCTAAAAATTACAGCTGACGGAACACTAGACAAAGCTATAAAAGATCGAAACGTACAAGGAAGAAAAGCAATAACTTTATTAAATGGAATAATTTGGGACCAAAGTATATCAAAACATAACAAAAAGCTTATATATAACACCATTGTAAAAAGTATTATTACATACGGCTCAGAAGTATGGCCAATCAAGGATAGAACAGAAAAAATGCTTTCCGCTACGGAGATGGACTATTGGCGAAGAGCAGCAAGGAAATCAAAAAGAGAAAGAGTAACAAATCAAAGAATAAGAGAAATTATGACAGTGGGTGAACATACTTTAGTGGATGATATAAGAACAAAACAACTAGTGTGGTACGGACATGTACAAAGAATGAATGATGAAACACTACCTAAACAAATACTACAATGGAAACCAACTGGCCGAAGAAAACGAGGACGGCGAAGGAGAAGCTGGAGAGAAGGAATAGACAGTGAAATAAGAAAAAGAGGCCTAGAAACGAGTGGAAGACGTAGAACGCTGTGAACCCGATAAATATATATATAAAATTTTCTTTCCTTGTAAAATGGTTTTCTTAGTTTTGTGGAAAAACAAAACAAAAATGTTAAGGTTCGGTTCGGTTATGAAATAACAGTTTGTTAACGTAAAAGTTAGGCGCTTCCAAAAAGTTCTTTTTTCAACCATATGACATTTACAGTTGCTGAACAAAAACACCCTAATAATCGAGATACAAAGTGTTAAATAATTTTTTTAGTTTTTCGATTATCTTACACTTTCATCCATATGTATTAAAAACCAATATTTTTGTAATAAAATTTTGGGCTTGGAGGTTTTTGAAACTACTCGAAAATCAATCAATGCATAAACGGACATCCAGTACCTGATGATTGGAAAATTGCATTCATATCTTCAATACATAAAAACGGAAACAAGCTGGATTGCAACAATTACAAAGGAATTTCAGTAACCAGTACTCTAAGTAGATTGTACGGTAGGATTATTAGAGATCTAATAGAGAATGATTTTCATGAACAAGAAGAAGAGCAAAGTGGGTTTCGTGCAGGCAGATCTTGTAGTGATAATGTTTTTTGTCTTAAACAAGTAATTGAGAAAAGGAGCGCCAGAAATATAGAGACTCATGTTACCTTTGTGGACCTACAAAAAGCATATGATACCGTTCCAGTAGAAAAATTATGGACAGTGTTAGAGCAGACTAATATCAATCGTACATACATAAAAGCGATAAAAGAACTATACAAAGGGTCAAAATCTAAAATTAAAATTGGAAATCGACTTTCAAAAGAATTCCTGGTAACGAAAGGCTTAAGACAGGGATGTTGTATCTCTCCAACTCTTTTTAAAATATATATCGCAGTAGCTCTAAAAAACTGGAAACGCAAAGTACACGGCATGGGAATACAACTAACGACCGATTTACCATATACACACTACAGTTTACTGACGACCAAGTAATTGTAGCTAATGATAAAGAAGACATGGAGTATATGATGAGAAAGTTAACGGAAGAATACCAAAAGTGGGGATTAACAGTGAACGTGGACAAGACACAGTACTTATGTATTGGAAACGAATCAAGTGAGAACTAGAAAATGGACAAACAATATCTCCATGCAATGAGTATGTATACTTGGGTGTCACATTTGATAAGAAAGGAACAGACTGTAAAGAACTGGAAAAAAGAATAGTAAAAGCAAGAAAGGTTATTGGTTGTCTTAACAGTATTTTATGGAGCAGAGAGATAAAAAAGAATATAAAATTTAACATATATGAAACAATGGTGAAAAGCACGCTGTTGTATGGAATAGACTTGTCGCGTAACAGAAAAATACAAAGCAAAAATGGAAAGTGTCGAAATGGATGCAATAAGAAGATCGATGAGAATATCTAGAACAGATCATATAAGAAATGAGATCATAAAAGGAAGAATAGGAATCGAGGGAAGCATAACGGATGACATCACTAAAAGGCAACTGATATGGTACGGCCATGTACAACGGATGAGCGACGAAAGACTACCAAAGCAGGTCCTAGAATGGCAACCAATAGGGCGCAGAAAAAGAGGGCGTCCTAAACTGGAATGGCAGCAGTCAATCCAAAGATCAATGAGTAAAAAAAACCTGACGGAAGATGAATGTCAGGATCGAAGGAGGTGGAGAATAGGCGTCGGACAACGTAGAAAAACGTTCTAAACCGACATAGTAGTAGTAGGTTTTTGAAGCGAGGAATTTGATTTTGTGTATTAAAATAAATAATTTTATCATAATTTTTACACTTCGGTTTTCGAGATTTTTGCAAATCGTGACAAAACTTTTTTTAAATATATGTATTTTTTTATTATTTTTATTTTTAGGATTTTTCATAGTTTTTAAAATATTAAATCAATAAGAAAGTTTAGGTTAATTTACCTAAACCCATCGTTACTTAAGAAAATCAAAAATAAAACAATATCTTCAACACCCTGTATCTTAGTTATTATCAACATTCGGACAAAGGCAAGAGTGGCTTGTGTTTTACTCTTTATTAAAGTTCTGGGGCACCCTGTATATTAGTCAATTTTTGGTTAAATTAAAAAATATCCTGAAAAAAATCATAACTAAAATATTTTTGGTTGAAAGATAACAAGTGCCTAAAAATTTCCGAAAAAAATCATAATCTTGTGTTATTTGACATTTTATTCTGAATAAAAACAAAAAAACAATACGGCGTTTTTCGCCAAAGGCACTAAATCTACATACTCGTAAAATAAAAGAAGACAAAAGTATAATAAAACTATTTAAACTAAAATTATTTTAACCCATAAAAAGAAATTCAAAAAGATTTCTTTTATTCAACACCTTAATTTTACAGCATAGAAGCAGCAACTGTCAAAAATTGTAAATTGACAAAAATTAACCTTTTTTTATAATAAGTATTATTATAAAGCACAACTGTTTTTAATCTAATGATAATATAAACTATCACGTATAAAATTGTCAAATATGATTTACAGTTAAAATACAGGACGTTCCAAAGTAACAAAGATTTTGTTTGAAAGTCGTAGGCAATGACTGAGTAGAAATAAAATTTGGAACTTCCATTGTCTTATACTACTTGGTGTTCAGTCAGGTGTGACGGCCCGTCCCCCTTTTTAGTCCTAAGAGGCTTGTTTTCCTTAAGGAGCGGTTTTCAAACATATGAAAATCTCCTGTATAAATACGTTTCAAGAAATATCCTAAAACGCCTCTGATTTTTTATGTTTGCATTAGGAATTAAAAAAAAAACCTAGAATAGAATACTCGGTCGTTTCCAAGTTGTAAGGGAAAAAATAGTAAATTTTTCGAATTTTTAAATTTTCTAGGTATTCAGATTTTTTTTTAAATTTTCACTATTAGCGGAGATATGGGCCAGTTTTTTTAATTTTGGAATTCGGCAATTTTATGTCAAGCAAAACTTGCCCCTTACATTTTTTTCATACATCGAATAGTAGTTAATAAAGATGTTAAACCAACTTTTTTTTCATTTCTTTGCACAATCTCTGCAATGTTTCAACTTTTTTGCCGTTTAAGCAATATTATTACAAAAAAGCTCTCTTAATTTTACTAAGGAAACATCCTCTATTTTAACTGTAAATGAAACAACATTTTTGACAAATAAAAAACCCCAATTTATTTCCAAATTTAATTGTTAAACAACACATATGGTAAAATTTAACTTGTTTAAAAAGTTATAATATAACCCCATAAACTATTTTGATAAAATTTTAAACATTCTTTTAACTTTTGAAAAATGAAATAAGTTTTATTTAAAAACGTAAAACCTATCAACTATAAAAAAATTACCATGCAATATCCCTTTAATCCATATATTTTGTGCCATACACTTTCATTGGTACCTTGGGCAAACTAGCTCAAAAAAATTAATTTTGACAAAAAATATTTTAACTCACAAATGTTCCTTAAAAGAAGTGTGAAATGGCCGATTTTTTAATAATATTGCAAATTTAAAAGAGCTAAGCTTTTAAAATTTAAATCCAAAATCAACGTGGTATCAGTTTTCTTAAAAAATCGATAATTACAAGCTGAAACACACTATATGAATAATGTACCAAACATACAACAACATTCTAAAATTGTATAAAAATCCTTTGTTTCATTGCTATATTTATAATTAAAATATCAACGTTCAGAAAAGCAAAAAGAAAAGACTAAAGTCACTTTCCCCCATTTTTTTAAAAACTGTTTGCCCTTGTTTTAAATGAGTCTTAGAAGAATGAATGTATTACCGAATACCCTAGTAATTAAGAAAGAGAAAAAAAATAAAATCAGACAAAAGACTCGAAGAAAAACCCAAAAGAATAGAAAGAAGAGTGAATGACCGACATCGAGTCATTCTTGGTTGGGTTCCAGGCAGAGATTATAGAAAAACTTGATATTGGATTACACAACCAACCAAAATAAAAAAAGTGGGAGACCATGGATTTGATATTACCATTGAAAAAGCGGATAATTGGTTTAGACAGCTTAACCAAACTTGCTATACTTTGATTTTATCGCGGCCTTGTCAAAATGGCGAAGGCTGTACAAAAGCACGGTGGATAGAATAGACCGGTGTTCGGATCTTACAAATATATGTCGAATTTTCACGTCACTGGTGGTCCAGCTGATTTATGTAAACAAAAGTTAGATAAGATATGAAAAACTAATATTTTTGGAATTTTTTGAAAACTAAGGCAATTTTCCTACTATTTTTTAGTATATTCTTATAAAATAATTTTTTTAGATATACCAGTCGCTATTTTTTTTAGCCCGCTTGATTTCTTTTTACACAAAAAATAAAATTCGAAGAAAATAATGTGTTCGTTTCAGCTTCAAAAATAATCCGCTGACCTACATCTTTGTTTACTTCCCAAGTCCTCGGTTCACCTTTGATAGTAAGCGATCACATTCAATTTGACTTGTAGTTTAAGTTTTGTGTAATAAAAAATAAAGCGGGCTAAAAAAAAATAACGACAATACGTCTAGAAAATAACATTTTATAAGGATGTATCGAAAACTGTAGGAAAATTGCCTTAGTTTTCAAAATATTCAAAAGATATTAGTTGTTCCGTTGTTAATATCATATCTAACTTTTGTTTACAAAAATAAGCTGGACCACCAGTGACGTGAAAAATTCGACATATATATATATATATATATATATATATATATATATATATATATATAAGATCCGAACACCGGTCTATTCTATCCACCGTGGTACAAAAGGACACTTAAAATTATATGAGTTTTGTCTTCTAAATCAGTGTACTGACAAATAAATTAAGGTTTCAAATATCCACCACTAGTTTTTTCAAATTGGCTATAGGATAAGATTTTCATATCATTTTAGGGTGTTCCTATATTATTGCCAACCATTTATGTAATATGCTTCCAAAACCGATTCTTACGAAAAGAATTTCGTACATTTTTAAAATATTTTTGTGTCAAAATTACTTTTGTATGTTGCCAGCATGTAAGATTATTCCGGGAAGCATTTAATCATAATGGTACAGGTTTGGGCACCTCTCTAAAGTTGATGTATTTATAATATAATGTAAGCAGGTTGCTGGTTTGCGCATAACATTCAAGTCTGCAGGTAGGCACCGTTAACATTTTGACTTTAGATTCGGCATTTCAAGTGCGCATGTGTGTGTTTTGGCACGTATAAATACAGCTGATGTGTGGGTGGACGAATTATTTGTTGTTTTTTTTGCATTTTGCGGTGTTTTGCGTTTCTGTAAAAAATGGGAAATAATTCACGTAAAACGTGTGGTTTGTGGAAAAATGTCTGGCAGAAGTAAGCGAGTGCCACTCCATAGGTAACCACATAACCTTAAATTTTTGATATTTGTCAAATAATGTATGTTCCAAAACCACCAAAACTGACGCATGCGCAGTTACCGAAATCCTGTCTACCCAAAATCCTAGCTTCAAGCATCGCGTGTAAGAATGAATGGTTATGCCCCAAATAAGTTAGAGAATAAATACATATTCAAAAAATCGACAAGTGAAGCACTTATAGCTTGCTTTGGAAACAATGGCAAATTTAAATTCGCAGACGCGAATTTTCAAGTGCGCATGCATGTGTTTTGTTACGTAGGCACCCAGCTGATGTGTAGGTCGACGTCATATTTGTTGTTTATTTACATTCTGCGGTGTTTTGCGTTTGTCGTATAAAAATATGTTTTATTTTCTGTCAAAAATGGGAAATAATTCACGCAAAACAGTTGCGGGTTGTGGAAAAATGCCCGGGAGTGCCATTCCATAGGTAATTATTTGTATTTTTCTTTATGATTTGTTAATAAGGTTAAGCGTTGTTTATAGATGCCATTAAAGACTCATGCTGTAACAACGTTGTAAGCGCCAAGTACTGTTTTTTTTGGAAATAAAAAAAAAACGTTTTATTTTTAATTGCTTCGACATGTAAAGTGTTTATAAGTCTAATATGGATAACTTTAGGTTGAATAATATTAATTTAGGTATTATTGCCTTAGATGTATAAAGGATAGGGTTTTATGAACTTAGTTGCTATATTTTAATAAAACAACGTTGTATATCCCCGTCGGTTACAACGTAGTTTTGCGGAAATAGGACATTGTTTTACGTTTAAAAATAAAGCACAATGACAGTAAAAAAAACGTGTTTATTAACTTAGTTTAAAACCATATTTGGGTTTAGTAGGTACCTAAAAGCTGTAATTATACACTCTTAAGATTTTCATAAAAAATTACATATTTTAATGGAATATATATGGCACATACAACGTTGTTACACCGGAGTATGCAAGTCAACTAATTTTATTACCATTATAAAATACGAATAGAAGCCCCGTATACTCCTACCGCTTTATAGGTTGATTATTTCGACCACATACAACGTTGTTACATGGAAAACTCGAATGTGCCTATATTGGCGGTTACAACGTTGTTCCAGTATAGCAATCAATTGTCAAATATGTTAGTGACGTAACTACCAAAACTGACGCATGCGCAGTAAAAGAAGTCCAGGCTTCAAGCATCGCGTAGGCCCCATATTTATGCTCCAACATATTTGGTATGCATAAGGTTCGGTTCGGTCTGGTTATACTGCAACATTCCAACCTATTGCCTTACATTTACGGTTCAACCTTACTATACTTGATGTTGTATTAATGTGACACCGCGTCATCAAAACCTTGATGGTCGGGAAGGGAGTAGAGGGGTACATATAGTGGTACGCACTTTCTTTAATTTTTTTATTGATATTGATTCCCACTGCACTAATTAGTCATTAGCTTACTATTTTACTTGCTTTTTATTGATGTCTTCTTCTAAACGATTGCATTAGAAAGGAACATATATACTCTTATCTGGTTGTTACGAACATATTATTGATTTAGCCGGGCTTTGACGTTTTCTATTCGTTGTTGTTTTGACTGTTTATGTCACAAATTATGAGGGAGCTTTTTACAAAACAAATTACCGTTTTTGCAACTAAATCAATATTTGCGCACATTTTAATACAATTTTGGATCCTCTTTTATGTTTCGGATCTTTATTTATTAGGTAAGTACCTATTTGATCTCTCTTTTAAAAGGTCTTAGTGTTTTATCCTTCGAACATTAAACCCCGAGCAGCACACTGCATGTACAAAGTGAAACACTAATTTTTTTAAGGCTTCTTTACTTAGATTTTGCCGCAAAATTTGGTTTACCATAGCTATGACGCGGTGCCACTTTAATACAATATCAACTATAGACTAAAATTTTAAATAAACGATTCAATTACACAGGTGCCGAACTTTATACCATCTTCTTTAAATGCTTCCAGAAACGTCTCTATTTTACCAGATAGAAAGTTATTCAGGGTCCCTAGAATATTCTAGGGACAATACACAAAACAAATTTTCTAATCTTAAAAACAAAACACTTACCCTTTTATAAAAATATAACCATCTATATTTGATTTCTTCCTTATCTTAAATTCTTTTTATTAACTTCTTCGCTGAATATTGCGTCTCAAAGATTCCGTTTTCTTCTGGATTCTTTGCCTCAAAGAATGTTTGGTAGCTGAAGCCTTTTTCGGGTCCACCAATTTAGCGGCGACCTTTAATTTGGGCGATTGTTTGTTGCTTTCTGAGATCTTTGAGTTTAGGGGGGTTTTTGGACTATCACCTAAAAAAACAAAAATTATTGAGATTGTCAAAAAATTATTTTTAAGTCAGTGGATTTCTTGGCAAACGCCACAAACAATTTTAATACCGGTTGAAATTTTGCACCATTCTTGTCCATATACTAAGACACAAAAAAACGTCGGACGAGACGCGATCAGAGTTACTTTCACCCTCCACTCTAACTACGTCATTATTCTACAGGTATGTTTTAAAAAAATGTTTCCATTACGGAGGTCATAAATGAATGTTGTCATACATCATTTGGAAAGTCTTTAAAAAGTGCTAAAAATATTGTATGCATAACTTTTTTCTCATACAGGTTTGTATTTAGAAAAACGGACATATCACGGGTGGTTTTATTGTATAATATAATACATTGATGGAAAGCTGTTAAAAAATGCTGATGACGTCAATCAATAAAATCAACTATTTTCTTGGACAGGTTTCCCCTCCCCTGATGCCGTCGTATTGTATGTACGTATTAGAAAAATCGAATGATCTATCTATACTATGGATGACAATTCTGCAAAAATTGTTAGAACTTGTTGCATTGTTGAAGAGCTTTTTAACGATGGCCACGAAAACTTGTTTCATTTTTAATACGTTTGTTAGTATTTATTTGGCTTAAATTCCGCTTACTAACGCTGACGTCTTGAAGGTGGGTAAAAACGCAAATGGATTCTCTCTTTTCAGTCGATCTTTTGTTTTTTTTTGCGGATTAGACTTTTGTTTTCTTACTATAAACGTAGGACTAGAGATAATACCGTCTAATTAATTTTGCAAGGGTGTCACATGGACCAAGCAGTGATCTGAGGAGTACAATAAGGACGAAACAGTTGACTTTCAACACTTATTAGGTGTCCGTTATATCTTGTACCCCCGTGAGGATAAGCTTTCGAGATACCCACGGAAAAATACGAGAGAATGATTTTTAATTCACGGGTACTAAAATTTACCTTTGTTAAAAAAATTATTTTTAACAAAAATAAAGCTACCCTAACACCAAGAACTATGTCTTGTGGACAGCTGTACTTGCCTACTGGCAACAACTTTTTCATTTTTACTTAAAATAAGTTATATGGTCCAAAGCAATAATTATATTATACGACTATATAGCGGTTATCTCATAGCGCAAGCCGAGAAAGAAAGAAGGAGATATCAAATCTACTGCAAGCCCAATATAATGTTTTGCCATTGGTTGAATTTGAAACAACGATCGCGCGGGCTGCTTCACAGTTTTTGTCTACTTGCAGCGACCAATGAATTGCAAGAGATTAGTGGCAATATAGTAGAGACCCTGTATGTATGACATATTTTAAAGAAATTGAGACGTGACAAACCTATCAAAGTCAAATTTATTTAAGTCAAAATCAAAGGAGGGAAATATTGGTCCTCAATATTCAAGCCTTAATTAGAGAGAGACGCACCTTCCGTCCATGTTTATTCATACGCGTCGGAAAATGAAAATAAACGATTTTTGACAAACATTTTCAGGGGGTGACAGACAAACGTGTTTGATTATATGTTGCATGATGAGTGATGTCACTCACCGCTGAAAACATATTTTTTTTTGGTGAAACGCCAATGTATGAACTTGACAAAAAAATAACATAACCAAAAAAATGTGAGTACGAGTGACTTTGATGGGTTTGTCGCGTCTCTATTTCTTGAAAACATGGCATACACACAGGGTCTCTAAGATATAATTATGTGAAGTTGGCTTTTGCTTGATGCTCACCTGATTCTTTGGCATTATTTGACAACCTAGTAGAGGCCCTGGAACTGACAAATGTCTTATTCTTCGCTCCCTTGGGTCGCCCTCTCAAGTTCTCCTTAACCTCACTTTTGGGGTCGATCTTCTTGTGCATATTTTTCACAATACTTTGAACTACTTCCTTCTTTATAGCTGATATGGAGCTCGTAGCTGCGCTTGTAGATATTTTGCTGGCTTCGCGGATTCTTAGTGAAGCGTTTCTTTCAGACTGTCGTTTAAAGTTGCTGATTTTCTTTGTGCCGACTACTTTTTTGTCGAATTTTTTAGGTTGTTTTACAATCTTGATTGCCGGTTTCTCCGCAGAGGGCTTTTCAACTGATTTTTCCACAGATTTTTCTTTTTCTGGGGTTTTCTTCTCTACATGCTGCCTTCTGGTTTTCGCCATAACTGTATCTAAAAAAGTGACAAGTGATAACCACAAAGTAACATTATAAGTTGAGAGGAAGTTTAAAATTTTTTAACTTTTCTTATAAATGGTTTATAAAGGCTTTGTACCTTTATAACGCAGTCATTAAATTTGTATGAACAATTATTCGATATAATTTTTTTTGTCCTCCCTGGTGTTTTATTATAGATTATTAATAATATCCTAAAAATATTTTAAAAACGTTCTTTAAGTAAGTACATATTTGGATTATGTATTACCGCTCTGTATAGTTAGGTCCGGAGACATTCAGTATACATAACTTATCTTACCCAAAACATGTTGGATCTTCTTCTTGGCAATCTGTTTTCGAAGCGAATGTTTCTTCTTAAATTCGACTTTCTTGACATTTTTGATGACACTGACAGCCATTTGACGCGTGTTGATATGGTTGTTATTGTGCTCCTGCAATTCTTGCAGTTTTTTGGTTCTTTCCGCTTCTTCGGCGAGTTTTTTCAATTTTTCTTCAGCCACGGTGCACGGCGCAGGTTTGCGAGGCTGTGATTCTTCTGAAAGTGTTTTGTTAAATAATGAGATCAAATGCACCATAACATTTTTATTTGGGTGTTAAAAAATCAACTCTTTTACAATTGGAATACTAAATCTTCCTCGTATAATAAACTAGTTTAAATGTGCGGGATCAATGCAAATCCTTAACTTAATGTTTAACTACTACAATGTTTAAAACTGATTCAACTGATTCAAAAATCTTCCTTGTTCCCAGGTCTTTTGACTTGACTTGGAAGGACAAAGGAAACAAAAACGCCAAAATAAATACAAAAACTTACTATTTGGCGTTAAATCACTCTTATTCTCCAGACTGGTTGCCAATCTAATGCTCTTCCTCGAGCTGATACTAGCTTCTTCAATCTCCATTTTACGTCCACCTGTCGCCTTTTTATCGCCGTCTGGATTCTGCTTTGTTTCCTTGTTATGTTTGTTAGTATTTCTCAAGGCTGTCTCCGGTTTTTCGGGTTCCACAGATTCAATTTTTTCTTGATTTATTGTCAGTCTGACGCTCTTTCTTGCGCTGTGAGGGGGCTCGTCGTGGTCAGCCTTACGTTTTGGCGCTCTTCTCTCGCGCAATGCTGCCTTGATCTCCTTGTGTGCGTCTTCGTGCGAATCGTCATCCACGTGACTTTCCTCGATATTGCTTGAAGATATCTATAATAATATATTTAATTAGCTCTAAATTCATTGTGAATTTAATTTTGTTTTCCCGGGGTGGCTAAAGCAGGACAGACAAATATTTGATGGAAAAACATTAAATGTATACAACATAATCAAAAGAAGAAAACTTTCCGTCAACATTTTTTAAAATTTAGAACACAATAAAAACCAAAATTATCTAGCCTCATTTATTATGTAATAACAGGAAAATAAAGATTTAATTTTGAATTTGTGTTTGCTTTGACAGTAGTCACTGAAGCAAATATTGGCCCTCTCAGTTGATTTTCATTAGGAAAAATAAGAAAATTAACAAAGTTAGAAAAAAAATGAACATTTTCATAAGTTATGAAGGTGTTACGGTCCTGGGCTAAGAAAGATACAGGGTAAGCAAGTAACCTCTATGATAAAAATAAAAATACATGGTAAAACAAAAAATCACTCCCAGCACTTACCTCATTAATTTGTATACTATCATCCTCCCTCCTAGTAATCTTGTGGGCAATACTGGTACTACTGTGGCTACATTCCGCCTTTTCAGGTTCTCTGGGGTCGAAAGCTGTACTTTCTCTTCCTTTGGGTAAGAAATTCGGTTCTTTTAGAGGAGTGTTGGTTAAGTAGTTGTGTAGGTGATCGGTTGAAGATACCGGTAGGTGCGGCTGTAACAAAAAACAGTTATACAGTGAAAGTGAAAAGGTCTTGGACACCCGGTAAATGATGCATATGTGTATCCTAGGTATATATAAGTTTAGACTTTTTTTATTGAATAATTAGCAATATGTAGCATAAATTATTAAAGATTATCATGGATTATCACCTCAATTATTATAAGGACATTGTGATGTGTCTCGATAAAGACCACTTATATAACAAGGAGAATTCACCATGTCTCTTAGAACTTTGTTTTGGAATAATGTCATCATCGGCTTTTTTACTACAGCCTTAAAGCTGAATATAGTAAGCTCAGTCCGGTCTGATCACTGTCATTGGAGCGATCTAAGTTTTTGACAAGTGGAACTACAACCGACTATCGGTTTATGAATACAAATTCACCTAAGGTAGTGGAAACGTTTGTCTTGGGCGAGGCTTGGTCATACTACAATACAAGGCCATGGATTGGAAGTCACGATAAGCGGATGGTCCCGTGTTAAAAGCGTAGATGGCGCTAGCACGATAAAGAACCTTAGGGTCACTGCATCCTGAAAGCCTGACGAACGTTAGCTTTCGTGATGGAGTGACCCTAAAAGAACCTAGGATCACTGACTCACGAAAGACTTCCACGATGCAGTAACCCTAAAAGAACCCTAGGCCTAGTGTTTAAGCAAATGTGAAAAACGAGGAATAAGTCCTCTAAAATCGACTGAACTAAACTTACCCTTTGTTCGATTTGACTTGCAGTGCCCTTATTCGCCTCGGCAGCAGCCTTTGCACCTTGGGGTAGATTAGGTTCGCTGATTTCCTCGTCACGTGCTACGTCATTGTAGATCTGACCAGAGGCGGGGGTCAGATTGTCAGGAAGCTCGGTGACCGGGTTGCACTGCCTGGCGGCTTGGTTTTGTTCTTCTGACGTTTGCACCCCTTGTGAACTGCTTGTTGGTGGCGACTCTTCTGGATTGTATCTGAGAGTAATTTAAAAATACGATAAAAGAAAAAACAAATATATCTTGCAATACTTTACACCAAAGGCCTTGGATACAATTGATTAATGTGTTTCTGCAGAGGTGGGCAAGCCATATTGCCCTTTCTTTCTGGCATAATCCAGTTTTAACATGTTTTTAGGAGCTAGATAGATAAATATAACTTTCTTTGTCTGTGTTATTTCCCTGAAAATTTTTTTTCTGGCATAATCCAGTTTTAACATGTTTTTAGGAGCTAGATAGATAAATATAACTTTCTTTGTCTGTGTTATTTCCCTGAAAATTTTTTTGATTGATAAATAGGTTGCCTGGTAACTCTAGGATCGAAGCGGGGTGAGAGGTGACAGCGCGTTAGAGCGCTTTGTTTACATGTGATTTTAAATATTTCTACTCTTCCATGGTTTATTTTTTACATTTGTGGTGTTTTTCGGACTATATTTATTTAAAAACTGTAAATACTTGTTCTAGTTTATACTTATACTTTCTACTTTTAGTTATTTTAACGGACTTCTAAGCTAAAATATTCCCAAGACATTTTGCCTTTGGGATATTTGATATAAGGTTATTATTACTTACTCTTCATTCATCAATTATTTTTTTTAATTAATAAAAAAACTGCATTCTTGCCACGCACAACAAGGTACCTTTAAGAAGCACTCAATTCTCACCAGAATGTTATTTATTTCATCAAAATCGGTTTAGTAGTAATGAATTTATAAGGAAATACATGCAGACATGATTGGCAAGGCAATCATATACAGTGAAACCTCTCCTTGCCGACACCTCTAATAAGCGGACACTCCCTTTAAGCGGACAAATTTGTTGGAACCAAGCTTTTCCCTATTTCATTACCTGTAACATTCACTGCTTTAACCGGACGCAGACAATTTTTTTTGGTTAAAAAATTCTGAAACCTCCCTTAAGCGGACGCGAACCTCTGACAATGGGACGGAGCGCTGCACCTCATAAGCATAAATATTATGTAGTATGTTGGCAATAACGCACTATGCAGTCAGGGAATTACCTCTTTCCGTTTTAATGCGGAGACTAAATACTTCTCTCGTATTTAAAAATATTTTATTCGGCGGGACTGTATGTTTGATTTTTATTGTTCAGTTGGGTAGTAATAGATGTAGAAGAATGAACTAGCGCCTAGTAAAAAACTTCTTAGTTTACATGAAGAAATGGAAGTTGTTAACGTTTCGGGAAAGAAACATCTATCAGCACGAAAGATCGCTGAAAAATTTAATATCATATCCGCCATCTTGGATTTTAAAATGGCGGACAAAAAAATATATTTAGTCAAAACTCTCTACTAAGTGCAGTTTGTCCCATTATAATCGATGAAAAAGTTCTAAAGTTATAATGAAAAAAAAATTGTCCGGTTTTTTTTTACCCATCTAGTATATAAAATGTACTAAATAAAGTTCTAGCATTTTTTATTATGGTTTATGCAAATTTAATTAATTTATTTTATGAATATTGTTATTAGAAAAATAACAAAACATATTTATGTTTGAATCAATAAAGGAACACAAGAAACTTCAAGATTTCCTAGTATATTAAATGCTTTTTATTTAAATGGGCACTCCGGGTGACGTCATTTCCCGCGTTTTAACAAATGGCTCTGATTGGTCAGAAAGTTACCAGCTAACCTATCCTTTATAGACCTTGGTGCGTTGTATATTCTTATATATATATAAGTTTTTTTTTAATTGTTAAAAATCCCCTTTCTACTGCCATCCAAGGTTCCACCAGTATAAGACACAAAAGTGCTCATAACGGAAACGTTTTACAGATACTTTTTTTTACAAAAAACACTGAATTCATATAGAGAAAGCTAAAAAAATTAAAACACAATAGTCAACAAAGACGTAAGTAAGCGCGATGACGTGGGTACAGTGTTTAGGCATCCTGTGTAGGGAACACAGACCTTGGGTATCTTGGAACCTAACAATAATTGGTTTCCAAACTGAAAAAAGCAGATGGAGCCTTAAAGAATATATCAGAAAACTAAGTTAGATGTTTATTTTTCATTAAACATTTTTCCTAACTCAACTAACTTACCTGGTCATAATTTTCAACCCACTTTCTGGTAAATTCTTCTTGCGAATTCTGAGGACTTGTGCTTTGGGCGGTCCGGGAGGATCCAACATTAAGGTCACTACAGAGGTATTGTCTGCACGCATTTTTGTTGCCTGCCACCTTAGAAAAAATATAGAAATAATGATTTTAATATTTTGCTTATTTAAAAAAATGTTCAAGTTATTTGTTCTTATCTTAAGAAAAAAATTGTTACAAATATCAATGTTTTGATGAATTCAGTGGCATATCAGCCGATTATGCGTTATCATCAACTCAATCTATAGATGATGATGAGTGGCTTTCCACTGCGACCACCACCATATTGTGGCTCCCTTTTGAGTGGTTCCTCACCACTGTATGAAAAAAGGCTAGATTTCTGAATCGAAAGTGTTCTGACGTAAACGTGCAATAGCCGGACATTCGCACAGTACATGTCTGACTGTTTCATCATCCTCCAGACAGTCTGCATTCGGTCACTTCTGTTAGCCCCCTTCTGTGCATGGGGACTCTTAGTCGGCAGTGACCCGTAAAAAATCTAGTCACTATACGGATCTCCTGTCTGGTAAGTCAAGGTCCTTTACTGAACTCTTTAGTAGTTAGTCTTTTGAGTCAGTTCTGGTAGATTTATCCAGTATTGTTGGAAACTGTTTTTCATCCATTTCAATATGGTTGATTTAGCAACATTATATGATGATGACTGGTTCGGCGTCGAAAAACAATCTATGGATACACTATATGATAATTAAACGACTGGGTTAAAAAGCAACACTGAAGAGAACCTATAAAAACATGTTTTTTTGTGTTCTTTACAAATATCTCCAATTTTAGGACGTCGTTAAGTGACACATCATTCAAATATAAATAAATTTTCTACAATAATGTTTCTTCATAATTTTCTCTAAAATGCTCAGTGTTTTTTTGTATATTATGTGGAAATACATAGGAAATGGTAGTATTGCAAACAATTTAGGGTTCGCATCTCAGCAAGGGCACTACTAAGACAACGCGATAATATATCATTTTACAGGTAATTCGTCAATCAATATTTTATGTTTTTATACATTTTCTCAAAATTAAAGTAAATTATAAGTAAAAGGCAACTAAAGAAAAAAATTACTTATTTAAAAATGCTCCAGCTTCTTCAAGCTATAGCTCTAACACAGTTCATCGTACGAAAAAAAAAACGTTTACATATAACCAAACTAGTAGAGAATGCTGTTTTACATAAGTTTTGTTATAACTTCTTAAAACGTCAGTTAAATTTTTACAAAGAAAAAAAATTCATGACCTTTGGCCGTCTATATCTTAAGACGCATAAGAATGAAACCCTTTGGTTCATTATTAGAACATCAAAACAAAGGAGTTCTCTGCAAAAATTCAGCTTGTTAGCTCGCATCTTGCAGATGTGGCCTTTTTTTACCTAATCTCCCTGTGCCTCTTCCCAAACTAATTATAACTTACCTCTCTAAGGCTCTTTCAACAAGTAATTTGCTTGGGTTCAGCCAGGTCATTGTAGATGAGTCTCTTAAGGCCTCAGTCTCATTACGCAGTTCTGCTTGTTGAACCACATGCACAGCCATAGAGGGACTGATCATATTGAACAGACCGTCAGTACCTAAATAATGACAGAAAGAAACTTTAGTAGGCTTAGGCCAATTTTTTTTTAAACTGTGCAGTGTCCTGGATTGGATGATTTTGGGGGTTTCCGATATAGAAAAACTTGTTAAATTATTAACAAATAGCTTTCATAAAAATTATCAATGAAATTTTAAATAATAAAAAATTTATTGCCCTGTCCTAATATGCAGATTTTTGAAAAACCCATTAGCCTACAAACGGCTTACTATAAGATGCAATTGTCACCATTAACTTTTTAAAAATCAAGTCTATATTCCCTAGAAATACCCAAAAAAACCCCACACTTTTCAAAAGGTATCAAACTGTTAATTTAAGGATTTCCACACAGTAGTTATTATTTAACAGCTGAAACTTACCAAAAATAAGACACCTATGCCCCTTGGTATCAATAGAATAGACTGCACAATCCGGTATAGGGGATACCACGAACTGATTCAACCTGGAGTTGTAAGACCAAAAGTCGCCAAGACTTCTGGCCACGGCGAGGAAAGGAATCTCGTCTATGGGCGTGGATCGTCTTACTGGCCCTTGGTGACCTATTTTGGGCCGATTCCATACTACTCTTGGAACACCTAAAGAAGCCAACCCAAACAAAATCCATTACCTAACTGGTTCTCAGATGTCAGTTTTTATATAATACTTTCATTAAAAAAAAATGTCAAATATAAATCTCTTACAAGGAATTAGCAATTTGGTACCTCTAAGGAGATTCCATTACATTTTTTTAAACTGACAACCAAAAAAGTAACATTAGGTATAGCTTGTGAGCAGCGGTCGATACAACATGGTAGTGCCATAATTTTGAGTCAGTAAGTAAGTAAATGTTTACCCACAAGTCATTAAAAAACATACCTACTACTTTTTTTTTTATTTTAATTTTTTTTATATAAAACAAGGTATAATTAATGTACAGCAATTGATTAAATTAACAATAAAATCAAAGAAATAAGTAAAATTGTAAAACAAAAAAAAACTAAAAAGGAAACATCAACAATAAAACATTTCCTCTAATCCAGTATCGTTTGGGATTGTTCCAAGAATGGAAGCTGCGTTGCCGCGTTGAATCGGAAGACCTATTTGTCGCTTAATGAAGCAATTTGCATACCTACTACTACTATGTTTGGAGTTTCTAACGAGGGGTGGCTCAGTATTTCCTTTTGGTGTACAGGTTAGGGGAAATACCAGGAAATACTTGGGAAGTACTGGGAAATATACTAGGAAATACCGAGAAGTGCTTGGAAATACTAGGAAATACCATTGAAATTTGAGGAAATACTGGGAAATACCTCAGGAAATACCGTAGGTATTTCTTTTTGGTGTACAAACATCGGCGATGAAGCCACCCCTCGCTTTCTAATTCTATTTTTTTAAAACTAACCCATACCCACCGAAATTACGTCATGAAAAAAATCTGCTGAAATAATTCAAATGTATTGTAAAGGGCGTAAATTAAAACAATAGTGCTACGTTTTAACTGATCCTCTACAATCGCTTTTAAGCTTTTAGAATTTTAATTTTTACATGTTTATTGTTCAAACAATATTTACTGTTTTTTTAACTTTTTTTTTAGATGAACCTTTATATTATAACTTGCCTGATTTTGAAACCACCTTGCCCCCATGTCCGTTGATTCTTCTCATTTCATCTGGCGACTCCGGTTTGTGGTCCTTGGTCAACTGTTTAGCTTTCCACTCTATAGAACCTGGCTCTTGATAACCTATTAGAAAATTTTATCTAAAGTTTCAAAAACCTAACCTAACGAAACCTAATCAAATCTAACCGAACCGAACCAAAGCAAACTGAACCAATAATTTAAAAAAAAAACTTTCCTGAGTTACTACCGATGATGATTCAAACCGAACCTAACTAAACCGAACCAAACCTAATCTAACCAAACTAAACTACAACACTGCTAATTAGGTTTAGTTGGGTATTCGATTCGGTTTCGGTCCGGTTCGATTCGGATTCACACCCTCTAGGATCCCGGGAAAGAAGTCAGGAAAGTTTTTTTTTCAAAAATAATTGTTGGTTCAGTTTGCTTTGGTTCAGATTCAAATCCTCTAGAATCCCGGGTAGTAAGTCAGGAAAGTTTTTTTTGAAGAAAATTATTGGTTCAGTTTGCTTTGGTTTGGTTCGGTTATATTTGATTAGCTTTAGTTAGGTTAGGTTTTTGAAACTTTCTATTTTCATGTGGTTAGAAATCAAGTGAAAATCGCCCTGTAATACATGAGATAAATAATATTGGTAGATCTGCGCATGCGGAAGTCAGGGAGCCAAAGTGCACTTGGTAGGGCTAGCCACTTGTTTTTTTTTTAAACTTAATGCGATGGAAGGGCCTGTTTGTTGGAGACAAGTTTCTCAAAACTGGATTTAATGTTTAATTGTTGTATGTGCATATTCAGGATTTAGTTTGTTTCTTAAGTCGGTTTTTGTAAGAGCATACTTTGAAAACCCTGCTTCACAACATAAAGTTGTAGCAAAAGGCAATAATTTTTTAACAGCAAAATTAGCTAATTGTGGTATTAACTTCTAAGCTGGGCCCAAAACTCCAACAAAAGAGCCGAATCAAAAGTAGTTTTAAGGTTGTCATTGGCTGCAACATCAAGCTGTTCAGTTTGTTTTACAGTTCGAGTTTGATAAGCTTTTTCGACGAGAACAGATTGCGAACCCAATCAATCTTCTTCTTGCCTTGGAAAATATTCTTTGATTGAAACTTACAAGTTCCAAAGATGATCGGTTATCTCAGAAGTGATTTTTGCTCAAAACAGTGTAGGAAAGTTGGATTCAAAACAGTGTAGGAAAGTTCTCCTCTATTTAGGCAAGATTTCCAAAACTGTATTTTATTTAACATAGTCATGTAGTGAGATAACTGTGACAGAAGTTTCCTGAAGTGATGTTTAATTCATTATAGCTTGAGAAGATATTGGCAAGATATGCCAAACATTGTAACCACTTGATAACAGTTATTGTTGATGATAATTAAAATAAAGAGTCATTAAGAAATACCATCACCTGATTGCGCAGAATAAGCAGGTGACTGTCCTAATTCCCAAACTTACTTTACTCTGCTAAGAATATTTATTTTATTTACAACATGACACTATTGGCTATTTCATTTTCCGGTGAGACCACAAATATTTTTAGCTCACACTACTACTATAAGTAGTGTGAGCTATGGTGATCCTAATTTTTTCGAGAAAAAAAAAGTTGCTCCGATTTCAAAATTTTTTATATATCTTTGCGTTTCAGATGATTTTGAAACTTTTTTGTTTTGCTGTCTGTCTGTCTGTCTGTATGTCTGTCTGTATGTCTGTCTGTAACGACCAACCCGCATAACTCAAAAACCGCTTGTCCGATTTTAATGAAATTTGGTACCTAAGTTGGGTTTTGGGTCGTGATGGTCCCATTTAAAAATGAACAAAATCCACCGAACGCAAGCCAAATAAAAGGGTGGGGGTAGATTCCAAAAATTAGAGTTTATGTGAAAATATGGCGTGTGTGATATCAAACGAAAGGTAATTAAGTCTGGAGTTAAAAAAAATTAATTTTAGTTTATTTTTAAAAAAAGGGTGGGGGTAGATGTCAAAAATTAGAGTTTAAGTGAAAATATGGCGTGTGTGATATCAAACGAAAGGTAATTGAGTCTGAAGTTAAACAAAATACATTTTAGTTTTTTTTAAAAACGTGGGGGGTAGATTAAAAAAATTTGAGTTTAAGTCAAAACATGGCTTGTGTGGTATCAAACGAAAGGTAATTGAGTCTGGAGTTGAATAAAATATATTTCAGTTTTTGATTATATTAGCTCACACTATAACTATAGTACCAAGTGTGAGCTTAGGTGCGCATAGATTGGCAGAGTATTTTATTTTATTAACGTCTTGCGCAACCCCAATTCCCGTTTCGCGGAACCCAGTTTGAGAATTGCTGGTTTAAGAGATGGGTAAGTTTAGTTTTCCTACACTTGTCCTCACATAATTACATAAACAAATTGCATGAAAAAGGTGTCCTAGTGGACACTACTACAATTTGTTGATGTAATTATATTTGGACAAGTTAGGAAAATTAAAATTTATTACTTTAAGGTAAGTAGATTAATTTTATAATTTTATTGAATAGCTAAGCAGTGCAGGCTTTTAACCTCTCAAATGAAAAAAGCATTTAATTGGGAATAGTAAAATAATTTACTCCCAGTAAAAAAAAGACAGTAGCAGACTGTGCTTACCAAGGACAATTCCTGAATCCCCAACATGTCCAATGTAGATTTTACCCCTTCTTATAAAGGCTATTGAAGCTGTTGTTCCAGCAGTGCTGGGTAGACCTGATGTGGTTTTCGGCCATTTTTCTGTAAAACAAAACATTAGCTAGTGTATGCTAATTTAACATTATTATTTATAAACGTGAAATTTCGTACCCGTGAATTTAAAAATCAAACAAGTTTCATGGCTAATCGGGCAAAAAGAAGTTTTTTGTTTCCCTTATATTTTTCCGTGGGTAGCTTGAAAGCTTAACCTCACGGGGGTCCAAGATCTAATGGACACCTAATAAGTGTTGACAGTTAACCGTTTCGTCCTTATGGGACTCCTCAGAACACTGCTGGTCAAGTGACAAATCTTGCGAAGTTAATCAGACGGTTTTGTCTCTAATTAAGGAGTCCCATAAGGACGAAACGGTTAACTGTCAACACTGATTAGGTGTCCATTAGATCTTGGACCCCCGTGAGGTTAAGCTTTCAAGCTACCCACGGAAAAATATAAGGGAAACAAAAAACTCCTTTTTGCCCGATTAGCCATGAAACTTGTTTGATTTTTAAATTCACGGGTACGAAATTTCAACAACAATGACCATCATAATAAAAAAGTAATTGTCAAAAATAGATTTTTTGAGGTACAAGGTATCGCAAATTCGATATTTTTGGAGGCTTTTAGGTATTTCTAGGGCAGATGGAAAAAAATCTGTCCCCCACTTACAAGCATTGATTTTAAGAGATGATCAGGTAAAGGTGAAAATTGAAAGTTTTTTTAAATGTTAATTTTGGGATGGGACCTCAAACTTTTTTTTTTGTGGTGTAAATTGCTTTTTTACAGTTTGTTTTATAAATATTCCAATCACTCAGTTTTTGAGATATTGCAAAAAGTTATCATTTTTCTTATGGAATATAACCCTCCTTTTATTCGATTTTTGAAATTGGTGTGAAATTTCCTTTGCAATGATGTTCACACTCAATATTTAATTCTTTTTATTGCTTTTTATTTTTATATTTTGTTTAATTGCTATAAAATTTGTTATCAGTTTTTTTATTTTATCATTTAATAATACTTTAAACCCAGTACATAAATAAAATATAACATAAAAACAATCAATATAAAAAATACAAACAATATTTAAAGAAAGGGGTGCTTATTTCATTAAGAATTAATAGCCTTATGCTCAGCTATGTAATAACTCAAAAAACTAAAAGTGGCAAATAAAATTCAATTTGAAAATCTATAAAAAGAATCAATTTACATCAAACTAAAATTTACATAAATAAAAGCTATAGAGCTTTTTCCAAAATGAAGTTTAAAAATAGCCTTGCCTCGATATTAAAATGTGGTTTCAAGTTTTCTTTATTGCTATTTGATTTACATAAGAAAAAGTTTCAATGTAGAGTGCTACAAAGTATTAAAATCGCACTGAACATACTAAAACTAAAGATATACAATAAAAATATTATTATTTGTTGATAATACAGTGAATATTGGTTATAACAACATTGAACGGACCGCTTAATCTCGGTCGTGATAACCAAGCGTCGTTATAGAGAAAAAAGGTAACAAAATGGGTTATAATATATAGAACTCGGTAGTATACTGTGGTCGGGACCTTAATATGTCATCGCTATAATCGATATTTCGTAATATCCGATATCGTTATAAGCGATATTCACTGTATAAATTTATTCTAAAACCTAAGGGAATTAAATAAAAACCATAGGTACAGTAATCTACATCAACATAGCTGGAGCCAACCCCCTCTTGAATTAAAAAATTATTTAACAGAATAGTGGCTTTTTGAGACTAAATATTTCCTTAGTTCTGTCTTAAATTTCTTAAAACCATCAGTATTTTTAACTGCGTTTGGCAGACAATTGTAAGCACTAGGGACTTTTAGTGAAGAGTGCTAGATAATACGAGAGAATTATTATATTTGAACTGGATCTTGTGTAGTGGTTATCAGAGCTACTGACTGAAGGAAATTTGCACATATTTCTTCTTACAAAGTTTGCAGCTTCATAAATTAAAATGTCAGGTGCTGTCAAAATATTGTTTTCTTTAAACACTAGTCTGCATGGTTGTAAGGGATTTATTAGAAAAATGGTCCTCAAAATTCTCTTTGTAAAATTAATATTCTTTCAAAGAGTTTACTTTGTCCCCAGAAAAGTACTTGACATTTTATATGACTGTAAGTGAATAATAGATATGTATTTATGTCTGACGAAGAATATTTTTAAGATTGATAATGCTGGTTTTACATTAAACTTCTCTTAAAGATCAAGCCTCGCAAGTATAGGTCAGTTATTTTTATCTTCTCCAGAAACACCTTAAACCCCCTAAAAATATTGAATTTTCAACACCCTGCACCTAAAGTTTTTTTACTTTTAGTGAAACTATTGAAAACCCTTTATTTTATTGTGCTTTCTAATAGTATGTTTCTTTCTGATTCCAAAACTGCTCACTTTGCTATCCTTATAATAATAAATAAGGGTAAACTGTTTAATGCACACCTTATAGGATTATCCCTAAATAATGACTTGACATAAGTTCAAGTTCAAAAGCAACTTTATTTATGTAAATATTTTACAAAAATGGTGTCATGGTTGTCATAAAATCTGATATAAAAACTTATAAAAGAAATTCACAAAAAAATCTTACAAAAACCATTTCCATATTTTAGTCTGCATTTATATATGAAATAGTAGCTGTCCCATCATAAGAGATTTTCCAGATTTGCCACAATAAATTCCACATAACTGTAGGGTTCTAATTTTATCATTAACTGTTTAAGAGTTCTTTTAAAGTTGTTTGCAACTGAGAGGTTTTGCACTTGTTTTGGCAATTATAACATTATATACATTTGAAAACAACAACAGAGCTAGTCTGTGTCTTGGAACATTATAGTTCTTTGTTCTACATAAAGACCATACAATGTAAGAATGGTCAACTCTTTAAATCTGTTTCTGCAAGTTTCAAGATATTGAAGCAAAAGTATTTGTTTTATTGCTTGCTTTTGGATAATAAAAGCTTTTTAAGTTTCAGAGCTGCCTCCCCAGAAAGGTAGCTGAAAATATAGGGTTGATTGAAAATTTGAAAAGTACAGTATTCACAGTGTTACATATGGTTTTAATATCCTTAAGGAGAAGGAGACTGAAAAAAACTCCCAAAAATTTTGAATTCTTGTTAATGTTACAGTGTTTTCCTTTATTTTGATTTCTGTTGGCATATATGAGTTTGATTTCTTTATTTTGAAATAGATGTAGTTATGTAGTTGGCTTTATTCTTGTTCAGAATCATACAGTTCCTAGCGAACCATTGTTCAGAGGTTTCTAACAGATCTCCAGTAATTATAATCAAATTCTCAATATCTTCATCTGTGAAAACAACTGTGTTTTTATCATCTGCAAAAGATTTTGGCTCAATGTTTTCATTTGCAACCTCTACAGGGTAATCATTCACAAACATCAGGAACAGCAACAGTCCAACAATGCTGTGCTGCTGGATTCCTATGTGGACCTCCAGCAAATCTGAGGAGTACCTTTTGCCTGCACTGTTTACTACTATCATTTGTTGGCTATTTGTTAAATATGAAGTTATCCATAAAAGGGTGATGTCGCTAATTCTGTATCTTTCATATTTCAATTTTACAAACTCCTCAGTCATCATCTGTAGTGTCGTGGCAGCAACATTTGCTTCACACACTGGCAGTCTGGGTTCAATTCCTGGCTAGGTACTTGGTTGTTTGTGATTGTTTAAACTGCTTTAGCCTTGATCTAACTGTGCAAAATTGGGTGATCAATCCTGATTGGATGGAAAGTCCCAGTATAAACAAAAAAAACTCCTCAATCACTACTACTACTACCTAATAAGAATTATTTTGTCAGCTGAGAGCAGAACTATCCTAAATGATATTTTTTCCTTTAAATATAGGATAGTTGTTTTGCTCTCACCAGACAATTTAAGGAAAATTAAACAGTATTTAACTTTTGTTTAGTCTGTGGCCATATTTGGCAGAATCTAACATCTACTGACTGTAATGCCTAAAAATCTTACTACTACTGTCAGGCCAGAATAAAATGAGGCACAAAAGAGATGGCTTCAATCAGCTCCATCTTTCTCTATCCAGTGGTATGCCATAATATTTTAATTCATCATTCTTAGGTATTAATTTTATATTTTACTCATCCTATTTTTTCTAAACTTTTATACTTATTATATTATATAGGTAGTTACCTACTTACCTATTTCATTAGGTAGGTGTGTATGATTCTAGAAACCTAATAAAATACCAATTGACTTTTTACAAATTGCAAAAATCTAAAACCATTTGTTATATCTTTAAACTTGGAACTCCACAGTTTTATTAAAAAATTAAAAAAGAGTAAATGATATGCCACTGTTTCTTTTTATAGGTGTAGAATGTGTAAGATAACAAAAGAATCCCAATAAAAGGGAATTATGAAAAGGCTTTCGGCCCACCAGTAACAATAGAAACCCAATAAAAGTGTGTGAATAATGAACTTTCTGGTGTAGATTTTGTTGTACCAGACAAGTACTGTCTTTTCCTGTAATATTAACATTTTGTTAATGGTAATATTGCTCAAAATGTAGACCACCCAGTAAGACCAAAGTGCTGTAAGCAGAGGGAGATAGATTGAGTTGAGCCATCTCTTTTGCTCCTCTTTTTATTGTGGTTGGACAGTACCTAATTTAAAAATATTTATCAAAAAACCACCTCGTCAAGTTTTAATTTACAGAAATATCAAGTACTTTTTATTTTTATTTTAATTTAATTTTTTGTGTATTCTTGTGTTTTGTATTTTTTCTTATTATTTATTTAACATTGTTTAAATCTACATTATAGAATGCATCTAAGTATAATAACTTATTTTTATGCATATAATTTTAATTTTTAAACTTCTTTATAAGCTTCTGCTTTTATTAATTTGTTTTGTCTATCTTTATTTTGATTTTTTCTATTTAATCTAGGCATAGTTTGATTTTACATATTTTATTTTATATATAAACAATTGTTTTAAATATTTTATTGTTTTAAACATTTTGTAAATAATTTATATTTTTTGTTTATTTTATTTGTTTGTTTATATGATTGCTTTTGTACTATTTTAATTATTTGTTTCTTGCAACTTTAACATTATTATTTGAACAAAAATTATTAGTTAATTAGGTCAGTCTTAGATTATGAAGTTTGCTTTGTCAATAAGGTGTAATTTTTCTTTGATAATAAAGCATGTTACTACTACTACTACTACTACTACTACTACTAGTAATCTCTAGTGATACCTATTGCTTTTTATTACAATTATGATGATTGTCTAGACCGAGGGGTGAACAGCTAACCCAAAATGTGTACACCGATTGTGAGAGCTGTTCACCCCTTGGTCCAGACTGAAGTGGTCAACAGTGAAATATATTACTTAGGTATGCCAAACATTTATGTCTTGCTTCTCATGTGCTCTATACTAGGGGTGTGAAACTAGCAGCCAGTTGCCCGCAGCCAAAGTGTGAAGTTAGCAGCCAGTTTCCCGCAGCCAAATTGTGAAGTTAGCAGCCAGTTTCCCGCAGCCAAATTATAAAATTGGCAGCTATACTATAATGCTAGCAGTCAATTCTTCACGCTGCCTAAGAGCAATTTACTCTAATTATTCTGTAAGCCTTCATTGTGTTTTAATGAAAATCTTTAAAAAACATACTTTATCGAAAAAGTTACGCAATCAAACTTTGTCGGTACAATGGGACCGTCATAAGAAATCAAAAGTCCAAGCCGCATCTTAATGCATGCTGCTCAATATGGAGAAATGGATAATATGAAAATTAAAAAAAAATTCAAAAATCACACTTAGCGACGAAGTTACGTTACCTACAACGGGGCAATCATAAGAAATCAGCTGTCCAAGCCGCATCTCCTTGCGCGCCGTTTAACATGGAGAATGGATAATAGTATGGAATTAGAAAAAAATTCAAAAATCACACTTAGCGACAGAGTTACGCGATCAAACTTTGTTGGTACATTGAAGCCATCATAAGAAATCAGCTGTCCAAGCCCCATCTCCTTGCGCGCCGTTTAACATGGAGAAATGGATAATAGTATTGAAATTAGAAAAAAATTCAAAATCACACTTAGCGACAGAGTTACGCGATCAAATTTTGTCGGTACATTGAAGCCATCATAAGAAATCAGCTGTCCAAGCCGCATCTCCTTGCGCGCCGTTTAACATGGAGAAATGGATAATAGTATGGAAATTAGAAAAAAATTCAAAGTCACACTTAGCGACAGAGTTACGCGATCAAACTTTGTCGGTACATTGAAGCCATCATAAGAAATCAGCTGTCCAAGCCGCATCTCCTTGCGCGCCGTTTAACATGGAGAAATGGATAATAGTATGGAAATTAGAAAAAAATTCAAAAATCACACTTAGCGACAGAGTTACGCAATCAAACTTCGTTGGTACATTGAAGCCATCATAATAAATCAGCTGTCCAAGCCGCATCTCCTTGCGCGCCGTTTAGCATGGAGAAATGGATAATAGTACAAAAATTAGAAAAAAATTCAAAAATCCCACTTAGCGACAGAGTTACGCGATCAAACTTTGTCGGTACATTGAAGCCATCATAAGAAATCAGCTGTCCAAGCCGCGTCTCCTTGCGCGCCGTTTAGCATGGAGAAATGGATAATAGTATAAAAATTAGAAAAAAATTCAAAAATCCCACTTAGCGACAGAGTTACGCGATCAAACTTTGTCGGTACATTGAAGCCATCATAAGAAATCAGCTGTCCAAGCCGCATCTCCTTGCGCGCCGTTTAACATGGAGAAATGGATAATAGTATGGAAATTAGAAAAAAATTCAAAAGTCACACTTAGCGACAGAGTTACGCGATCAAACTTTATCGGTACAACGGGGCAATCATAAGAAATCAGCTGTCCAAGCCGCATCTCCTTGCGCGCCGTTTAACATGGAGAAATGGATAATAGTATGGAAATTAGAAAAAAATTCAAAAATCACACTTAGCGACAGAGTTACGCGATCAAACTTTGTTGGTACATTGAAGCAATCATAAGAAATCAGCTATCCAAGCCGCGTCTCCTTGCGCGCCGTCTAACATGGAGAAATGGATAATAGTATGGAAATTAGAAAAAAAATTCAAAATCACACTTAGCGACAGAGTTACGCGACCAAACTTCGTTGGTACATTGAAGCCATCATAATAAATCAGCTGTCCAAGCCGCATCTCCTTGCGCGCCGTTTAACATGGAGAAATGGATAATAGTATGGAAATTAGAAAAAAATTCAAAAGTCACACTTAGCGACAGAGTTACGCGATCAAACTTTATCGGTAGAACGGGGCAATCATAAGAAATCAGAGGTCCAAGCCGCAACCCCTTGCGCGCCGTTTAACATGGAGAAATGGATAATAGTATGGAAATTAGAAAAAAATTCAAAAGTCACACTCAGCGACTGAGTTACGCGATCAAGCTTTATCGGTACAACGGGGCAATCATAAGAAATCAGCGGTCCAAGCCGCATCTCCTTGCGCGCCGTCTAACATGGAGAAATGGATAATAGTATGGAAATTAGAAAAAAATCAAAAATCACACTTAGCGACAGAGTTACGCGATCAAACTTCGTTGGTACATTGAAGCCACCATAATAAATCAGCTGTCCAAGCCGCATCTCCTTGCGCGCCGTTTAACATGGAGAAATGGATAATAGTATTGAAATTAGACAAAAATTCAAAAATCACACTTAGCGACAGAGTTACGCGATCAAACTTTGTTGGTACATTGAAGCCATCATAAGAAATCAGCTGTCCAAGCCCCATCTCCTTGCGCGCCGTTTAACATGGAGAAATGGATAATAGTATGGAAATTAGAAGAAAATTCAAAAATCACACTTAGCGACAGAGTTACGCGATCAAACTTTGTCGGTACATTGAAGCCATCATAAGAAATCAGCTATCCAAGCCGCATCTCCTTGCGCGCCGTCTAACATGGAGAAATGGATAATAGTATGGAAATTAGAAAAAAAATCAAAAATCACACTTAGCGACAGAGTTACGCGATCAAACTTCGTTGGTACATTGAAGCCATCATAATAAATCAGCTGTCCAAGCCGCATCTCCTTGCGCGCCGTTTAGCATGGAGAAATGGATAATAGTATAAAAATTAGAAAAAAATTCAAAAATCCCACTTAGCGACAGAGTTACGCGATCAAACTTTGTCGGTACATTGAAGTCATCATAAGAAATCAGCTGTCCAAGCCGCATCTCCTTGCGCGCCGTTTAACATGGAGAAATGGATAATAGTATGGAAATTAGAAAAAAAAATTCAAAAATCACACTTAGCGACGAAGTTACGTTACCTACAACGGGGCAATCATAAGAAATCAGCTGTCCAAGCCGCATCTCCTTGCGCGCCGTTTAACATGGAGAAATGGATAATAGTATGGAAATTAGAAAAAAATTCAAAAATCACACTTAGCGACAGAGTTACGCGATCAAACTTTGTTGGTACATTGAAGCCATCATAAGAAATCAGCTGTCCAAGCCCCATCTCCTTGCGCGCCGTTTAACATGGAGAAATGGATAATAGTATTGAAATTAGAAAAAAATTCAAAAATCACACTTAGCGACAGAGTTACGCGATCAAATTTTGTCGGTACATTGAAGCCATCATAAGAAATCAGCTGTCCAAGCCGCATCTCCTTGCGCGCCGTTTAACATGGAGAAATGGATAATAGTATGGAAATTAGAAAAAAATTCAAAAGTCACACTTAGCGACAGAGTTACGCGATCAAACTTTGTCGGTACATTGAAGCCATCATAAGAAATCAGCTGTCCAAGCCGCATCTCCTTGCGCGCCGTTTAACATGGAGAAATGGATAATAGTATGGAAATTAGAAAAAAATTCAAAAATCACACTTAGCGACAGAGTTACGCAATCAAACTTCGTTGGTACATTGAAGCCATCATAATAAATCAGCTGTCCAAGCCGCATCTCCTTGCGCGCCGTTTAGCATGGAGAAATGGATAATAGTACAAAAATTAGAAAAAAATTCAAAAATCCCACTTAGCGACAGAGTTACGCGATCAAACTTTGTCGGTACATTGAAGCCATCATAAGAAATCAGCTGTCCTAGCCGCGTCTCCTTGCGCGCCGTTTAGCATGGAGAAATGGATAATAGTATAAAAATTAGAAAAAAATTCAAAAATCCCACTTAGCGACAGAGTTACGCGATCAAACTTTGTCGGTACATTGAAGCCATCATAAGAAATCAGCTGTCCAAGCCGCATCTCCTTGCGCGCCGTTTAACATGGAGAAATGGATAATAGTATGGAAATTAGAAAAAAATTCAAAAGTCACACTTAGCGACAGAGTTACGCGATCAAACTTTGTCGGTACATTGAAGCCATCATAAGAAATCAGCTGTCCAAGCCGCATCTCCTTGCGCGCCGTTTAACATGGAGAAATGGATAATAGTATGGAAATTAGAAAAAAATTCAAAAGTCACACTTAGCGACAGAGTTACGCGATCAAACTTTATCGGTACAACGGGGCAATCATAAGAAATCAGCTATCCAAGCCGCGTCTCCTTGCGCACCGTCTAACATGGAGAAATGGATAATAGTATGGAAATTAGAAAAAAAATTCAAAATCACACTTAGCGACAGAGTTACGCGACCAAACTTCGTTGGTACATTGAAGCCATCATAATAAATCAGCTGTCCAAGCCGCATCTCCTTGCGCGCCGTTTAACATGGAGAAATGGATAATAGTATGGAAATTAGAAAAAAATTCAAAAGTCACACTTAGCGACAGAGTTACGCGATCAAACTTTATCGGTAGAACGGGGCAATCATAAGAAATCAGAGGTCCAAGCCGCAACCCCTTGCGCGCCGTTTAACATGGAGAAATGGATAATAGTATGGAAATTAGAAAAAAATTCAAAAGTCACACTCAGCGACTGAGTTACGCGATCAAGCTTTATCGGTACAACGGGGCAATCATAAGAAATCAGCGGTCCAAGCCGCATCTCCTTGCGCGCCGTCTAACATGGAGAAATGGATAATAGTATGGAAATTAGAAAAAAATCAAAAATCACACTTAGCGACAGAGTTACGCGATCAAACTTCGTTGGTACATTGAAGCCACCATAATAAATCAGCTGTCCAAGCCGCATCTCCTTGCGCGCCGTTTAACATGGAGAAATGGATAATAGTATTGAAATTAGACAAAAATTCAAAAATCACACTTAGCGACAGAGTTACGCGATCAAACTTTGTTGGTACATTGAAGCCATCATAAGAAATCAGCTGTCCAAGCCCCATCTCCTTGCGCGCCGTTTAACATGGAGAAATGGATAATAGTATGGAAATTAGAAGAAAATTCAAAAATCACACTTAGCGATAGAGTTACGCGATCAAACTTTGTCGGTACATTGAAGCCATCATAAGAAATCAGCTATCCAAGCCGCATCTCCTTGCGCGCCGTCTAACATGGAGAAATGGATAATAGTATGGAAATTAGAAAAAAAATCAAAAATCACACTTAGCGACAGAGTTACGCGATCAAACTTCGTTGGTACATTGAAGCCATCATAATAAATCAGCTGTCCAAGCCGCATCTCCTTGCGCGCCGTTTAGCATGGAGAAATGGATAATAGTATAAAAATTAGAAAAAAATTCAAAAATCCCACTTAGCGACAGAGTTACGCGATCAAACTTTGTCGGTACATTGAAGCCATCATAAGAAATCAGCTGTCCAAGCCGCATCTCCTTGCGCGCCGTTTAACATGGAGAAATGGATAATAGTATGGAAATTAGAAAAAAATTCAAAAATCACACTTAGCGACAGAGTTACGCAATCAAACTTCGTTGGTACATTGAAGCCATCATAATAAATCAGCTGTCCAAGCCGCATCTCCTTGCGCGCCGTTTAGCATGGAGAAATGGATAATAGTACAAAAATTAGAAAAAAATTCAAAAATCCCACTTAGCGACAGAGTTACGCGATCAAACTTTGTCGGTACATTGAAGCCATCATAAGAAATCAGCTGTCCAAGCCGCGTCTCCTTGCGCGCCGTTTAGCATGGAGAAATGGATAATAGTATAAAAATTAGAAAAAAATTCAAAAATCCCACTTAGCGACAGAGTTACGCGATCAAACTTTGTCGGTACATTGAAGCCATCATAAGAAATCAGCTGTCCAAGCCGCATCTCCTTGCGCGCCGTTTAACATGGAGAAATGGATAATAGTATGGAAATTAGAAAAAAATTCAAAAGTCACACTTAGCGACAGAGTTACGCGATCAAACTTTATCGGTACAACGGGGCAATCATAAGAAATCAGCTGTCCAAGCCGCATCTCCTTGCGCGCCGTTTAACATGGAGAAATGGATAATAGTATGGAAATTAGAAGAAAATTCAAAAATCACACTTAGCGACAGAGTTACGCGATCAAACTTTGTCGGTACATTGAAGCCATCATAAGAAATCAGCTATCCAAGCCGCATCTCCTTGCGCGCCGTCTAACATGGAGAAATGGATAATAGTATGGAAATTAGAAAAAAAATCAAAAATCACACTTAGCGACAGAGTTACGCGATCAAACTTCGTTGGTACATTGAAGCCATCATAATAAATCAGCTGTCCAAGCCGCATCTCCTTGCGCGCCGTTTAGCATGGAGAAATGGATAATAGTATAAAAATTAGAAAAAAATTCAAAAATCCCACTTAGCGACAGAGTTACGCGATCAAACTTTGTCGGTACATTGAAGTCATCATAAGAAATCAGCTGTCCAAGCCGCATCTCCTTGCGCGCCGTTTAACATGGAGAAATGGATAATAGTATGGAAATTAGAAAAAAAAATTCAAAAATCACACTTAGCGACGAAGTTACGTTACCTACAACGGGGCAATCATAAGAAATCAGCTGTCCAAGCCGCATCTCCTTGCGCGCCGTTTAACATGGAGAAATGGATAATAGTATGGAAATTAGAAAAAAAATCAAAAATCACACTTAGCGACAGAGTTACGCGATCAAACTTTGTTGGTACATTGAAGCCATCATAAGAAATCAGCTGTCCAAGCCCCATCTCCTTGCGCGCCGTTTAACATGGAGAAATGGATAATAGTATTGAAATTAGAAAAAAATTCAAAAATCACACTTAGCGACAGAGTTACGCGATCAAATTTTGTCGGTACATTGAAGCCATCATAAGAAATCAGCTGTCCAAGCCGCATCTCCTTGCGCGCCGTTTAACATGGAGAAATGGATAATAGTATGGAAATTAGAAAAAAATTCAAAAGTCACACTTAGCGACAGAGTTACGCGATCAAACTTTGTCGGTACATTGAAGCCATCATAAGAAATCAGCTGTCCAAGCCGCATCTCCTTGCGCGCCGTTTAACATGGAGAAATGGATAATAGTATGGAAATTAGAAAAAAATTCAAAAATCACACTTAGCGACAGAGTTACGCAATCAAACTTCGTTGGTACATTGAAGCCATCATAATAAATCAGCTGTCCAAGCCGCATCTCCTTGCGCGCCGTTTAGCATGGAGAAATGGATAATAGTACAAAAATTAGAAAAAAATTCAAAAATCCCACTTAGCGACAGAGTTACGCGATCAAACTTTGTCGGTACATTGAAGCCATCATAAGAAATCAGCTGCCCAAGCCGCGTCTCCTTGCGCGCCGTTTAGCATGGAGAAATGGATAATAGTATAAAAATTAGAAAAAAATTCAAAAATCCCACTTAGCGACAGAGTTACGCGATCAAACTTTGTCGGTACATTGAAGCCATCATAAGAAATCAGCTGTCCAAGCCGCATCTCCTTGCGCGCCGTTTAACATGGAGAAATGGATAATAGTATGGAAATTAGAAAAAAATTCAAAAGTCACACTTAGCGACAGAGTTACGCGATCAAACTTTGTCGGTACATTGAAGCCATCATAAGAAATCAGCTGTCCAAGCCGCATCTCCTTGCGCGCCGTTTAACATGGAGAAATGGATAATAGTATGGAAATTAGAAAAAAATTCAAAAGTCACACTTAGCGACAGAGTTACGCGATCAAACTTTATCGGTACAACGGGGCAATCATAAGAAATCAGCTATCCAAGCCGCGTCTCCTTGCGCACCGTCTAACATGGAGAAATGGATAATAGTATGGAAATTAGAAAAAAAATTCAAAATCACACTTAGCGACAGAGTTACGCGACCAAACTTCGTTGGTACATTGAAGCCATCATAATAAATCAGCTGTCCAAGCCGCATCTCCTTGCACGCCGTTTAACATGGAGAAATGGATAATAGTATGGAAATTAGAAAAAAATTCAAAAGTCACACTTAGCGACAGAGTTACGCGATCAAACTTTATCGGTAGAACGGGGCAATCATAAGAAATCAGAGGTCCAAGCCGCAACCCCTTGCGCGCCGTTTAACATGGAGAAATGGATAATAGTATGGAAATTAGAAAAAAATTCAAAAGTCACACTCAGCGACTGAGTTACGCGATCAAGCTTTATCGGTACAACGGGGCAATCATAAGAAATCAGCGGTCCAAGCCGCATCTCCTTGCGCGCCGTCTAACATGGAGAAATGGATAATAGTATGGAAATTAGAAAAAAATCAAAAATCACACTTAGCGACAGAGTTACGCGATCAAACTTCGTTGGTACATTGAAGCCACCATAATAAATCAGCTGTCCAAGCCGCATCTCCTTGCGCGCCGTTTAACATGGAGAAATGGATAATAGTATTGAAATTAGACAAAAATTCAAAAATCACACTTAGCGACAGAGTTACGCGATCAAACTTTGTTGGTACATTGAAGCCATCATAAGAAATCAGCTGTCCAAGCCCCATCTCCTTGCGCGCCGTTTAACATGGAGAAATGGATAATAGTATGGAAATTAGAAGAAAATTCAAAAATCACACTTAGCGATAGAGTTACGCGATCAAACTTTGTCGGTACATTGAAGCCATCATAAGAAATCAGCTATCCAAGCCGCATCTCCTTGCGCGCCGTCTAACATGGAGAAATGGATAATAGTATGGAAATTAGAAAAAAAATCAAAAATCACACTTAGCGACAGAGTTACGCGATCAAACTTCGTTGGTACATTGAAGCCATCATAATAAATCAGCTGTCCAAGCCGCATCTCCTTGCGCGCCGTTTAGCATGGAGAAATGGATAATAGTATAAAAATTAGAAAAAAATTCAAAAATCCCACTTAGCGACAGAGTTACGCGATCAAACTTTGTCGGTACATTGAAGCCATCATAAGAAATCAGCTGTCCAAGCCGCATCTCCTTGCGCGCCGTTTAACATGGAGAAATGGATAATAGTATGGAAATTAGAAAAAAATTCAAAAATCACACTTAGCGACAGAGTTACGCAATCAAACTTCGTTGGTACATTGAAGCCATCATAATAAATCAGCTGTCCAAGCCGCATCTCCTTGCGCGCCGTTTAGCATGGAGAAATGGATAATAGTACAAAAATTAGAAAAAAATTCAAAAATCCCACTTAGCGACAGAGTTACGCGATCAAACTTTGTCGGTACATTGAAGCCATCATAAGAAATCAGCTGTCCAAGCCGCGTCTCCTTGCGCGCCGTTTAGCATGGAGAAATGGATAATAGTATAAAAATTAGAAAAAAATTCAAAAATCCCACTTAGCGACAGAGTTACGCGATCAAACTTTGTCGGTACATTGAAGCCATCATAAGAAATCAGCTGTCCAAGCCGCATCTCCTTGCGCGCCGTTTAACATGGAGAAATGGATAATAGTATGGAAATTAGAAAAAAATTCAAAAGTCACACTTAGCGACAGAGTTACGCGATCAAACTTTATCGGTACAACGGGGCAATCATAAGAAATCAGCTGTCCAAGCCGCATCTCCTTGCGCGCCGTTTAACATGGAGAAATGGATAATAGTATGGAAATTAGAAAAAAATTCAAAAATCACACTTAGCGACAGAGTTACGCGATCAAACTTTGTTGGTACATTGAAGCAATCATAAGAAATCAGCTATCCAAGCCGCGTCTCCTTGCGCGCCGTCTAACATGGAGAAATGGATAATAGTATGGAAATTAGAAAAAAAATTCAAAATCACACTTAGCGACAGAGTTACGCGACCAAACTTCGTTGGTACATTGAAGCCATCATAATAAATCAGCTGTCCAAGCCGCATCTCCTTGCGCGCCGTTTAACATGGAGAAATGGATAATAGTATGGAAATTAGAAAAAAATTCAAAAGTCACACTTAGCGACAGAGTTACGCGATCAAACTTTATCGGTAGAACGGGGCAATCATAAGAAATCAGAGGTCCAAGCCGCAACCCCTTGCGCGCCGTTTAACATGGAGAAATGGATAATAGTATGGAAATTAGAAAAAAATTCAAAAGTCACACTCAGCGACTGAGTTACGCGATCAAGCTTTATCGGTACAACGGGGCAATCATAAGAAATCAGCGGTCCAAGCCGCATCTCCTTGCGCGCCGTCTAACATGGAGAAATGGATAATAGTATGGAAATTAGAAAAAAATCAAAAATCACACTTAGCGACAGAGTTACGCGATCAAACTTCGTTGGTACATTGAAGCCACCATAATAAATCAGCTGTCCAAGCCGCATCTCCTTGCGCGCCGTTTAACATGGAGAAATGGATAATAGTATTGAAATTAGACAAAAATTCAAAAATCACACTTAGCGACAGAGTTACGCGATCAAACTTTGTTGGTACATTGAAGCCATCATAAGAAATCAGCTGTCCAAGCCCCATCTCCTTGCGCGCCGTTTAACATGGAGAAATGGATAATAGTATGGAAATTAGAAGAAAATTCAAAAATCACACTTAGCGACAGAGTTACGCGATCAAACTTTGTCGGTACATTGAAGCCATCATAAGAAATCAGCTATCCAAGCCGCATCTCCTTGCGCGCCGTCTAACATGGAGAAATGGATAATAGTATGGAAATTAGAAAAAAAATCAAAAATCACACTTAGCGACAGAGTTACGCGATCAAACTTCGTTGGTACATTGAAGCCATCATAATAAATCAGCTGTCCAAGCCGCATCTCCTTGCGCGCCGTTTAGCATGGAGAAATGGATAATAGTATAAAAATTAGAAAAAAATTCAAAAATCCCACTTAGCGACAGAGTTACGCGATCAAACTTTGTCGGTACATTGAAGTCATCATAAGAAATCAGCTGTCCAAGCCGCATCTCCTTGCGCGCCGTTTAACATGGAGAAATGGATAATAGTATGGAAATTAGAAAAAAAAATTCAAAAATCACACTTAGCGACGAAGTTACGTTACCTACAACGGGGCAATCATAAGAAATCAGCTGTCCAAGCCGCATCTCCTTGCGCGCCGTTTAACATGGAGAAATGGATAATAGTATGGAAATTAGAAAAAAATTCAAAAATCACACTTAGCGACAGAGTTACGCGATCAAACTTTGTTGGTACATTGAAGCCATCATAAGAAATCAGCTGTCCAAGCCCCATCTCCTTGCGCGCCGTTTAACATGGAGAAATGGATAATAGTATTGAAATTAGAAAAAAATTCAAAAATCACACTTAGCGACAGAGTTACGCGATCAAATTTTGTCGGTACATTGAAGCCATCATAAGAAATCAGCTGTCCAAGCCGCATCTCCTTGCGCGCCGTTTAACATGGAGAAATGGATAATAGTATGGAAATTAGAAAAAAATTCAAAAGTCACACTTAGCGACAGAGTTACGCGATCAAACTTTGTCGGTACATTGAAGCCATCATAAGAAATCAGCTGTCCAAGCCGCATCTCCTTGCGCGCCGTTTAACATGGAGAAATGGATAATAGTATGGAAATTAGAAAAAAATTCAAAAATCACACTTAGCGACAGAGTTACGCAATCAAACTTCGTTGGTACATTGAAGCCATCATAATAAATCAGCTGTCCAAGCCGCATCTCCTTGCGCGCCGTTTAGCATGGAGAAATGGATAATAGTACAAAAATTAGAAAAAAATTCAAAAATCCCACTTAGCGACAGAGTTACGCGATCAAACTTTGTCGGTACATTGAAGCCATCATAAGAAATCAGCTGTCCAAGCCGCGTCTCCTTGCGCGCCGTTTAGCATGGAGAAATGGATAATAGTATAAAAATTAGAAAAAAATTCAAAAATCCCACTTAGCGACAGAGTTACGCGATCAAACTTTGTCGGTACATTGAAGCCATCATAAGAAATCAGCTGTCCAAGCCGCATCTCCTTGCGCGCCGTTTAACATGGAGAAATGGATAATAGTATGGAAATTAGAAAAAAATTCAAAAGTCACACTTAGCGACAGAGTTACGCGATCAAACTTTGTCGGTACATTGAAGCCATCATAAGAAATCAGCTGTCCAAGCCGCATCTCCTTGCGCGCCGTTTAACATGGAGAAATGGATAATAGTATGGAAATTAGAAAAAAATTCAAAAGTCACACTTAGCGACAGAGTTACGCGATCAAACTTTATCGGTACAACGGGGCAATCATAAGAAATCAGCTATCCAAGCCGCGTCTCCTTGCGCACCGTCTAACATGGAGAAATGGATAATAGTATGGAAATTAGAAAAAAAATTCAAAATCACACTTAGCGACAGAGTTACGCGACCAAACTTCGTTGGTACATTGAAGCCATCATAATAAATCAGCTGTCCAAGCCGCATCTCCTTGCGCGCCGTTTAACATGGAGAAATGGATAATAGTATGGAAATTAGAAAAAAATTCAAAAGTCACACTTAGCGACAGAGTTACGCGATCAAACTTTATCGGTAGAACGGGGCAATCATAAGAAATCAGAGGTCCAAGCCGCAACCCCTTGCGCGCCGTTTAACATGGAGAAATGGATAATAGTATGGAAATTAGAAAAAAATTCAAAAGTCACACTCAGCGACTGAGTTACGCGATCAAGCTTTATCGGTACAACGGGGCAATCATAAGAAATCAGCGGTCCAAGCCGCATCTCCTTGCGCGCCGTCTAACATGGAGAAATGGATAATAGTATGGAAATTAGAAAAAAATCAAAAATCACACTTAGCGACAGAGTTACGCGATCAAACTTCGTTGGTACATTGAAGCCACCATAATAAATCAGCTGTCCAAGCCGCATCTCCTTGCGCGCCGTTTAACATGGAGAAATGGATAATAGTATTGAAATTAGACAAAAATTCAAAAATCACACTTAGCGACAGAGTTACGCGATCAAACTTTGTTGGTACATTGAAGCCATCATAAGAAATCAGCTGTCCAAGCCCCATCTCCTTGCGCGCCGTTTAACATGGAGAAATGGATAATAGTATGGAAATTAGAAGAAAATTCAAAAATCACACTTAGCGATAGAGTTACGCGATCAAACTTTGTCGGTACATTGAAGCCATCATAAGAAATCAGCTATCCAAGCCGCATCTCCTTGCGCACCGTCTAACATGGAGAAATGGATAATAGTATGGAAATTAGAAAAAAAATCAAAAATCACACTTAGCGACAGAGTTACGCGATCAAACTTCGTTGGTACATTGAAGCCATCATAATAAATCAGCTGTCCAAGCCGCATCTCCTTGCGCGCCGTTTAGCATGGAGAAATGGATAATAGTATAAAAATTAGAAAAAAATTCAAAAATCCCACTTAGCGACAGAGTTACGCGATCAAACTTTGTCGGTACATTGAAGTCATCATAAGAAATCAGCTGTCCAAGCCGCATCTCCTTGCGCGCCGTTTAACATGGAGAAATGGATAATATAATGGAAATTAGAAAAAAATTCAAAAATCACACTTAGCGACAGAGTTACGCGATCAAACTTTGTCTGTACATTGAAGCCATCATAAGAAATCAGCTGTCCAAGCCGCATCTCCTTGCGCGCCGTTTAACATGGAGAAAGGGATAATAGTATGGAAATTAGAAAAAAATTCAAAAGTCACACTTAGCGACAGAGTTACGCGATTAAACTTTATCGGTACAACGGGGCAATTGAATTTTTTCTAATTTTTATACTATTATCCATTTCTCCATGCTAAACGGCGCGCAAGGAGATGCGGCTTGGACAGCTGATTTCTTATAATGGCTTCAATGCACCGACAAAGTTTGATTGCGTAACTCTGTCGCTAAGTGTGACTTTTGAATTTTTTTTAATTTCTATACTATCATCCATTTCTCCATGTTAAACGGCGCGCAAGGAGATGCGGCTTGGACAGCTGATTTTTTATGATTGCCCCGTTGTACCGATAAAGCTTGATCGCGTAACTCTGTCGCTAAGTGTGACTTTTGAATTTTTTTCTAATTTTCATACTATTATCCATTTCTCCATATTAAACGGCGCGCAAGGAGATGCGGCTTGGACAGCTGATTTCTTATGATGGCTTCAATGTACCAACAAAGTTTGATCGCGTAACTCTGTCGCTAAGTGTGATTTTTGAATTTTTTTCTAATTTCCATACTATTATCCATTTCTCCATGCTAAACGGCGCGCAAGGAGATGCGGCTTGGACAGCTGATTTCCTATGATGGCTTCAATGCACCGACAAAGTTTGATTGCGTAACTCTGTCGCTAAGTGTGATTTTTGAATTTTTTTCTAATTTCCATACTATTATCCATTTCTCCATGTTAAACGGCGCGCAAGGAGATGCGGCTTGGACAGCTGAATTCTTATGATGGCTTCAATGCACCGACAAAGTTTGATCGCGTAACTCTGTCGCTAAGTGTGATTTTTGAATTTTTTTCTAATTTCCATACTATTATCCATTTCTCCATGTTAAACGGCGCGCAAGGAGATGCGGCTTGGACAGCTGATTTCTTATGATGGCTTCAATGCACCGACAAAGTTTGATTGCGTAACTCTGTCGCTAAGTGTGATTTTTGAATTTTTTTCTAATTTCCATACTATTATCCATTTCTCCATGTTAAACGGCGCGCAAGGAGATGCGGCTTGGACAGCTGATTTCTTATGATGGCCTGAATGTACCGACAAAGTTTGATCGCGTAACTCTGTCGCTAAGTGTGATTTTTGAATTTTTTTCTAATTTCCATACTATTATCCATTTTTCCATGTTAAACGGCGCGCAAGGAGATGCGGCTTGGACAGCTGATTTCTTATGATGGCTTCAATGTACCAACAAAGTTTGATCGCGTAACTCTGTCGCTAAGTGTGATTTTTGAATTTTTTTCTAATTTCCATACTATTATCCATTTCTCCATGTTAAACGGCGCACAAGGAGATGCGGCTTGGACAGCTGATTTCTTATGACGGCTTCAATGTACCGACAAAGTTTGATCGCGTAACTCTGTCGCTAAGTGTGATTTTTGAATTTTTTTCTAATTTCCATACTATTATCCATTTCTCCATGTTAAACGGCGCGCAAGGAGATGCGGCTTGGACAGCTGATTTCTTATGATGGCTTCAATGCACCGACAAAGTTTGATTGCGTAACTCTGTCGCTAAGTGTGATTTTTGAATTTTTTTCTAATTTCCATACTATTATCCATTTCTCCATGTTAAACGGCGCGCAAGGAGATGCGGCTTGGACAGCTGATTTCTTATGATGGCTTCAATGCACCGACAAAGTTTGATTGCGTAACTCTGTCGCTAAGTGTGATTTTTGAATTTTTTTCTAATTTCCATACTATTATCCATTTCTCCATGTTAAACGGCGCGCAAGGAGATGCGGCTTGGACAGCTGATTTCTTATGATGGCTTCAATGCACCGACAAAGTTTGATTGCGTAACTCTGTCGCTAAGTGTGATTTTTGAATTTTTTTCTAATTTCCATACTATTATCCATTTCTCCATGTTAAACGGCGCGCAAGGAGATGCGGCTTGGATAGCTGATTTCTTATGATGGCTTCAATGTACCGACAAAGTTTGATTGCGTAACTCTGTCGCTAAGTGTGATTTTTGAATTTTTTTCTAATTTCCATACTATTATTCATTTCTCCATGTTAAACGGCGCGCAAGGAGATGCGGCTTGGACAGCTGATTTATTATGATGGCTTTAATGTACCAACGAAGTTTGATCGCGTAACTCTGTCGCTAAGTGTGATTTTTGAATTTTTTTCTAATTTCCATACTATTATCCATTTCTCCATGTTAGACGGCGCGCAAGGAGATGCGGCTTGGATAGCTGATTTCTTATGATGGCTTCAATGTACCAACAAAGTTTGATGGCGTAACTCTGTCGCTAAGTGTGATTTTTGAATTTTTTTCTAATTTCCATACTATTATCCATTTCTCTATGTTAAACGGCGCGCAAGGAGATGTGGCTTGGACAGCTGATTTCTTATAATGGCTTCATTGTACCAACAAAGTTTGATCGCGTAACTCTGTCGCTAAGTGTGATTTTTGAATTTTTTTCTAATTTCCATACTATTATCCATTTCTCCATGTTAAACGGCGCGCAAGGAGATGCGGCTTGGATAGCTGATTTCTTATGATGGCTTCAATGTACCGACAAAGTTTGATCGCGTAACTCTGTCGCTAAGTGTGATTTTTGAATTTTCTTCTAATTTCCATACTATTATCCATTTCTCCATGTTAAACGGCGCGCAAGGAGATGAGGCTTGGATAGCTGATTTCTTATGATGGCTTCAATGTACCAACAAAGTTTGATCGCGTAACTCTGTCGCTAAGTGTGATGTTTGAATTTTTTTCTAATTTCAATACTATTATCCATTTCTCCATGCTAAACGGCGCGCAAGGAGATGCGGCTTGGACAGCTGATTTCTTATGATGGCTTCAATGTACCAACAAAGTTTGATTGCGTAACTGTGTCGCTAAGTGTGATTTTTTAATTTTTTTCTAATTTCCATACTATTATCCATTTCTCCATGTTAGACGGCGCGCAAGGAGATGAGGCTTGGACAGCTGATTTCTTATGATGGCTTCAATGTACCAACAAAGTTTGATCGCGTAACTCTGTCGCTAAGTGTGATTTTTGAATTTTTTTCTAATTTCAATACTATTATCCATTTCTCCATGCTAAACGGCGCGCAAGGAGATGCGGCTTGGAAAGCTGATTTCTTATGATGGCTTCAATGTACCAACAAAGTTTGATTGCGTAACTGTGTCGCTAAGTGTGATTTTTGAATTTTTTTCTAATTTCCATACTATTATCCATTTCTCCATGTTAAACGGCGCGCAAGGAGATGCGGCTTGGACAGCTGATTTCTTATGATGGCTTCAATGTACCGACATAGTTTGATCGCGTAACTCTGTCGCTAAGTGTGATTTTTGATTTTTTTTAAATTTCCATACTATTATCCATTTCTCCATGTTAAACGGCGCGCAAGGAGATGCGGCTTGGACAGCTGATTTCTTATGATGGCTTCAATGTACCAACAAAGTTTGATCGCGTAACTCTGTCGCTAAGTGTGATTTTTGAATTTTTTTCTAATTTCCATACTATTATCCATTTCTCCATGTTAAACGGCGCGCAAGGAGATGCGGCTTGGACAGCTGATTTATTATGATGGCTTCAATGTACCAACGAAGTTTGATCGCGTAACTCTGTCGCTAAGTGTGATTTTTGAATTTTTTTCTAATTTTAATACTATTATCCATTTCTCCATGTTAAACGGCGCGCAAGGAGATGCGGCTTGGACAGCTGATTTATTATGATGGCTTCAATGTACCAACGAAGTTTGATCGCGTAACTCTGTCGCTAAGTGTGATTTTTGAATTTTTTTCTAATTTCCATACTATTATCCATTTCTCCATGTTAAACGGCGCGCAAGGAGATGCGGCTCAGACAGCTGATTTCTTATGATGGCTTCAATGCACCGACAAAGTTTGATTGCGTAACTCTGTCGCTAAGTGTGATTTTTGATTTTTTTTCTAATTTCCATACTATTATCCATTTATCCATGTTAAACGGCGCGCAAGGAGATGCGGCTCAGACAGCTGATTTCTTATGATGGCTTCAATGCACCGACAAAGTTTGATCGCGTATCTCTGTCGCTAAGTGTGATTTTTGAATTTTTTTCTAATTTCCATACTATTATCCATTTCTCCATGTTAAACGGCGCGCAAGGAGATGCGGCTTAGATAGCTGATTTCTTATGATGGCCTTAATGTACCGACAAAGTTTGATCGCGTAACTCTGTCGCTAAGTGTGATTTTTGAATTTTTTTCTAATTTCCATACTATTATCCATTTTTCCATGTTAAACGGCGCACAAGAAGATGCGGCTTGGACAGCTGATTTCTTATGACGGCTTCAATGTACCGACAAAGTTTGATCGCGTAACTCTGTCGCTAAGTGTGATTTTTGAATTTTTTTCTAATTTCCATACTATTATCCATTTCTCCATGTTAAACGGCGCGCAAGGAGATGCGGCTTGGACAGCTGATTTCTTATGACGGCTTCAATGTACCGACAAAGTTTGATCGCGTAACTCTGTCGCTAAGTGTGCTTTTCGAATTTCCATACTATTATCCATTTCTCCATGTTAAACGGCGCGCAAGGAGATGCGGCTTGGACAGCTCATTTCTTATGATTGCCCCGTTCTACCAATAAAGTTTGATCGCGTAACTCTGTCGCTAAGTGTGATTTTTGAATTTTTTTCTAATTTCCATACTATTATCCATTTCTCCATGTTAAACGGCGCGCAAGGAGATGCGGCTTGGACAGCTCATTTCTTATGATTGCCCCGTTCTACCAATAAAGTTTGATCGCGTAACTCTGTCGCTAAGTGTGATTTTTGAATTTTTTTCTAATTTCCATACTATTATCCATTTCTCCATGTTAAACGGCGCGCAAGGAGATGCGGCTTAGACAGCTGATTTCTTATGATGGCCTTAATGTACCGACAAAGTTTGATCGCGTAACTCTGTCGCTAAGTGTGATTTTTGAATTTTTTTCTAATTTCCATACTATTATCCATTTTTTCATGTTAAACGGCGCACAAGGAGATGCGGCTTGGACAGCTGATTTCTTATGACGGCTTTAATGTACCGACAAAGTTTGATCGCGTAACTCTGTCGCTAAGTGTGATTTTTGAATTTTTTTCTAATTTCCATACTATTATCCATTTCTCCATGTTAAACGGCGCGCAAGGAGATGCGGCTTGGACAGCTGATTTCTTATGACGGCTTCAATGTACCGACAAAGTTTGATCGCGTAACTCTGTCGCTAAGTGTGCTTTTTGAATTTTTTTCGAATTTCCATACTATTATCCATTTCTCCATGTTAAACGGCGCGCAAGGAGATGCGGCTTGGACAGCTCATTTCTTATGATTGCCCCGTTCTACCAATAAAGTTTGATCGCGTAACTCTGTCGCTAAGTGTGATTTTTGAATTTTTTTCTAATTTCCATACTATTATCCATTTCTCCATGTTAAACGGCGCGCAAGGAGGTGCCGCTTGGACAGCTCATTTCTTATGATTGCCCCGTTCTACCAATAAAGTTTGATCGCGTAACTCTGTCGCTATGTGTGATTTTTGAATTTTTTTCTAATTTCCATACTATTATCCATTTCTCCATGTTAAACGGCGCGCAAGGAGATGCGGCTTGGACAGCTGATTTCTTATGATGGCTTCAATGTACCGACAAAGTTTGATTGTGTAACTCTGTCGCTAGGTGTCATGTTTTATTATTTTTTTATTTTCATACTATTATCCATTTCTCCATATTGAGCGGCATGCTACGAGATGCGGCTTGGACTTTTGATTTCTTATGATGGCCCCATTGTACTGCCAAAGTTTAACGTAACTTTTTCAACAAAGTATGTTTTTTAAAGATTCATTCATTAAAACACAATGAAGCCGTACAGAACAATAATTAGAGTAAATAGCCCTTAGGCAGCTTGAAGAATTGACTGCTAGCTTTATATTTGGCTGCTGCCTTTGGCTGGTAAATTCACACTTTGGCTGCGGGAAACTGGCTGCTAACTTCACACTTTGGCTGCGGGCAACTGGCTGCTAACTTCACACTTTGGCTGCGGGCAACTGGCTGCTAGTTTCATGCGGATCTCTATACTGCCATCATAAGCAAAAACACAGTTAAGGATATTTGATATTTCACAGTCAAACAATCTCAGATAATATATTTTGAATAGTGTGTTACCTTAGACTGTGAGCTATCAAATGTACTTACTGTGTTTTTGCTTATGATGGCAGTATACCTCAATATTCAATTATTTACCCTGTTCTTTCCACATAGCATAATGGGTAGCAATGTATCCATCTTTAATGGCTCGTAGGACATCCTCATCATTCTCACTCCAAAATGACTTGTGTTGGATGATTGTTTCCATAAGATGATCCTATAAGAAAAATTATTATTATAAAATTACCTTATTGATAGTATTCTAGTGCTTTTTTCTTGTCTACTAAAAGCTTTTTTTTGTTGTTCTTTATAGAGTGAAAAAACAGTATGAAAAAAAAGGAAGAAAAATATTTTTCTTTAATTAAAAGTTGTATAATATATAATAATAACAGCTCTCAACTGTTGATATAACACATTGCAGAAATTTGGACTTGCACAGATAAAAATCCAAAAAGCAAAATAATTTAACTGGATACCTAAAAATAAGCAAAAACACATAAGTTTTGTAGACTTTGGTGCTGCTAATAAAAACAGCAATCAAATGTCCCATTTTGGGCTCGGAATGACCTAAAACCAAAATAATCACATTACCTTGGCAAAAGCTGCAGCCTCAGCTCCACCGTGACCGTCGTAGATGCCAAAGAAGGCGTATTCGAGGTCCTTTTCATCCATGGTCTGTTGGTAGGCTACAGTGAAGAAGTCTTCCATGTATTTACGGCCCCCCTGACGGCAGTGGCCCGTCACGCGCAAATTTACCCCTATAGACGCGGGCATTTTTACGCATTTATCACTCGGGGTCTATAAACCCACCCTTACTAATTATTAGTCTTGTATTTTTTAATAACAATACACTTTAAATAGGTAAAAAATACTTTTTTTCTCAAAAAACTAAAAAAATTACAAATGTTTGGGAAATCTACCTGTCAAACGTCAATGGCGTCAGCTGTCAACGACGTTTGACGTTCCGAAATGTGTCAAGTGCCAAGACATACGTCTGGCAGAGAAACAATAACTCGCTTTGTGTGTTCGAGGGAGACAGCGGATAATCAGTATGTCGCGTCTGTTTCAGTGTTGCCAACCGCTACTTTTTGATGGCCACCAAAAAAAAATCTACGAAAGTACATATTTTTTTGTGGGCCCAAACGAAGATAACCTGCATATTTTTGGTTCATATTTTTTTTGTAAAGTAAAAATGTTTAAAAAAATTTCGTGTGATAAGTGATTCTTTTAAAATATGACAGAAGCGGCGCCCTCAGGTAGTGCCTCTACTGGGCCCTCAAAGCCGCCAGTTTGTCTTTTGGTTCTGGGCATGGCTGGTAGTGGGAAGACTTCTTTGGTAAGTTTTTGGGTTTTGATTTTTTCATAGCGAATTCTTCTGATAAAGCTAGTGCGCCACTCGTGGTCCACTGACAGTGTTTTGTTACTGTCAAAAAATTGCAGTTCAGTTTCAAATCAATAAGAAAATGCACTAGTGCATCACGAGCTTGAAGAGCCTGTGGCGAAAAATGTGCACTAAATGCAACTCTGGGCTTGTCAATTGCTCACAAGAATACAAAAAATTGCTCTCCTTTTTCCAAAAGAATACGAAAATTGCACTTGTGGCATACTTACCAGTGCTGCACTTTTTTCCCAAAAGAATTTGCCATCAATTTTATTTGTAGGTATTTTGCTTTTTTTTTTAATTTTTTAAGTTTTTTCTTACAAAACAACTATGCATGTGAAGATCATTTGAATTCTTACCCTCTATTATTTAGGAAACTGCTTTGTGTGAAAATTTGCATATCATGACTTCTTTTCATGTATCTAGGGATTTTCATGTTAAAATTTCACCTTTATGTTAACTTTTGTTATGCAATGAATTGAGCGTTGCCTTTGTTTACAGATAGAGACAAGCCCTAGTTATTGCTAAATGTTTGGTTTTGTTACCAAAACTCTGTTTAAATGGTAAAAAATCATTTTCTTAAATTTTGTAATGACTACTAAGGGAATGTCCTTAAATTATGTAACACAAAAATTCAGGATTTTTGACCCATCCTCCCCCCCTTGTAATGCATTTTCAAGAAAAAACAGATTAAAAAAACATTTAGTGTAACACAATGCCAAACCCCCCCTCCCCCTCTAGAGCATTACATAATTTAAGGACAGGCTCTAACAACCTTTATTGCTTTATTTTGATCCGAGGGGTGAATAGCTCTCACAATTGGTGTACACATTTCTCACAATCTTCCCACAATCCTTCACAATCTTTACACAGTCTGTCCCAATCACTCACAATCTGTCACAATCTTACCACAATCCCTCACAATCTTATCACAATCCCTCACAATCTTACCACAGTCCTTCACAATCCCTCTCAATCTTACCACAGTCCCAGTGGCGTAGCGTGGGGAAGGGGGGCGCAGTGGGTTCGTTGTCCCCCTGCCCCGAGGGTATTGGTGCCCGAAGCACCCTAATTGTTATTAAGTAGCAGGGCTGGTAACAGTAAATTAAGAGGGCAGCAAAGGAAACTATTGATGACCTTTTTTTTTGTTTGTTGCAAGAATTTTTGGTGGGCTGTTGGCCCCCCCCCGGCCCTTCAGGCACGCTACGCCGCTGCACAGTCCTTCACAATCCCTCACAATCTTTCACAATCCCTCACAATCTTAGCAAAAGATTGTGGATTTTCACAATTGGTGTACACATTTTGGGGTAGCTGTTCACCCCTCGTTTTGATCTATCTAACATGTTTAGGTTACCCAATATCAATATTTTTGCTTACAAGGCCTTTTCAAAAATTATCATTTTATACAGGTTTCATTAAGGCAAATGTTTGTTAAGTAGATTGAAGGGAATCCATACTACACATGTGCAGTGCAATACCCAACTATGGAATATTTATTTAGCTATTTGGAAATAAATAAAATCTAATCTATAAAAAAAATCTATGGTGAACCTTGAGGCTTGCTATCTCTCTTTATTGCACCACATTTAAAATAAAGGAAAAGCTGCTAAGCACCCCATGAAAGAAAAGAATATCACATTTAGAAATGAAAGTTGTCAATTCAAATTGCACTTTTATTACGAAGTTTTTTATGTGTTTTGTGAACATCCATTACACATCATTTTCGAAAATGTACAGAGTGTCCCAGATTTAAAATTTTTGGGGTTAGGTGTTTCTAGTGGAGATGGCCAAAAAATTACCTACTTCCTAAAGTTTGTTGTAAATTGTGTTTTATAGAAATGTTTATAAAGAATCCAACTTTCATATTTTATTTGTCATTGTCATCATTTGTCAAATAGTTTTTGAGATTTTACATTCAATAAAATTTTTATTTCTTTATGGAACTACCCTTTTATTTCTTTATATCATTTTTATTTTTTTATATTGTTTGTTTTTGTTTTATACTAGCTATTTAAAAAATTAGTTAAAAATAAAGCAGTAACAAAAAAATAAGAAAAACAAAATATTGAGTGTGACATGTTACTTTAAAGAAAATTTTATGCTAATCTAAAAAATCAAGTAAGAGAATAGAATGACATTTTTATTAACAGGCAAGCCATTTTACAAAGGTCAGAGGGTCATTCCATAAGAGAAATATGAACTTGTAACATCTCATAAACTAACAGTGACAGATAAAATTTAATGTGACAATTGGATTCTTCGTTAAAAAATCTATAGAAAATCAATTTACACCAAAATCGAGGGGTGATCAGCTGAACCTAATTTATACACCATCCTACAGGAGTTTAAATTAAATTCTTGGTTCTGTAGTGTATGTTCCAAGGAATCCTTTATAGTCCTGTACAAAAATTTGTTAGGTGGACCAAAATTAATTTTTCAGAAGTAAGAAAATCCCCCAAAAACGTAGATTTTTAAAAAATTGCTTGTTATATCAAGAAGTGGTTTTTATCAATCATTTCTTAAAAATTGAGGCTTGCAAGGTGAGGTCAGTTTTTTTCTATCTCTAACCCCCAAAATCATCAAATTTGGGACACACTGCACAAGTTTGATATGACCCTAGTGTGTGAATCACTCTGTAAATATTTTATCCACCACCTAATATGCTATTCACTTAGAGGCATTCATGCACTTTTCATATTAATGCAAAGTCCTTACCTTTGGGAACACAATTCCACTTATTGAACATCTGTCAAACTCATGCCAAATACAATATGGCGGCTCAAACATGAAAAATAGGAAAATTTTGGAAAATTCACAGCTTTTTTCTTTCTAAACCGATTTTTTCTAAATTAATTTTATTATTTAATTTTAAAAAAATTATTAATTACTTGCATTTTTAATGTTTCTGTGTCTCAAAAAATATATTCCTCAAATCATGTTTTTTTTTGTTTTTGCGTTTTATAGAAAAACTGCTGAATTTACAAAAAAATCACAATTTGCAAAAAATATGTGCATTGACAAGTTATGTCCATAATGGGTTTTATTTTTACCATAAGTTAAAATGTTTTTGAGTTATGCTCAAAAAACCACAAAATTGGCCTGACGGTACCCCCGGACAACAAAATTTTAAAAGTGGAAAAAATGCTTCAAAAATTTAAAGACTCCATTCTTAATAACGTGAGCTAATTTTGTTATTTTTTGTAGTCTATATTCTATCCAATTTGACGGCTTACATATGACCAACCTATGATTTGGCACCAATGTTTTCATGACCATTTTTTATACTTTAGGGAACCTAAAGGGCACATCGGTGGAAAGGTCATTTAAAGCTCTACAAAAAACTACTTAACCATTCTTCTCTTAAAATTACAGCTTTCATAAAAAATCTAAAAAATCGGTTCACAAAAAAAATTACAAAGTTATGACTTCCAAACTTGTTCTTATTTTTCATTTTTGAGGCGCCATCTTGTATTTGGCATGAGTTTGACAGATGTCCAATAAGTCGAACTGTTTTCCAAAAAGAAAGGGCTTTAAGCCTCTGACGTCAAATTTGCATTTACACGCAAAAATAACGGAGGTCACCAAGCAACATTTTTGACGAAAGCTGTAATTTTACGAGAAAAGTGATTTGGTAGTCTTTTGTTGAGCTATAAATAACCTTTCCACCGATGTGCCTTTTAGGTTTCTAGGTATACAAAATAGTCGAGAAAACATTGGTGAGAATCGTAGGTCGGATATATTTACCGTCATATTTGACAAAATATTTAAAAGAATTAGCTTACATTATTTAGAGCTTTTTAATTTATAAAGCATTTGAAATTTGAAACTGCCATGAAAAAGACAAATTTTGGTGTCTAACTCGAAAACTTTTTAACTTTTGGTAAAAATGAAACCCACTATGGATATAGCTTGTTAACACAAATCTTTTTTGCGTCTTGTGATTTTTTGTAAAATCAGCAGTTTCTCTATAAAACGCAAAAGTATGTACATCCAAATAAAAAAAGATAATTTGAAAAAATCGTTTCGTAAATTAAAAGTTGTGAATTTTCCAAAATTCTTTTATTTTTTATTTTTGAGCCGCCATATTGTATTTGGCATGAGTTTGGCAGATGTCCAATAAGTGGCATTGTGTTCCCAAAGGTAAGCACTTTCAAACCCTGGAGTCAACTTTGCATTAACACAAAAAGTGCATGAAAGTCTCTAAGCGAATAGAGTGCTTTTGTTACAAACACTGCTTACTTATCATATTCCATTTTTTGCTTAATTTGTGGTTCTTTATGTGTTTAGTATTTTGTGTTTGAATAAGGTAGTAGTAGTAGTAGTAGTGTGGGTTAGGCTCTAGGCCTGGCGACTAGGCACATGAAGCGCCCTTTTCGCCAACCCCGGGCATCCCCCCTACTGCATCCTTCCTTCGCTAAGGAATCTGCCAAAGGCCAGAATATCAGGCCACCTCAGATTTAGAAGGTCCTCCGTCTCAAAAGCTTCCTCTTCGAATACCTCTCTTCTTGCCTCCTTGTATGCTTCACATGATGAGAGGAAATGCGCCGAGGTCTCGTCCTCGGCCCAACATCGCTCGCACGTCGCGTCCTCCTTCACTCTCATCTTTGCCAGGTGTCCTTGTAGGACGCAGTGTCCGGTTAGGACTCCCACTATGGCTCCCACTTCTCTTCGTGTTCTACAGAGCAGCCAGTCCCTACGGTACTTGCTGTATCCTGTCACATACTCCTTTGTCTGCCTGGCGCTTCCTGTGTCCATTCCTTTTGTATCTCTTTCTGGGTCCACTCTGTTAGGGCCGACTTCATTTGCCCTCTTATGAGCCCCAGGAAAGGCTCTGGCCCGACGCATTTCTGCCGGGATCCTCCGCTGGCGAGTTCGTCCGCTTTCTCGTTTCCTGGGACTCCCGTGTGGCCTGGGACCCATACTAGCTCCACCTCTCTTATGCCGGCCAACTCCTGAAGTGCATCCGCACACTCCTGCACCAAACCCGCGGACATGGTTGGTTTGCACAGTGCTTTCAGCGCAGCTTGACTGTCTGAACAGATGCAGAGGCGTTTTCCTGCTTCGTTCCTAATTTCTTCCTCCCATGTTACCGCCAGTATGGCGTAAACCTCCGCCTGGAAGACTATTGGATCCCAGCGAGTAGCTTTTTCCAATACCCTTGCTTTCCACGTACACTCCTGCACCGGTCGAATTCTGGTCTGTCAGCCTTGATCCGTCCGTATGGCAGACCTTGGCATCGCTAAGGAATTCAACTCCGTCCTCCTTCCATGCATCCCTTGTTTAAATAAGGTAAGTACAATCATAAAATCAGTAAAATTAAATTTAACAACTTTTCACTTTAGCTATTTCTTTACTAATTTTTGTTAATTTTGTTTTAGGTGACTCGTTTGTCAGACCCGTTAGCCACTCACAAACCCTATGTGGTCAACCTAGACCCAGCATGTATAAACCTACCTTATTTCGCAAATATTGATATTAGAGATACTGTCAATTATAAAGAAGTCATGAAACAGTATAAGTTAGGACCCAATGGCGCCATAGTCACATCTTTAAATCTATTTTCAACAAAATTTCCTGAGGTTATAGGTTTCATACAGAATGCTGGCAAGGAACATTGTATACTAGATACTCCAGGACAAATTGAAGTTTTTGCTTGGTCTGTGTCAGGTATTAAACCCATTAATCTCAATGAAAACGGTAAAACTAGTAAATCTCTGTAAATGATCTCAACTATGCAGGGTGTCTTTAAAAAGTGTATACAGGGTGGGCCTAATTCGATGTTTTTTTTGGGGTTTTAGGCATTTCTAACTGAGATAGATAAAAAGAAGTAGACATGTCCTGGGTTTGATTTTTGAGACATATTTAAATTTCTAAACTGCTTCTTGATAGACCCCATAGTTTTCATTTAGAGGGGGGGGGCTAAAACTTTTTTAATTTTGGTTTAACTTCTCTCTCAATCATTTAATTTAATCTGACACTTTTAGTTTTTGAGATATTACATAAAATTGTTATTTCTTTATGAAATAAATTCGATTTGACAGTTGGATTCTTTATAAAAGAGACTACAAAAAAGTATTTAACACCAAAATAAAATGTTCATAATTAAAATAGTTATAGACCTCCTTCCTAAATGCAGACTTTTCAAACTCTTATGGTAGCTGTAAAACTACTAGGTCTATCAAAAAGCGGTTTTGATATTTAAAGGCGTCTCTAAAATACAGTCCAGGACATGTCTACTCGTTTTTATCTATCTCTGCTAGAAATAACAAAAATCCCCAAAAACCATCGAATTTGGCCCTCCCTGTACAAAAGCTTACCACAAATTCCTGGGATCAAAATAAGAGATTTAAAGCAACTTACCTTATTCCGGAAATGCTCGATTTTCAAAATAAAGGGTGGAAAAGTTAAAAAATAAAAATCCAATTGTATAACATTTCTTAACATTAATAACAAGTATTATGTTAAACATTTTTAGCCGGTGGGTGTTTGGAACCCGAAAACTTTTTGCTGTTGTGACCATTAGAAGGCGCTTTACACAATCGCATTGGCGAAAACGAAAGTTTATTGAAGCTGCGTTTATAATGCAGAATAAAGAAGTTTTCAGTCAACCAAGCACGGGCATACCCAACAAATGGAAACCACTCCTTAAGGAAAACAAGCGTCTTATCATAAAAAAAGGGAGCAGGCCGCCCCACCTGACTGCACACTAAGTAGTATAAGTAGTAGCTTGAAGACTGGATTGTTTTAGTTAGAGATACTTACTAACCGAAACGTCGTATTTAAAATAAATAAAGACAGTGGAAGTCCGAAATTTTATTTTAACTCAATCAAGTTTGAAACAAAGAGAATTCTATGTTTTAAATAATGTTTACAAATAATAAAAAAAATTATTTTTTTGTTGCTTTAAATTGGATAATGTTGACCTTAGAAATATTTGATAAGATTTTGTAAAGACCTTTTCGAGACACCCTATATATATATATATATATATATATATATAAAAATCCATAAATATCAAAGACCATAAATGTTCTTAACAAGAGTTCAGGAGCAGAAACGCCCTGTAGATCGGTCACGAAGCCTTTTTCGACCTATGTGTATTGAAAACATTATACAGGGTGTCCCATAACTTAGGGGCCCTAGTGCTGCAGGTGCTGGAGGAGGTTATTTTCGAGAAAAAAGTTTATATAACATGGGGGTCAACAAACATCTGTGTTTAAGATATATGATGTTTAAAGTTAGAGGAGTGGGGGGTGAAATGGTTTTACAAAAAAAAAGAAAATCTGTCACAGCCAGCTGAATACTCAGCTAAATTCAAAAAATGTGGTATTCCTTTTTTTAATAAAATTACAAGTTGAGGAGATAGGGTGTCAAATTAACCTCCAAAAACGTATAAGAAATAATATATATTTTTTTAAATCTATTTTTGCTAACTTGTTTTTATTAAGAAAAAATATTTAAAAAAACATTGCATTTAATGGAATTTATAAAAGTTTATACCAAAAAAATAGTTTTTTCTAAAAAAAATTGACCGACTAATTTTTTTCAAAATCATTTTTATTTCAATTTATTGCCCTTGTTCTAATCCACGGCTCTACCCAATTTCATATTTTTACTGCGTTTTTTTAGTTTTTAGTTAGTTATTGTCAAAAAAATTGCCAACTTTGAAGTTCTGTCATCTCGATAAAGAAAGAGTTTTGACCCATGCATTATGGGAACTTTTTTATCAGACTTGACCTCCTCTATCACCTGATGGCCTATGGCCCCTAAGTTATGGGACACCCTGTATTTTAATTATTTTTATACTATGATAAAAAATTTCAAGGAAAAAAATTCATAAATGCTTCATTACAATTTTTTTCTTTGTGGTTTCTGCCGGTACAGAGATATTTAGATAAAATTGGGAATATGTATTATGCACTTTATCTGTCCCTGAATATTTTTCGGGACGGAGCGGCGCTGATAAAATAAAAATAAAACCAAATTTTCTGCTCTGTTGAAAATATTTTAGTCTGTAGTTTTTTTTATCATCGAACGTTATCCAGAAAATACTTGATTGTATTTCAAAGGGATTTTTAATTAAAAAATTTAGATTCCTCAAATTTTTATTACATATATTTTTTTAGGGTCAATTATAACTGAAACCCTAGCCTCAACCTTCCCAACTGTCATTCTTTACGTAGTAGACTGCGTGAGGAGTACGTCACCTGTCACATTTATGTCAAACATGCTCTACGCGTGCTCCATACTATATAAAACAAGGTTGCCATTTATAGTTGTGATGAACAAAATTGACATTGTTGATTCTGGTTATGCCAAAGAATGGATGACCGATTTTGAAAGATTTCATGATGCTTTGGAAAGTGAGGAGAGTTATATTAGTAACTTAACAAGGTTAGTATTTATCAAATACCAAATTGCAAATAATGCAAGGACCTAAAACTATAAAGAACAAGTGAAATTAAAGAAAGAAAAATAAGAAAAAAGTTTTTCTGCTTCGGCCGGGGGATCGAACCCGAGATCTCTTGCTATCTAGGCAAACATTCTACCACTGAACTACCGAAGCCATACATAAATTTTCGGAAAACTTCTATCTATGCAGGCTGCGGTGTCTCAATACAAGAACGAGAAACTCTCAGGGTATTAACTCGACCAAGTCATCCAACTGATCTCTTTATTTCTTCTTTCCCACTGTCAAAGGTATAATAATACCTTTGACAGTGGGAAAGAGGTTTCTCTCTTTCTTTAATTTTACTTGTTCTTTAAAGGTTAGTATTATTGTGTTATTGTAGGACTTCCAGTCAGTTTCCTTTTTGGAGATGAAAGGATTTTCGTCTATAGAGACAAAAATAAAAATCAATATGCGTCAATTTTGTGTGTGGTCGTTAAAAAAGTTATATAGATCATAGTGCCCAGTGGCCTCCGCGCGGTGAGGAATAAGGAATATATCCCCCCGTGGACCATAAAAACATAATAATAACACATAATATAATTTATTTTTAATTTTGGGTGTGGGGAGGGTGTTCGAGGTAAAACTAACTACTTGATAGAAGTTGGAAGCGGTAAAATATACAATTTTCGTTAATTAAGAAAATAGTTGCGCTATTTCGAGCCCAATCAGATATTGTATCGAAATTAAAAATATCTAAGTATAGAGTTTTCAAAAATATCGAGCAAAAACTAAAAATTAAAATATACAATTTTTGTTAATTAAGAAAATAGTTGCGCTATTTCGAGCCCAATCAGATATTGTATCGAAATTAAAAATATCTAAGTATAGAGTTTTCAAAAATATCGAGCAAAAACTAAAAATTACTTTTACCAGGGCCCCCCTGTAGAGGTATAGCATTGAGTACCCTTGGGGGGGCATTAACGTAATAACTGGAACATCGGGAGGGGGGGGTTCAAACTCTGCATAGGCCACTGATAGTTTCCTTTTTTTAATAATAAACTTAAATTGTTTATTACGGGGAAACTATTTCAGATATTAAAAAAGAAGTAAGAATTATACAAATACACACATTAAACAGTTACAAAAATCATATTGTATAAATAAATATTAATGTCAATCTCATTATTTTTTTTATTATCCTTCAAAAAATGCCTCTTTAAATTTGTTTTAAATCTTTTTGTTATTGGATTGTTGGTATATATTTTTATATGATTCTGGTAAGTTGTTGTAATATAATATCCCATCATATAAAAGTGATTTTTGCCAATATTACTAATAATTGTATTGTTTGGTACATATTAGATTGTCTTGTTTGATGTGTATGCATAATATTGATTTTAGTAAGATGAGATAAAGGAATAAGATATCGAATTTTACACAAAACTCCTACAAGTGGAAATAATGTGCGTAAATATTCTATATGATTTTTTGAGTTTTTATCTATAAACATTCCTAAAAATTTTGTGTATTTAGTATATTTTATAAGATTGGATTCAAACTTAATTGGTTCACATTGATATTTTATTTGTACTTTATCTAGAAACAAATAGTAGGATTTGTCAAAATTAATTGTTAATTTATTTGAGTTAAGCCATTTCTTTAGAATTTTCTTATCTTGCAAAATGTTTAATTTTATTTGAGAAAAACTGTTTCTAAAATAAATGAATGTAGTATCATCAAATAATTTAATTTTACCTATTAATTTTAATTTAGAAATCGAATTTATGTATAGTAAAAATAAAATCGGACCTAATACCGAACCTTGAGGTACACTACATGTAACAATTTTTTGACAACTATAACTATTATTAATTTTGACATATTGTTTTCTTTTTTCCAAGTAGTTTTTAAACCAAATATAAATGTTGCCTCTTATACCATAATTCCACAAGATTTTTAGTAAGATATTATGATTAACAGTATCAAATGCTTTACATAAATCCAGCAACAGCAAACCTTTAGCATTTTAATCGATTTTTAGTTGAATATCTGTTACAATATCCAATGCATCAGTTTCTATGTCCCGGGATTAGTGAAAGCCATACTGCCCATCAAACAATATCTTAATCTTTTCTAAAAATTCAAAAAACATTTTAAGCATTAATTTTTCTAAAATTTTTTATATTATTGATAAAACCGAAACTGGTCTATAATAATTTGAATTGTGAAAATCGTTATTTTTAAATAATGGCGTAACTTTTGCAATTTTTAATTTTTCGGGAAAAATATTAGATTTTAAAGATATTATAAATAAGTGTTTTAAAATTAGAACCAATTGATTCCTAAATGTTTTTATAATTCTTACTGAGATTTTATCGTGACCAGTAGCTTTTTTTGAGTTTAAATTGTATATAATGTTTGCTGTGTAGCTTTCTAAAAAAACTTCCTTTTCAGGTCAATGGCTTTGGCACTAGATGAATTCTATCGGAATCTTAAAGTATGTGGAATCAGTGCCGCTACAGGCCAAGGCATCGATGAACTTTACAGACTAGTGGAAGAATGTCGAGTAGAATATGAAACGTAAGTTGTAGGCATTGTCGAGGTTAGGTTTGTTTAAATAGAATAATATTGATTTTTGAACAAACAGGCTTTTCCAGTATATTTTTACACCATATCTAAAACGTTTATTTGAATAGATATCAAAATATGATAAATACAAGTTTTATAATTTTTTACGAAGTTTAAGAATATTTGTGCTAAAATGTCAAAAAGAAATTCGAAATGTCAAAATTTGTCAGGTTTTTTTTTAATGGAACAATATTTTAGAATTTTATAGATTTTAAAAATATATATGTTGGGATTATTTCGTTTATTAATTTTGGAGATATATGCGTGTAAATGTTTTAAAAACTTTGGTATTCGTACTCTTTAAAACATTAAGGCAGCCATGATAAAGGCAATAGCATTGACAAAAAAAAATTAGTTAAGAGCGGTTGTATATGGTTTTTTCCGAGGAAGAAAAAATGGATATGATTAAATTGTTTTACTCAAATAATAAAAACGCATCAGTATTATATTCAGTTTTTTTTACGGTTATGCGCACTCGCAAGGAGATCCCTATCACGCTCGAGAAGCGGCAAGTGCGCGGAAATGTTGGTGTATGTTGGTTTTGAAACGGTTCAGGTTGTAACCTGCAGAGAAAACTGTCGCAGGGAGTTTATTCCACAGCGATGCTGTTCTCCAGAGACATGAATTCTGATATAATGAGGTTCTTGGTGCCTCTATTTTGACAGTAAATTGATGGTCACCATCTGTTTGACGTGTTCGCCTAGTAGGTGCTACTCCCGGGGGGATCATACGTTTCTGGCAGAAGACAACCAACCCGCCAAACCATATTAAATGCAGTAAACACAACACAAGGAAAACACTAATTCAAGGAAAATTATGGGGCAAATGCAAAAAAAGGGCTACCTAAAATATAAGGTGTATTACAATAGGCTGGAAACACTTTAAATTCTACAAGAGAAAATACCACAGACAATTGGGAATTCTGCGCACTCTATCTTTCAAGCTGTTTACACGTACATTCTAAAATACAGAATAAAAAAAAACTATTGCAAAATGAATATTTTAATTATCTAGCAAATTACAAAAAAATTTTATTTTTTACAACAACCGTAGAGTATACAAAAAAATTACAAAAGATCAAAAATTTTCTAAATAAGCAGGATTTTTTTTCGTATTTTAAAATTCACCGGGAGCGCACCACAAAAAAGTTTAGGAACAGGTCAGGTTTATTTATTTTCTTTTAGGGATTATCGAAAAGAATGGCAAAAAATCAAAGAAGAATCTGAAAAAAAGAAAAAACAAGAAGAACAAGCCGTGAAAGAGGAAGACGATATATCGAAAACATCTTCACTTTTATCAGTTGTTCCTGCTGGGGTTGAGCTTTCAGATGTTTATTTGAGACCCGGGGACTCTTCCGATGATAGTGAAGGTGAAGAAGAACCCTTTCAACGTAAGTATTACTAAATATCTTTAAAGGTGTTTCTCAAACATTGAACTTTCAAATAATCAGATCAGATTTCTAATTTCGGCACATGTGTATTTTCAGCTGAAATGGATACGGAAGAAGAAGACACATTCAAAAAAGTATTAAGACAACAAAAAGAGATGCTGCAAAAACGAGTTAAGGAGGCTGAGATGAAAAAGCAAAAGGAAGAACAAGAAGGAGGAGGTTAAGAGTGAGAAAAATTTAGATATTTTAAGCTTAATTTTCATAATATACATAATTTTTAAATATACTCGTTTTATTGTGAGATTTTGCCAGGGCCGTCAAGCTAAGCTTTAAGCTGTGCAAAAGATTTTCCAACACAGTGTGCCTAAATGAAGTATATGTTTCATAAAAATGGTTCCAAAAACTAATTGCACATTTTAAATATGGACTCTTTCCTGACTTCAGAACCATATTCATATAAATCCTAGCTGATTCTCTTCTCGAAATTTTATAAATTTTTTGCAATTTTTCTAGTTAGTCTAGGCTCTGGCTCCTGTCACGTGTGACCTAATATGTACGCTCAGTTTGACTGCGGGGCTTTGTTAGTATAAAAAAAAATTTAGTCACGTGGTCGAACTCATGGTCGTTTGGCCGCCATTTTTGAAAATGGCCGCGAAAGTGATAGATTTTTTGTTTAAGCGTATCTCCCTACCCAGTGGTTCGACTTTAGTTTTTTACTCCTTTGTTAAAGGCAGACAAATTTTGTCATTACACATTTTTTGATAAATTAGGTAGTTTTTGAGATATACTAAGATTATTAGTATTTTCGCTCGCAAAAGAATTAAAATAATACCCATGCGCATTTTAATGTAGCTACAATATAATGGCATTTGTTTTATTTTTGTTACATAGAAAGCCTTAACCTTTCACAGAAGAGGATATTGACTTTATTTTGTTAAAGTTTGATGGATGGTACTCCTAAAGACTGCCTTAAAGAGGGTGGCCTCTAAAACAAGATTATAGAAAAAAAGAAAAGTGAATTTGCAGCGAAACGATGCATCCTAGCGAAAAACGTTTAAAATAAATATTTATAGTACTTTTGATTCCGTTTCTTCTGATGTTTCACTTAGCATCCTAGCTTTAATAGTTAGCTGTACAAGCCAGCTAAAATATACAATTTTGTAAAAATTCCATGTCTTTGCTCCAAAATCGATTTTTTGATGACAATTCTTGTAATAACAATTATTGTAGGCAATAAAATGCAAAGTTTTTTCGAAAAACGTTAATTTTTTTAAATTAAACACCCTGTATTATATAATTTGTTCTAATGCAGCATCAGTGCTAGGGACTATCCCCGCTGAATCTGGTTTGGAAGAAGTTTTTTATTTGTAGCTTTCATTCATTCATTTTCTTAATTTTTCGATTTTTACAAGTTTATTTATTTTTGAAGGAAGTTCACGAGGTATAAAGTCTTAACAAAAAAGTTTCACGGGGAAGACCTCAGAGGTAAAGGTAGCTACGGGGACGCGTTTCTGCCTCATTAGGCTTCATTCAGCCCGAGCATAACTGAACTGAAAAAGAAATATGAAATATGGTGTTTACTGAGGAGAGACCAACTGTCAATTTGCAGCTTCGGTCAGGGTTGCCTCGGTTTTGAGGCTAATTTTGACGTCGAGACGGAGACAGATATAATCTGCTCCCAGAAAACAGCCTGAGCCCTGGATTTTTTTAAATTTGAAGGAAGTTCACGAGGTATAAAGTCTTAACAAAAAAGTTTCACGGGCAAGACCTCAGAGGTAAAGGTAGCTACGGGGACGCGTTTCTGCCTCATTAGGCTTCAGTCAGCCCGAGCATAACCATAAAATGGAAGGAGATGAAATGAACGCGTCCCCGTAGCTACCTTTACCTCTGAGGTCTTGCCCGTGAAACTTTTTTATTTATTTTATAGTTCTTTAATTATTGAGCTTTGAAAATTTTTATTATATTTAAAAATTTATTAGACAGATGGCGGAGATATTACAATTTAAGAACAAAAAAAAAGTCTAAACAAAAATTTTCTTTTAATTTTTTTTCCTAAAAGATATTTCAAATTTAAAATTACGCTTAGACTTGTTTCTGCCAAATAAAATTTTAATACATAATTTTGAATTCAAAATATCTTCGTTATTTTTAACTTTAGGAAAAAGAAATCAAAAGTTAATTTTTGTTTGGAAGACCTATCAGAATAAATTATAAAATACAGGGTGTTCAATTAATTTTTTAAAAATGTTTTTTGAAAAAACTCCAAAAAGCGATGCTCTATTTTGTTTTTGATTTAAATATCTTAAAGAATACCAAAAATTCTACTAGTTTGCCAATTTAATTTTTTTTTTATATCTTTAATAATAACAAAGTTAGCAATGGTGGACACTTAACTCAAAACACCTTGTATATTATACAGACCATCAAATCCTAAGAAAAAAGTTTCCAAGCAATTCTCTTCTAAAGTTAAAAATAACGATGATATTCAACTTTTTAAATTACTTTTGGACTGGTTCTTATTTTTAATTCCAATAGTTCGCTTCTTCAACACCACTTGTTATTTATTATTTAAATGATGTTGTAAATTGGCTGTTTTTTAATCAAACGTAATTTGTTAATGAAAAAAAAATCATTTTCTCTTAAAACTGGAAAAAGCAATGCTAAACTGTTCTTCTTATCTCCTGTTGATCGTACATTAGATTTTTAGATTACGTTAAAGTGGTGGTCTCAAACTTTCCGAAGCGCGGGACCGCAAAAATAAATTCTTTGTTCTTGGTCTTTTCGTAGGGTAAACCTTGTACCTATGTCTGCAAGACATTTTGTGCCCACGCGACCTGTTATTAAAAATGGTACTTGAAACATATAGAACAAGAGTTGGAAGCAACTCTAGGAATGATATCCTACGTCATGCCCAACACGGTGTACAGCATAAAAGCTATACAACATTATACTTCCAGAGAGAGAGGACTGGTTAAAGAACGGGACAAATTTTTCAAATAACGATAGCTTCTGGTATAACGACGGATCCAAAATGCCATAAGGCGGAAATTCAACATAGTCTCGGCTAACTGGCGACTATATTTCAGGCCGAACTCGTAGCCATTGAACTGTGTGCCTGGTGGATTACTGACCACGAATGGACCAACAGGACAATAAAAATCTTCCCCGACAGTCAAGCAGCCTTAAGGGCGCTTGATTCCTATACGGTCTTATTGAGAACCGTGAGGAGCTGCAGGGATTCGCTGAATGCGTTTGGAAGCGTTAATATTGTGTCATTAGTATGGATACCAGAGCATTCCTGCCACGAGGGAAATGAGGCCGCAGACCAGGCGGTGAGGGAAGCGGCATCTGTCGGCCCCGACCAGCCCTGAGGATATCATACAATGCTGCTAAATTAACCATATTGAGATAGATACTGGATGAATATACTAGAACTGGTCCTAAAGAGTTCATTTAAGGACCTTGTCAAAAGAGAGCCAGGACTATTACCGATTACCGGAAAGTAGATCCGTATAGTGATTGGACTTTTTACGGGTCATTGTCGACTAAGAGTACCCATGCACAGAATGGGAATAACAGAAGAGACCGAATGTAGACTGTATGGAGGATGACGAAACAGTTAGACTAGTACTGTGCGAATGTCCGGCTATTGCACGTTTACGTCAAAACGCTTTCGGTAAACTTCAGATTGATTCAGAAGATCTGGACAGTGTCTCACCCAAACCGATAGCCTTTTTGGAGGATTAGGCATACAGTGGTGAGAAACCACTCAAAAGTGAGCCACAATAGACCCACTAGTGGTCGCAGTGGAAGGGCTGCAAGGCCCACTCACATATGAATCATCATCAATCATCATCATCTTACATTTTGCATTCTCTGCAGTCGTTAATTTAGGCTTCCATTTATGGCCCCTTGCTAAGTGTGGGTCTCTTTATACAAAATTTGTTAAATGTTTAAAAATATTTTTTGCTACTCAACATTTTTTATAGTTTTCGTTTTAATAAGTACTGTGTTTTAGTTTATTTAAAGATTAATAACAACTGTTATAAAGTATACCATGTAATTTCGACCCGCATAAATTTACATAAATTCAAGGTCTATTTTATTATTTTTTGTAAATCATTTTAAAAACAAGAACCATTAGGTAAACATTTTCACGTGAAATGGTAAACAACTCCATTTTGCTCAAAAAATTTTTGGTTTTTAATGGAAATTTGTTCAGAAAATTACTCTAGTTAAGTTAAAAATCATTTGTCCATGCAATAAAAATCCGGTAAGGACTTTTGTATTTATTTTTCTGTCCAAGATTTTTTTCATAATTGATTTAATCACCTTTTTTATAATTCGATAAATCAGTATGATTTGATTCATTTAAATCTTCAACATTTGGGCAGGTACCTACATTTTGAGTTAATTTTAATTAGTTTTTTCGAAGGCTTCAATAATTACCAAACAAATCATGGGTGTTCCAAAACCTGAAATAAAATAAATCAACAAAATTTTCCAGTTGTATACTAGGTGTATTAAAAAATCTTTTTTTAACATAAATGGATATACAGTGAAACCTCCTATAAGTGGACACTCACGGTTTCGTTGATTTTGTCAGCTTATTGGAGGTGTCCGCTTATGAGTGAGAACTGCGATATTTTAATATATATTTATTAACAATTTCC